>JBBGZY010001336.1:3882500-4217670 GCA_037952925.1 Lithobates clamitans | reverse complement strand
ATTATGGGGCGTTTGTGGGAAATTTTGTGCCGCGGAATGCCCTGATCTCGCAGTGCATTGCTGTGTGATGATTGGCCAAAGCATGCATCTGACCTGCATGCTTATGGCCAATCACAGCGCGCTCTGCTGTGAGAGCCATGATTGGCCAAAGGCAGGGTGCCTTTAGCCAATCATAGAGAAGAATGGGTATAAATCGCGCTGGACTGACTCTAGCAATCAGTGTTGTAGATTGGTAGGGTGTGGGCAGAGCAAAAGAATTTGTTTCCAGAGGTCTGTGCCCAATTTGGAAAATGGTGGTGATGAGCCCTGTTTGGGCTTGGGCTGCAACCTCGGTGTGCATCCTTATGGTCGACTCCATGTGTAATGGAGAAGAAATGAGGATAGAGGACCATCCTGTGATAAAAGAGGTAAGTAATTTGTATTTTATTTGAAGTTTCAGCAATAAAGAGAGGCCAACGGAACACACAGCCAGCACTGAGGACTTCTAACAGTCCAGATCCATGTGCCAAAGGCACCCTCCAACAGGATCATCCCACAACTATTTTTGCTAGAAACCCTGATGAAGGGGGAGTCTTCAGTACCTGGAAACATGCTGGCCTCTTTTTATTGCTGAAACTTCAAATAAAATACAAATTACTTACCTCTTTGATCACCGGGCGCTCCTTTATCCTCATTTCTTCTACGTTTAGCCAATCATGGCCCAGGTGCTAAGTCCACGCCCCACACTATATAGGCCTGCTTACACTGCGGCCGTATATATTGTTATGAATTAGAGAAGTTATCGAAAGGCAGGTTAGTTAGTGTTGTGCAGGCAGTTTAGTGTGTGTATATATATATATATATATATATATATATATATATATATATATATATATATATATATATATATATATATATATATATATATATACACAGTATATACAGTGTAGTCAGTGTAGTGTAGACTATATATAGAGTGCAGGTGGGGTGTATTAAAACATTTATACGTGTAGTATATATATATATATATATATATATATATATATATATGTAGTATATATAAACTATATATACAGTGCAGGCAGTGTACAGTATATAATACAGTGATCTGTATTGACAGAATTAAGAAAAAATGGCATGGGTTTCCCCTGAGCCCCAGTCCATACCAGGCCCTTTGGGTCTGATATAGATTTTAAGGTAAACTCCACTCCAAAATGTAAAAAAAAAACGGTGTGGGCGTCCCCCCGAAATCCATACCAGGCCCTTTGGGTCTGGCATGGATTTTAAGGAGAACTCCACGCCAAATTTTTGTTTAAAATTTCAAGTCCGGACCCTTATCCGAGCAAGCAGCCTGGCAGGCAGCCAGGGAAGGGGGGGACGAGCAAGCGCCCCCCTCCTGAACAATACTAGGCCACTTGCCCCCCAAAGCACCTTGTCCCCATGTTGATGGGGACAAGGGCCTCATCCCCACAACCCTTGCACGGTAGTTGTGGGGGTCTGCGGGCGGGGGGGCTTATCGGAATCTGGAAGCCACCTTTAACAAGGGGGCCCCCAGATCCCATTCCCCCCTATGTGAATAGGTATAGGGTATCATTCATCAAAAAAGTGTCACAATACACAGTTTTTGACAATTAAAAAAAAACAGTGTCCCATGACATGTCGGCTAAATATATTCCAACCCCCTGGTCTGATCACAAACTATTATTACTTTCCTTTTCTAATCTAACCACACCTACAAAGGGAATAAATTGGAAATTAAACAAATTCTTATTAGAAAATTAATCTTGTTTTTTTGATACTACATTACACCTAAAACATATTTTGAATTTAACAAATCTGAAAAAACTTCTCCATCTATAAATTGGGCAGCTCATAAAACCTCTGTAAGATGATTTTTTTTTTTTTATCCAATTATCTTCAAAACTGAAAGAAGCCTATAACAAACTTATTGCTATTAAAACGAAACCATATGATGACCTAATTGCCCTACATAAACAAACACAAGATTCCTTTCTTTTATCTCAAATAGAACATGCACATAAAGATTTAAAACTGTGTCTAACCACTAGAGCTGAAAAATGTTTTAATCGGACACTAACATACATTTTTTACATGAAGAGATAAACCAGGCTCTCCTAGCAAATAAACTTAATCCTAGATCTTATATTTCTGCTTTACCCAAAATTAAAATTAGCAATGGTACACTATCTCAAAATCCTATTCACATTCTTACAGAATTTAAATCATACTATAACAAACTTTATCCAAAATCCCCAAATGATTCTGCAAATTCACTGCAGCGTTTTCTAAAACTGATACAACTTCCTACACTTACTGCACAATATGCTGAAATTATGGATAAACCTTTTACATATGATGAACTTGTTCAAGTTCTTAAGACACTGAAATTAAAAAAGTCTCCAGCACCTGATGGTTTACCCAACAGTTATTATAACATATATGCTGATCTATGAATACCTCATCTGGTCTTGCATTTTAATCACCTAAGAGATGGAAACTTTGTTCTGAAAGATGAAAACATAGCATTTATTAGCGTAATTCCCAAACCACATAAAGACCCCACGGAAATATCAAATTATAGACCAATCTCTCTAATTAACTGCGACCTTAAAAATCTTACAAAAGCTTTAGCATTACGTCTTACTTCTTTCTTAGAACATTAAATTCATAAAGGCCAATCAGATTTTATCAGATTTCGGCAAACTTCAGATCAAATCTGAAGATCATTAAACATTATCACAACTGTCCATTAACATTGGGACTCCCCATTAACTCGACACGCTATGTTATTATCGTTAGACCTTCACAAGGCCTTTCATAATTTGTCTTGGGATTATTTATTCACGGTGTTAAACACTATGAAATTTGGCCCTTCCTTTTTATACATTGTACATGCTTTATACCACACGCCTAATGTACATATTTTTCTTAAAAGTCATGAATCGGATTCCATAACTATACAACATGGTACATGACAAAGTTGCCCCCTATCACCTCTACTATTTGCATTAGCGATTGAACCACTAGCTATAGCTATACGTGATCATCCAAATATCAAAGGCATTCATTGTGGACAATACAAACATAAAAGCGTGTTTTTTGCAGATGATGTTTTAATGTACATTACTTCCCCTCATACAACCATACCTAATCTATTGAAACTTTTAAACTCCTTTTCACAATTGTCAGGACTGATGGTAAAAAAAAAAAAATCTATCGCCTTAAACCTCAATCTCTGAATCTACAGTTACACTACTTAAGTATGATTTTTAATTCCAATGGGCCACTCATTCTCTTTCTTATTTAGGAATTCAGTTGACTTCTTCCATACATACTTTATACTCAGCAAATTATCCTCCTATGTTTAGAAGGTTTTCAGAAGATATGAATAAATGGTCAGGGCCAAATCTTTCTTGGTTTGGAAAAATTTCTTCAGTCAAGATGAATGTATTACCAAAAATGTTATATCGCTTTCAAACTCTCCTTATCGCAATTCCTAAACGAGACCTTCTTATTTTTCAAAGAAAAATCATACACTTTATTTGGGGACATAAACACCCTAGAATTAATAAATTCACAGTCTACACTTTAAAAAAAATATGGAGGCCTAGAAATCCCAAATTTGATTGCTTACTATTATGCTGCACAGATAGCCCAATTAGCAGTCACCACTATCCCTGGTCTGACTCCTCATTGGGATGACATGGAAGCTCTTACATGCTCCAAAGGCTCAATTGCAGCTATGATGTGGATTCATAGTAAATTAAAACCCGAATTTTATGTCATAGTCTTTTATTTCTTTATCGATTTGGGATAGACATCGTATAAGAAAAAAATCTTTATTCACCTCATACAACTTTATCCCCTTTGTTTGATAATCCTGAATTTATACCTGGGTTATCTTCTGAACTTTTGGTGGATAAATAGGGTTTTATCAGGTATTTTACACTTCTTATCTGGGAAGAAATTGTATTCACTGGATTATTATTAATCCGTATTACAATTACCTCCCTCGGAGCTTGATACAACCTAATTACTTTATTCTTACAAAATAAATTTTGATTGTTCCCAGGCATAAACTCCCATATATGGAACGTTGGAGAAAAATATCAAATTTTTTCTTGGGAACTCAATTTGGTATAAAACTATCAATAATATCTCCAAAATATCGATCAATGCGTCTTTACTTGAATCTCATTACAAAACTCCATTTCGATGGTACATGGTTCCATTAAGATTAGCTAAAATAAATCGACAAATCTTTTCTAAGTGCTTTAGGAATTGTTGTCTAGAAGGTTCTATGGTACACATTTAGTGACGTTGTCCCAAAATATGAAAACTTTGGATCAAAATATTCGAATTTATACATGGAATTACCAAAATATATATATTATTAAATCCCCAGAGATTGCTCTCTTTCAAAAAATTGATATGAATTTACCTAAACACACCAAACGCTTAATTTACTATATTATCCTAACCATTAACCATTGTACGTTGTTGAAATCAACCTGGAATATCATTTGATTTTGTCATACAAAAATCTAATTGGGTAATGATTAATGATAAATTAACTTGCATGTTACACAACTGCCTGGCTGTTTTTGACAAAATGTGGCAACCTTGGATACGATATTTATCTCTGAATATTGGGAATTGATAAAGAAAAAACCTTAACTGCCCTTATCTTATCCACACCTTTCTTTCTCATCCTTCCTTTCCAATTTGTATATACTTTAAATCCCAGTTGGCATCTAACCCATCAGAGACTTTGTCCTTGTTTAGAAGTAATTTCTCCTACAAAATGGGTTCTTACCTATACCCGACCTCTACCGACCCTGGATAGAGTGGAATTCAGATCAACAAACATGAATCTGATGATATTTAAGTCTTACTAATATACTACTGTAGTTTTGATACATGTTGTGGATCCAAATCCAATGTTACATTGTTATTTTTCTTTTTTTTATGTTTACTATGTATTACTTGGAAAAAAACACAAAATGCAGCGCGCTGAAAGAATGATCAAATAAATTACAGCGTAGTACTGTATGCATAAGCAATGCTATTTATTCCAAGTAAAAAAATGGTTGAACAGTCAAAGTTTAAAATAAATGAATGTTACCAGTGACATCAAAGTGGACAGGGGGGAAACAATCATCCGGGAGGCTTGCCTGGAGATAGTTTGAACATTAATCACCATCCAAGAAAATGGAGGGGAGAAAATTCAGTTACCAGAAAGGGAGCGTACTGGCTGCTGGCAAAACCTGCCAGCTGCAGGGTGATGCCACCCTGCATCACCCTGCAAGTTGGCATCACCACCCTGCCCTTTCTTCTCAAAGCTGGTCTTTTCTTCTCAAAGCTGGCCGCTCAGCTGTCATCTAAGTGGCAGCTCCTATCTCTCCACAGTGACTCACCTGTTGATGATATCCTGCTCATAAGTCCTGCCTACTTATGCTGTCCAGTCCAGATGATCTCTGCCTTTGCCTTGGTCACATCTCTAGAGACGCTCTCCTGTGTTCCTGTTAAAGACTTGCTTGGCTGTCATTTCTTCTGGCTCCAGATCCTTCTTGCTGTTCTACTACCCTCATTTCTGGCTCCCTGACGTTTTGGCTTGTCTGAACCAGTTGTTGGTAATATTTTTTCCACATTGGATGAACCGGATCGCTGCATGGATCAGTTTGCCATGGCATTACAAATGCACCTGAGTTGCACGTCTCACCTGGAATCTCCCACTGTGGCTGTTCCAGTACAACCTGTGTTGCAGCCCGTCCCTGCTGCTGCTCCAGTCTCTGTGCAGGCAACCACCTCGAGTATTACCGCTATAAGAGGTATGTCTGGTTCCACTCTGCTTCCCCAGCGATTTGGGGCGATCCAGTCCAATGCAGAGGGTTTCTCAACCAGGTTGAGATATACTTTGAGATGCTGCCCCAGGCGTTTCCCACGGACAGAAGCAATGTAGGTTTTGTGATATCTTTGTTTTCTGAGAGAGCCTTGGCCTGGGCAAACCCGCTATGGGAGACACAAAAACCTGTTGTCTTGAGTTACCCTGAATTTGTGACCTCTTTTAAAAGGGTATTTGACGTTCCCACACGCCCCGCTTCTGCTGCCAAGTGCCTCATGTCCATCAAACAGAGGACGAGAACTGTTGCTGATTACGCCAATAAATTCTGTACTCTGGCAGCAGAGGTTGCTTGGAAAAATGAGGCCCTCGTGGCTGCTTTTTCTCATGGTCTCTCAGGAACCATCAAGGATGAGATAGCAGCCCGAGATATACCCACTGAGCTGGAAAGGTTGATTATGTTTGCCATCCTCATTGATTCCAGACTCAGAGAAAGATTCCCTTTTAAGGAGCACTTGCAGAAGCCTCCTGTACATTTGTCCGCAAATTTTGCAGTCCCACCCTTGCCTCCCTCACCCCATGCCTCCTGGTATCGAGTCGGTCTGTGAAGATGAATCCATACACTTGTGCTATATGCTTCTCTCTGCGGACTGATCCACTTATCTGATTACTCCTCATCAGAGCACTCTACTTGGCCCTAGACTCGCAGCTCTTCACGTGTTCTGTGTTTTTATGTATTACTTGGAGCATGAGCTCCTAAGCATCTGCGTATGCTAGATTCTTTGTTCTTACTTTCAAAATCTTAAAAAAATATCAGGAACAAAAAGAGAAAAACTGTTCCAGTGTTAAGTTACAAATGTGGCTGTGGTCCTTTATAGGGAACTTAAAATAAACAACCATCCATTTGCATAAAGATACAATCTAATTATCACAATTTATTTTGAACAAGGGTGGTTTATTACATTAACATAGAACAAATTATAGCTTCAAAATTTTGAAACACTTTCCACTGTTACAAAAGAAAATCTTGGATGTGCCACATTGCAAGATCTTTCTTTGTAGACCAATTATAAACACATTAGATGTTCATTAAGGTACATTAGAAGAAAGATGCTATACTGTTACATTTATAGGAAGTGGCATTGCATTAGGGCAGCTAATATGGCCTATTAAAAGGTATTATAGGAAACAATTCAGTTTACAAGTGTAACAGAGAAAGCAGGAAATGCTTGTTAGCAATTACTGACAATAGCTTTAAATATAACTGCACATTGTTTGCTGCAGATATTTTGTTAGATTTGATATATTAAAATAAAGGGCATTAGTAAATTTATCTAGCATTGCGTTTGTTAATTTATTATGTTAGGGTGACTACCTATTAACTATATTGCAATATATGTAAACAAAAGCTAACCATACCAAATTCCATCTATTCTATCTTATATATTATATATTCTATCTATCCATGTCATAATTAAAGTGAATTTATAGTAAAAACTTTGTTTAAGGTTTGGATAAAGAGGGGAAAAATTAGAACCGCCATCAGGTTTTACACTTGTCCAGGACTCACTGTCCTGGGGACAATCTTTTTACCGTATAGGGAGTGAAGGAAACTACCCAACAACAAAACATGCAAAAGTAAAACAGTTTTTTTTTAAGAAAGGGAATGCTAGAACCTCTGTCTCAGTCCCTGTTATTTGAATATATTCTTTCTCTTCCTATCTGGTAAAAGCGTGTGCCTAGAACAGAAAATAAAGAAAATCTGTTAAACAGAACCTCCATATTGCAGTAGGGTTAATTACTAATTCAGAAAAAAAGTAGATATGTATTGGATTGCCAGATTGTAGACCTTAAACCCCATAAAAGTAAGTAAGAATTATGGTTTGCTTTATTTCCTTGTTGTGACAGGTTTAGCCACATCCACTCTACCCCATATTTCTTAAATGAGCATCCCAAGCACAGAATGTAGGGGAACATTTCTATATTGGGTGCACAGTCAGGTACATGAAATGTTATCTCTGCCCTACTCTATAATAAGCTAATAAAGGCTTCAAGTCTCTGATTTCCCCTCCCAATAAAGTTCTGTCATACAATGTAAAAAATTCTAGGGTTCAGGGAAGTCCACAGTACCCACTTGTGACTGAAGAGATTCCATATATACCAATAGCAGATATAAAATATTTGAGAAAAAAGGTTTGACACACTTAATGCTCATACACAAATATGCACTCACCACAATTAATGTGACCCCTTAGTTAAAAAGGGCATATGGCGCTTTATTGCAGACCTGGGGTGAGCCTTCACCTAATCTTATAGACAACTGGTTCTACCTTTCACTGGACAGTTCTCCTCAAGTCTCTCCCAGATAGTAATTAGTCAGCACCAGAAAATATATGCTATCATTGAAAAAAAATGTTCACATAAAGATTAAAAAATGTATGCACTTACATTTGCTGGTGCCTAGTATATTGGCAATACATACAGCCTATTTCCACTGACATTGTCGCCACTCCTCTTGCTGGAGCCGGTGTCTGTTCCAAAACCTGATGTGATGTCACAACATACCCAGAAACTGGCGTGCGTAATACCACCTCTACATGTTTTGCTGTAATATCGTCTTCAGGAAGTGCATACATTTTAAATCTTTATGCGAACATTTTTTTTAAAAAAAATATTGTACACTGATAGCATTTATTTTCTGGTGCTGACTGATTACTATCTGGTAAAGAATCGAGGAGAACTGTCCATGGAAAGAGAGAACCAGTTGCCCCAGGTCTACAATAAAGCGCTACAGTGCCCTGCAAAAGTATTCACTGCCTTGGCATTTCTTCGTGTTTTGTTGCCTCACAACCTGGAATTAATATATATTGTTTGAGGATTTGCATCATTCAATTTACAGAACAAGCCCACAACTTTGAAGATTTTTTTTATTGTGAAGCAAACAACAAATAGGACAAAATAACAGAAAAAGTCAATGTGCATAACTACTTTTGCGGCTATCACAGCTCCAAGTCGCTTTAGATAAGTCTCTATGAGCTTGCTACATCTTACCACTGGGATCTTTGCCCATTCTTCCTTGCAAAACTGCTCCAGCTCCTTCAAGTTGGATGGTTTGTGCTTGTGAACAGCAATCTTTAAGTCTGACCACAGATTTTCTATTTAATTGAGGTCTGGGCTTTGACTAGGCCATTCCAATACATTTACATGTTTCCCCTTAAACCACTCAAGTGTTGCTTTAGCAGTGTGTTTGGGGTCATTGTGCTGCTGGTAGGTAAACTTCCATCCTAGCCTCAAATCACACACAGAGTGGTATATGTTTTGCTCAAGAATATCCCTGTATTTAGCACCATCCATCTTTCCCTCAACTCTGACCAGTTTCCCAGTCCCCACTGCTGAAAAACATCCCCACAGCATGATGCTGCCACCACCATGTTTCACTGTGGGTATGGTGTTCTTTGGGTGATGTGATGTGTTGGGTTTGTGCCAGACATAGCGTTTTCTTTGATGGCCAAAAAGTTAAATTTTAGTCTCAGTGGACCAGAGAACCTTCCTCCATACATTTTGGGAGTCTCCCACATGCCTTTTCGCAAACTCAAAATGTGCCATTTTGTTTTTTGCTGAAAGTAATGGCTTTCTTCTGGCCACTCTGCTATAAAGCCCAACTCTATGGAGCGTACGGCTTTTTGTCGTCCTATGTACAGATACTCCAGTCTCTGCTGTGGAACTCTGCAGCTCCTCCAGGGTTACCTTAGGTCTCTGTGCTGCCTCACTGATCAATGCCCTCCTTGCCCGGTCCATGAGTTTTGGTGTGCGGCCGTCTCTTGGCAGGTTTGCTGTTGTGCCATGTTCTTTCCATTTGGTTATGATAGATTTGATGGTGCTCCTAGGGATGATCAAAGATTTGGATATTGTTTTATAACCTAACCCTGACTTGTACTTCTCAACAATATTGTCCCTTACTTGTTTGGAGAGTTCCTTGGTATTCATGGCAGTGTTTGGTTAGTGGTGCCTCTTGCTTAGGTGTTGCGGCCTCCGGGGCCTTTCAAAAAGGTGTGTATATGTAATGACAGATCCTGTGACACTTAGATTGCACACAGGTGGACATCATTTTGCTAATTATGTGACTTCTGAAGGTAATTGGTTGCACCAGAGCTTTGTATGGGATTCATAACAAAGGGGGTGAATACATACACACATGCCAATTATCGTTTTTTTATTTCTGAAAAATAGTTTTATGTATATATTTTTCTAATTTTACTTCACCAACTTAAACTATTGTGTTCTGATCCATCACATATAATTCAGATTAAAAAAAAAACATTGAACTAAAGGCCGTAATGTAACAAAATAGGTAAAAAGCCAAGGGGGTGAATACTTTTGCAAGGCACTGTGTATGACCTTCTTAACCAAGAGGGTCACATTCATTGTGGTGAGTGCATTGCTGTGTCATGTGTGGTAGAGCACAGTAGTGGTTAATAAGAAGTAATAGGAAGAGAGCACAGAGCACTTTTTCACACTGGTTGTGTCGAATTTATATTTTGTGTAGTTTTATACTGCATTTGAATATTTATGTTTAGTAAAGTAGTAAGTGTGAGCGCCAAACCTTTTTTCTCAAATATTTTGTATCTGTTATTGGTATATATGGAATCTCTTGGGTCATAAGTGGGTACTATGGAATATTGTATGGTTAAAGTGGGGTTACACTTAAAGGGCCAGCTTATATATCTATATATATATATATATATATATATATATATATATATATATATATATATATATATATATATATATATATATATATATATATATATATATATATATGTGTAAAATATTCATTATTTGATTTGACCAATAACAAATATGCTGTCAGGATAGACGTTTCCAGTCACAGCTTGTTATCTTCCATTGTCAGTGTGGAGGAAAACTGTCAACACCTCCTTTACCATCAAGTTTTCCTTGGTTTGAAGGGATAGTGGACAAGTCTGGTAAATAACTTACAAAACAAACATTGGGGTTGATTTCCTAAAAGCTTTGCATGGTAGCCAATCAGCTTCTAACTTCAGCTTGTTCAGTTAAGCTTTGGCAAATAAACTGGAAGCTGATTGGTTTTTATGCAGAGAGGCACCAGATTTTCCACTCTCCAGTTTTAGTAAATCAACCCCATAGTCTTTAGAGATCATTTGAATTCCTTCCTGGTTGGTTCTTACAATGAGATCAGTTCTTCATCTGCATAATAAAGATAAATAAAACATTTTCACAACCGTGTTATGCAAACTTCCCACTGGTACAGTGAAAGCAAGAGCTGAAATTGTACATCCAAGATAACCTTATGCTTATTCTTATAGCATTCTATGGATATTATTCACCATTACAAAACAAAATATAATGTATCATGTATTTGCCATTATTAGAAGACAGTTGTAAACATGGCTTTCAAGATGTCTTTACTAACTTACTGTATATAACATTTAAAAAAGCTCTTGAATTTAAATTATTATTGCATCATGCCTTATATTTAATTCAAATGACACTGTCACTGTTAACAGTTACCCAAACAATTTGCATATGAAGTAGATATGCAGCTTGGATAGACATATTAACTCCAACGTTAACAAGCAAAACTATGTATTTGTATATATTAACATTAACCTTGAAGTACAATTCAATCTCTTCTCAAGGTTATTCCAACTGCAATAGGTTTTCATCATTGGTTTCTAATGCATGAATTGTCATAGAGATAGCTTGACCCATGATTCATTGATTTACAATGAATTACATACGTTTGAAACAGGGAACAGGCAATGCAAGTATTTAGGTCTTGTTTATATAAACCCAATACTTAAAGCTACAATATTGAATTTGTTGATAATTTACTGTATAGATTTATTTTGTCATTTTCTTAATTAAAGGAGAATTACAGCCAAAGCTTGTTTGGCTTTACTTCTCCTGTGGTTTACAGGAGTGCAGTTCGTTCTGCACTCCTGTGACCTATTTTGAGCGGACAGTTTGCTGATCCTGCTGTTGGCTGACGTCACAGAGCACGTCCAGGCTCAGACAATATCATGAAGACAATGAAGTTGGGATCCACCCACATGCCTGGACCAGCACCCGCCTCAGCCTCTCAGTGAGTCACTGGAGCTGGAGTTTCAGCACTCCAGTGAGCATGCGCGGGTGGGGTGGGGGACAGAGAGATGCTGACTGACAGTCACCAGTCAGAGTGATGCTGCATCCACCTAGGTAAACATTATTCCATTAAAAAGAAAAAAAAAGAAAAAAAAAGAAACCCCATACTTCTCTTTTAAGCCATTTACTTTATTAGACCTCTTGAAATTTTAAGGTTCTAGAGGGATTGTTTTAAGTAGAACACTTTTTTAAGCATCTGTTACATCTTCAAGAGACAATGGAATCTCAGATTCCTTACATAGGAAGGAGATCACAACACTGCTTAGTTTTAAAAGATAAAGCTGCCACTAGAACTGCATCTTCCTCAAAATGAAATCTCCTGGTTAATTAGCAAATGCTCTTTTAGACATATTTTCACATTTTTAATTCCCTTAATGCCTATTAACACACCTATCATGTTAAAGGTTAAATTCACTCTTAGGAGCACGTTACATGTTACACCCATACTTAGGGTATAATGTAATGTGCCCCTATACACCCACCTCCTGCCACCAGCTCTGCCCACACAGCCATGTAATTTATTCACTGTTTCCTGTGAATTAATGAACTGCAAGTACCGCCAGCTGCCGTGGCAGACAGCTTATAGTTCTCAATGAGCTGTAAGGTTGCTGGTGAGTGCTCTCAAAGTTCATTGACTCGTCATACTTTTCAGTAACTGTCTGCCTGTATAGGAGGTACAGTGCCTTGAAAAAGTATTCATACCCCTTGAAATTTCCCCCATTTTGTCATGTAAATGTATTTACATTGGAGTTTATGTGATAGACCAACACAAAGTGGCACATAATTGTGAAGTGAAAGGTAATTGATAAATGGTTTTCCAAATTATTTTACAAATAAATATCTGAAAAGTGTGGCGTGCATTTGTATTAAATTTAATATTATAGTGAATAACTGCGCCAATCCCAAAAATTCATAAATATACCTGTGACAGTGGATACTAATTACATCCATCAATATATATCATTCATTGTTAATTAAAACATGAAAGAAACTGTAAAAAACTTTATAGATATTGAAGAAAACGTCCCAGTGATCCTCTTAAAAAATGGGTGATCAAACCCACGTGCACAAATCTAAATCCGTGTTGAAAAGACTTCCACCAATCCGTGATACACGACCACCTTCCAAAATGAACACTCACCAGAAAACAATAATCAATTTCACCCTCCGATCGGACCCCCCCGGTGCCAGAGGCGGCCGGCATTTGTTCCCGGGCGATCAGAGGTGAGGGGGAGGCCATCCATTCGTGGCCACCCCCTTGCAATCGCTCCCGGCCAATGAGATCATTCCTCTGCCTCTGTAATGTAAACAGAGGCAGAGGAAGTGATGTCATCTCTCCTCGAGCCGGTCTTTTTCATTCCAGCGCCGAGGAGAGAAGACATCAAGTAAGTGCACCAAACACTACACTTACAGTAGAACACGCAGACACACTTTTCACCCCCCAGTCACCCCCAGATCACCCCCTTGTACCCCCTGTCACAGTGACACCAATAGAAGTTTTTTTTTTTTTTGCTTTGGTGTCAGTTTGTGACAGTTATAAGTGTTAGGGCAGTTAGGGTTAGCCCCCTTTAAGTCTGGGGTACCCCCTTTAGGTCTAGGGTACCCCCCTAACCCCCCTAATAAAGGTTAACCCCTTGATCACCCACCATCGCCAGTGTCACTAAGCGATCATTTTTCTGATCGCTGTATTAGTGACACAGGTGACGCTAGTTAGGGAGGTAAGTATATAGGTTCGCCGTCAGCGTTTTATAGCGACAGGGACCCCTAATATACTGCCTACTAAAGGTTTTAACCCCCTGATTGCCCCCTAGTTAACCCTTTCACCAGTGATCACCGTATAACTGTTACAGGTGACGCTGGTTAGTTAGTTTGTTTTTTATAGTTTATTACAGTTTTAGGGCACCCGCCGTTTATTACCTTATAAAGGTTTAACCCCTTAATTGCCCAGCGGTGATATAAGTTACGTTTTTAGGGTCGGATAAGGTCTGCGTCGCCCCAGGCAGCGTCAGGTTAGCACCAGTACCGCTAACACCCACGCACGCAGCATACACCTCCCTTAGTGCTATAGTATCTGAACGGATCAATATCTGATCTGATCAGATCTATACTAGCGTCCCCAGCAGTTTAGGGTTCCCATAAACACAGTGTTAGCAGGATCAGCCCAGATACCTGCTAGCACCTGCGTTTTGCCCCTCGGCTCAGCCCTGCCCAGCCCACCCAAGTGAAGTATCGATCGATCACTGACACTTACAAAACACTAAGCACACATAACTGTAGCGTTCACAGAGTCAGGCCTGATCCCTGCGATCGCTAACAGTTTTTTGGTAGCGTTTTGAATCAGTCCCTAACAGTCAGGAGCTTTTTTGCCCGTGAGTCTCACTAGTGTACCCCTAAATTTAGAGCCTAAATTGGCAAATCGAAGCTACACTAGTGAAGAGGCCTACACGTTTCTGAGCATGACAGATAGTGAACCGCAGGTCCCTCGTATGGAGCAGAGCAGTACTAGCACCACTATTCCTTCTGGTGAACTGGCAAGCACCAGCGGCCTAGTACACCCTGGTCGTACATCCAGCACTGCAGTAACACTTGGTGACGTGGCGAGTTCCATAAGTGCAGTTCAAGCTGGCGAGGTGGCAAGCACTAGTAGTGTCCCGCTGCCACCAAGAAGATGAACACAGGCCCATCGTGCCCATAGTGCCCTTCCTGATGCATTCACCAATACGAATTGGGAACCCACCACTTCTGCAGCACCCGTACTTCCCCCATTCACTGGCCAACCCAGAATTCAGGTGGAAACAGTATATTTTACGCCACTGGATTTTTATTCGCTGTTTTTCACCGAAGATCTCTATAAATCTATTGTGGACCAAAGCAATTTATATGCTGGTCAACACATCGCCACTATTCCCCAGTCCTCCCTTGCCAGAGATTGGAGACCAATTACGGTCTCCGAATTTAAGATCTTTCTGGGCCTTTCCCTTAACATGGGCATAACCAAAAAGAGTGAGTTGCGGTCATATTGGTCCACTGACCCAATTCACCATATGCCCTTGTTCTCTGCCTCCATGACCAGGGTACGATACGAGCAGATTTTGCGGTTCATGCACTTCAACAACAATGAACATGTTATTATTAGTATGAATTTATGATTTTTAAAACATTTTTTATTGAATGCACTCTATGCGATTTTGGTAGACCTGTTATCATTTTTCTCCCTATCACACCTAGAGGAGATATCCCTAGTATACTGGATTTATGCGCGAAATCACCTTTATTGTTGAGTTTTTATTGGTGTCACTGTGAACACTTCTGATTTTGCCGCAATCTATATACTTTTTTCTTTTTAATTTAAGTTTGTTGTGATACACATTTTTAGATAGCGCGAAGGCACATTTATCACTTTACGTCCTCGTAAAGACCCTGAATACGATCGGCTCTACAAAATTTGGCCCCTTGTAAACCACTTCAACCAGCGTTTTGCAGACTTGTTTACTCCCCATCAAGTTGTCTGCGTTGATGAGTCACTGATTAACATTTCTGGCTGCTTGTCATTCAAACAGTACCTTCCCAGCAAGCGTGTCAGATACGGGGTCAAGATGTATAAGCTCTGTGACAGGGCCACAGGCTATACATGTAGTTTTATGGTTTACGAGGGCAAAGATAGTCACGTAGAGCCGACAAACTGCCCTGACTACAATGGAAGCGCTGGCAAGATTGTGTGGGACTTGGTGTCACCCTTATTCGGAAAGGGGTACCACTTGTACGTGGACAATTATTACATGAGCGTGCCACTTTTTAGTCACCTTTTTGATCAACAGATTGGAGCATGTGGCACTGTGCGACCTAATCGCTGGGGCTTTCTCCAGAGGCTTGTAGATTCCCATCTTAGGCTGGGGGAGAGAGCCTGCTTGCAGTGTAATAACTTGCTCGCTATGAAGTGGAGGGATAATAAGAATGTTTTCGTTCTTACCTCCCTTCATGCAGACACTATGGTCCAAATTACTACGGCGACTGGTGTTGTGGAGAAACCCCTCTGTGTCCACGAATATAACCAAAATATGGGAGGGGTGGACCTCAATGACCAGTTGTTGGCGCCGTACCTAGTTGCCCGTAAGGCCAGACGCTACAATACAAAAAAGTGTCTGTTTATTTATTTCAATTGGCTTTGCTGAATGCTCATGTGCTATACAGAGCTTCAGGACAACCTGGATCCTTCCTTAAATTCCAGGAAGAGATCGCCAGAGCCCTTCTGTATCCAGACGGTGCTCCACCTCACCTTCCCCAACCAAATGCAGTAAGCCGGCTGCATGAGAGGCATTTTCCTTATGTCCTCCCGAGTACCCCTACCCAACGAGCCCCCCAAAGAAGATGTCGTGTCTGCAGCAAGCGCGGATATAGGCGTGACACCCGGTATTATTGTCCCTCCTGTCCTGATAATCCTGGTCTATGCATTGGTGAATGTTTTGAACACTACCATACACTAGTTGAGTTTTAGCGTAGGGTACAGGATTGCACAGACTAGGACACACTTTCACAGGGTCTCCCAAGATGCCATTGCATTTTGAGAGACCCAAATCTGGTACCAGTTACAAAAGTTAAAGTTACCAAAAAAAGTGTAAAAAAAAAAAAACTAAAAACACAAAAAAAATATAAAATAAAAAACCAAAAATAGTTGTCGTTTTATTGTTCTCTCTCTCTCTATTCTCTCTCTATTGTTCTGCTCTTTTTTACTGTATTCTATTCTGCAATGTTTTATTGTTATTATGTTTTATCATGTTTGCTTTTCAGATATGCAATTTTTTTTATACTTTACTGTTTACTGTGTTTTGTTGGTAACCATGTTTTTGTTTTCAGGTACGCCATTCAGCTGCAGAGCAGATTTATTTTTCTTGACAGCAACAGCGTTTTCTCCCACCATACATAAAGCCGTGACTCCAGCGCATATCGGAGCATATATGCCAAAGCGTGGGGGCAGTAGTGGGTGGAGGAGCAATTTGCTCCTGCCTTTTGTGGGAGGATGCCCCCATGCTTCGGCATATATATATTTTAGGCACAGGTTGCGTTAAATGTTTTATTTTTTACTATTTTTTTTTGTATTTGCTTTGCAGGTATGGTAAGTCTTATAGGGCGTACACACGGTCCGACTTTGTTCGGACATTCCGACAACAAAATCCTAGGATTTTTTCCGACGGATGTTGGCTCAAACTTGTTTTGTCTACACACGGTCGCACGAAGTTGTCGGAAAATCTGATCGTTCTAAACGCGGTGACGTAAAACATGTACGTCGGGACTATAAACGGGGCAGTGGCCAATAGCTTTCATCTCTTTATTTATTCTGAGCATGCGTGGCACTTTGTCCGTCGGATTTGTGTACACA
The DNA here is from genome assembly GCA_037952925.1 of Lithobates clamitans. Lineage (NCBI taxonomy): Eukaryota > Metazoa > Chordata > Amphibia > Anura > Ranidae > Lithobates > Lithobates clamitans. Next base: position 4,200,268 of record JBBGZY010001336.1, on the reverse strand, counting down.
CGATCGGAATTTCCGACAACGGATTTTGTTGACGGAAAATTTTATCTCCTGCTCTCCAACTTTGTGTGTCGGAAAATCCGATGGAAAATGTCCGATGGAGCCCACACACGGTGGGAATTTCCGACAACACGCTCCGATTGGACATTTTCCATCGGAAAACCGGGGCATTAGTGTTATACTGTAATGTTACTTTGTTTTATTGTTAACCATCATTTGCTTAGCAGGTACGCCATTCAGTTGCAGCACGGATTTATTTATCTTGACAGCAATTTGCTTCCACGATACATAAAGCCGTGACTCCAGCGCTGTCGGAGGTGATTTCACCACCACAGTTACATACTTCAGCATATATGCCGAAGCGTGGGGGCAGCAGAGGGCAGAGGAGCGATTTGCTCCTAACTTTTGCGGGAGGATGCCCCCATGCTTCGGCATATATATACGGTGCATGTATGCCCATCATTAGAAGTGGGTGGATGAAGGGAGGTATTCTAATGGTGGGCATACCCACCGATCAATTTCTTTTTTTATTCAGCCCACAGGCTGCATGAAAAAAAAGTTTACAATATATGCCCAACAAGGACCAGCAACGTACTGGTATGTTGCTGGACTTTGAGTGGTGATACCAGAATGATGCCTGCAAAACTGTGATGGGTAGTGAGGAGTGAAATCAAAAATTTACGCCCTTAGAAATCCTGAAGGCGGTGCTTGGTTTCGGGGCCCCGTACGCGGCTAGGCTCCCAAAAAGTCCCACACATGTGGTATCCCCATACTCAGGAGAAGCAGCAGAATGTATTTTGGGGTGTAATTCCACATATGCCCATTGCATGTTTGAGCAAGATATCATTTAGTGACAACTTTGTACAAAAAAAAAAAATTGTCACTTTCCCGCAACTTGCGTCAAAATATAAAATATTGCATGGACTCAACATGCCTCTCAGCAAATAGCTTGGGGTGTCTACTTTCCAAAATGGGGTCATTTGGGGGGGTTTGTGCCATCTTGGCATGTTATGGCCTTCAAAACTGTGATAGGTAGTGAGGAGTGAAATCAAAAATGTACGCCCTTAGAAATCCTGAAGGCGGTGATTGGTTTTCGGGGCCCCGTATGAGGCTAGGCTCCCAAAAAGTTCCACACATGTAGTATTCCCATACTCAGGAGAAGCAGCTAAATGTATTTTGGGGTGCAATTCTACATATGCCCATGGCCTGTGTGAGCAATATATCATTTAGTAACAACTTTTTGTAATTTTTGTTTTTTTTTGTCATTATTCAATCACTTGGGACAAAAAAAAATAATATTCAATGGGCTCAACATGCCTCTCAGCAATTTCCTTGGGGTGTCTACTTTCCAAAATGGGGTCATTTGGGGGGGGTTTGTACTGCCCTGCCATTTTAGCACCTCAAGAAATGACTTAGGCAGTCATAAACTAAAAGCTGTGTAAATTCTAGAAAATGTACCCTAGTTTGTAGACACTATAACTTTTGCGCAAACCAATAAATATACGCTTATTGACATTTTTTTTACCAAAGATGTGGCCGAATACATTTTGGCCTAAATGTATGACTAAAATTGGGTTTATTGGATTTTTTCTATAACAAAAAGTAGAAAATATCATTTTTTTTCAAAATTTTCGGTCTTTTTCTGTTTATAGTACAAAAAATAAAAATGGCAGAGGTGGTCAAATGCCATCAAAAGAAAGCTCTATTTGTGGGAAGAAAAGGACACAAATTTTGTTTGGGTACAGCATTGTATGACCACGCAATTAGCAGTTAAAGTGACGCAGTGCCAAATTGTAAAAAGTGCTCTGGTCAGGAAGGGGATAAATCCTTCCGGGGCTGAAGTGGTTAAAGAACACAAACACATTTTAAAACATACATTATATATTTTTGTGCAGGTGACACAAACTTTGTGCATTTGTATTCAGACCCCTTTACTCTTAGTTACATAGTAGGTGAGGTTGAAAAAAGACACAAGTCCATCAAGTCCAACCTATGTGTAATTATGTGTCAGTATTACATTGTATATCCCTGTATGTTGCGGTCATTCAGGTGCTTATCTAATAGTTTCTTGAAGCTATCAATGCACCCCGCTGAAACCACCACCTGTGGAAGGGAATTCCACATCTTTGCTGCTCTTACAGTAAAGAACACTCTACATAGTTTAAGGTTAACCACTTCAGCCCCGGAAGGTTTTACCCCCTTCCTGACCAGAGCACTTTTTACAATTCGGCACTGCGTCGCTTTAACTGCTAATTGCGCAGTCATGCAATGCTGTACCCAAACGAAATTTGCGTCCTTTTCTTCCCACAAATAGAGCTTTCTTTTGATGGTATTTGATCACCTCTGCCGTTTTTATTTTTTGCGCTATACGCGGAAAAAGACCGAAAATTTTGAAAAAAAATGATATTTTCTACTTTTTGTTCTAAAAAAAATCCAATAAACTCAATTTTAGTCATACATTTAGGCCAAAATGTATTCGGCCACATGTCTTTGGTAAAAAAAATGTCAATAAGTGTATATTTATTGGTTTGCGCAAAAGTTATAGCGTCTACAAACTAGGGTACATTTTCTGGAATTTACACAGCCTTTAATTTATGACTGCCTATGTCGTTTCTTGAGGTGCTAAAATGGCAGGGCAGTACAAAACCCCCACAAATGACCCCATTTTGGAAAGTAGACACCCCAAGGAATTTGCTGAGAGGCATGTTGAGCCCATTGAATATTCATTTTTTTTGTCCCAAGTGATTGAATAATGACAAAAAAAAAAAAAAAAAAAAAAAATTACAAAAAGTTGTCACTAAATGATATATTGCTCACACAGGCCATGGGCATATGTGGAATTGCACCCCAAAATACATTTAGCTGCTTCTCCTGAGTACGGGGATACCACATGTGTGGGACTTTTTGGGAGCCTAGCCGCGTACGGGGCCCCGAAAACCAAGCACCGCCTTCAGGATTTCTAAGGGCGTACATTTTTGATTTTATTCCTCACTACCTATCACAGTTTTGAAGGCCATAAAATGCCCAGATGACATAAAACCCCCCCAAATGACCCCATTTTGGAAAGTAGACACCCCAAGCTATTTGCTTTGAGGCATGTTGAGTCCATGGAATGTTTTATATTTTGACACAAGTTGCGGGAAAGTGACAAATTTTTTTTTTTTTTTTTTTTTTTTGCACAAAGTTGTCACTAAATGATATATTGCTCACACAGGCCATGGGCATATGTGGAATTGCACCCCAAAATACATTTAGCTGCTTCTCCTGAGTACGGGGATACCACATGTGTGGGACTTTTTAGGAGCCTAGCCGCGTACGGGACCCCGAAAACCAAGCACCGCCTTCAGGATTTCTAAGGGCGTACATTTTTGATTTTACTCCTCACTGCCTATCACAGTTTCGGAGGCCATGGAATGCCCAGGTGGCACAAACCCCCCCCAAATGACCCCATTTTGGAAAGTAGACACCCCAAGCTATTTGCTGAGAGGCATGGTGAGTATTTTGCAGCTCTCATTTGTTTTTGAAAATAAAGAAAGACGAGAAAAAAATTTTTTTTTTTTCTTTTTTCAATTTTCAAAACTTTGTGACAAAAAGTGAGGTCTGCAAAATACTCACTATACCTCTCATCAAAAAGCTTGGGGTGTCTACTTTCCAAAATGGGGTCATTTGGGGGGGTTTTGTGCCACCTGGGCATTCCATGGCCTCCGAAACTGTGATAGGCAGTGAAGAGTGAAATCAAAAATTTACGGCCTTAGAAAGCCTGAAGGCGGTGCTTGGTTTTCGGGGTCCCGTACGTGGCTAGGCTCCCAAAAAGTCCCACACATGTGGTATCCCCGTACTCAGGAGAAGCAACAGAATGTATTTTGGGGTGTAATTTCACATATTCCCATGGCATGTTTGAGCAATATATCATTTAGTGACAACTTTGCGCAAAAAAAAATAAAAAAAATAAAAAATTGTCTCTTTCCCGCAACTTGTGTCACAATATAAATTATTCCATGGACTCAACATGACTCTCAGCAAATAGCTTGGGGTGTCTACTTTCCAAAATGGGGTCATTTGGGGGGGGTTTGAACTGTCCTGGCATTTTATGCACAACATCTAGAAGCTTATGTCACACATCACCCACTCTTCTAACCACTTGAAGACAAAGCCCTTTCTGACACTTATTGTTTACATAAAAAAATAATTTTTTTTTGCAAGAAAATTACTTTGAACCCCCAAACATTATATATTTTTTTTAAAGCAAATGCCCTACAGATTAAAATGGTGGGTGTTTCATTTTTTTTTTTCACACAGTATTTGCGCAGCGATTTTTCAAACGCATTTTTTGGGGAAAAAACACACTTTTTTACATTTTAATGCACTAAAACACACTATATTGCCAAAATGTTTGATGAGATAAAAAAGATGATCTTAGGCCGAGTACATGGATACCAAACATGACATGCTTTAAAATTGCGCACAAACGTGCAGTGGCGACAAACTAAATACATTTTTAAAAGCCTTTAAAAGCCTTTACAGGTTACCACTTTAGATTTACAGAGGAGGTCTACTGCTAAACTTACTGCCCTCGATCTGACCTTCGCGGCGATACCTCACATGCATGGTGCAATTGCTGTTTACATTTGACGCCAGACCAACGCTTGCGTTCACCTTAGCGCGAGAGCAGGGGGGACAGGGGTGCTTTTTTTTTTTTTTTTTTTTTTTTTCTTTATTATTATTATTTTTTTATCTTATTTTTAAACTGTTCCTTTCATTTTTTTTTTTTAAATCATTTTTATTGTTATCTCAGGGAATATAAATATCCCCTATGATAGCAATAGGTAGTGACAGGTACTCTTTTTTGCAAAAATTGGGGTCTATTAGACCCTAGATTTCTCCTCTGCCCTCAAAGCATCTGATCACACCAAGATCGGTGTGATAAAATGCTTTCCCAATTTCCCAATGGCGCTGTTTACATCCGGCGAAATCTACGTCATAAAATGCTCGTAGCTTCCGGTTTCTTAGGTCATAGAGATGTTTGGAGCCACTCTGGTCTCTGATCAGCTCTATGGTCAGCTGGCTGAATCACCGGCTGCATTTTCAGGTTCCCTGTTGAGACAGGAGAGCCAGAGAAAAACACGGAAGATGTTGGGGGGGGGGGGGGCATTCCCTCCCACTGCTTGTAAAAACAGTCTAGAGGCTAATTAGCCACTAGGATTGCTTTTACATGAAAGCCGACCGCTGGCTGAAAAGAATGATACCAAGATGATACCTAAAGCTGCAGGCATCATTCTGGTATAACCACTCAAAGTCGTGAATGGCGTACCTGAAGACAAAAAAATGGTTAACAATGGTTAACAATAAAGCACAGTAAAGTGTAAATAATTACACACCTGAAAAACAAACATGATAAAACATAATAACAATAACAATAACAATCAATAACAATAACAATAACAATCAATAACAATAACAATAACAATAAAACATTGCAGAATAGAATACAGTAAAAAAGAGCAGAACAATAGAGAGAGAGAATAGAGAGAGAGAGAACAATAAAACAACAACTATTTTTTTTATTTCATATATTTTTTTTTTTTTTACACTTTTTTTGTAACTAACTTTTATAACGGTAACCGGTTCCAGGTTCGGGTCTCTCAAAATGCGATGGCATCTTGGGAGACCCTGTGAAAGTGCGCCTAGTCTGTGCAATGCTGTACCCTACGCTAATAGTCAACTAGTGCATGGTAGCGTTCAAAACATTCACCAATGCAAAGACCAGGATTGTCAGGACAGGAGGGACAATAATAGCGGGTGTCACGTCTATATCCGCGCTTGCTGCAGACACAACATCTTTTTTTGGGGGGTTCGCTGGGTAGGGGTACTCGGGAGGACATAAAAATGCCTCTCATGCAGCCGACTGCATTTGGTTGGGGATGTGAATGGGGGAAGTACGGGCGCTGCAGAAGCGGTGGGTTCCCAATTAGGATTGGCGAATGCAGCAGGAAGGGCACTATGGGCACGACGGGCCTGTGTTTGTCTTTTTGGTGGCAGCGGGACACTACTTGTGCTTGCCACCTCACCAGCTTGAACTGCACTTATGGGACTCGCCACGTCACCACGTGTTACTGCAGTGCTGGTTTGACTACGACCGGGGTGTACTAGGCCGCTGGCGCTTGCCAGTTCACCAAAACGCTACCAAAAAAACTGTTAGCGATCGCAGGGATCAGGCCTGACTCTGCGAACGCTGCAGTTATGCGTTTAGTATTTTGTAAGTGACAGTGATCGATCGATACTGCACTTGGGTGGGCTGGGCCGGGCTGGGCGGAGGGGCAAAACGCAGGTGCTAGCAGGTATCTGGGCTGATCCCGCTAACACTGCGTTTTTGGGAACCCTAAACTGCTGGGGACACTAGTATAGATCTAATCGGATCAGATATTGATCCGATCAGATACTATACCACTAAGGGTGGTGTACAGTGCGTGCGTGGGTGTTAGCGGTACTGGCGCTAATCTGACGCTGCCTGGGGCTGGTGCTTGCCAGTTCACCAAAACGCTACCAAAAAAACTGTTAGCGATCGCAGGGATCAGGCCTGACTCTGCGAACGCTGCAGTTATGCGTTTAGTGTTTTGTAAGTGACAGTGATCGATCGATACTGCACTTGGGTGGGCTGGGCTGGGCCGGGCGGAGGGGCAAAACGCAGGTGCTAGCAGGTATCTGGGCTGATCCCGCTAACACTGCGTTTTTGGGAACCCTAAACTGCTGGGGACGCTAGTATAGATTTGATCGGATCAGATATTGATCCGATCAGATACTATACCACTAAGGGAGGTATATGGTGCGTGCGTGGGTGTTAGCGGTACTGGCGCTAACCTGACGCTGCCTGGGGCTGGTGCTTGCCAGTTCACCAAAACGCTACCAAAAAAACTGTTAGCGATCGCAGGGATCAGGCCTGACTCTGCGAACGCTGCAGTTATGCGTTTAGTGTTTTGTAAGTGACAGTGATCGATCGATACTGCACTTGGGTGGGCTGGGCTGGGCGGAGGGGCAAAACGCAGGTGCTAGCGGGTATCTGGGCTGATCCTGCTAACACTGCGTTTTCGGGAACCCTAAACTGCTGGGGACGCTAGTATAGATTTGATCGGATCAGATATTGATCCGATCAGATACTATACCACTAAGGGAGGCATATGCTGCGTGCGTGGGTGTTCGCGGTACTGGCGCTAATTTGACGCTGCCTGGGGCGACGCATATCACCGCCGGGCGATCAGGGGGCTAAACCTTTATTCGGTAATAAACGGCGGGTGTCCTGACACTATAAAAAATAAACGAACTAACCAGCGTCAACCGTAACGGTTATACAGTGATCAGTGGTGAAAGGGTTAACTAGGGGGCAATCAAGGGGTTAAAACATTTATTAGGTAGTATAGGGGGGTCCCTGACGCTATAAAACACTGACGGCGAACCTAAATATTTACGTTCCTAACTACCGTCACCAGCGACACTAATACAGCGATCAGAAAAATGATCGCTTAGCGACACTGGTGACAGGGGGTGATCAAGGGGTTAAAACTTTATTAGGGGGGGTTAGGGGGGTATCCTAGACCTAAAGGGGGGTAATACTCACTGCCCTAACACTAACTGTCACAAACTGACACTATGCAGTAATCAGAAAAAAAAAAAAAAAAAAATACTGCTAATGTCAGTTTGTGACAGGGGGGGGGGGGTGATTGGGGGGGGATCGGGGGGCGATCGGGGGGGGATCGGGGGTGTAAAGTATGCCTGGCATGTTCTACTGTGTGTGTGTGTGTGTTGTGCACTCACTTGTCATCTCCCCTCGGCGCTGGAACGGAAACTGCCAGACCGAGGAGAGATGACATCACATCCTCTGCCTGTGTGAAACGACACACAGGCAGAGGAGCATTTCCATTGGCTGGGAGCGATCGCGAGGGGGGGGCCACGATCGGATGGTCTCCCCCTCGCCTCCCGACGCTCCCAGTCAGATGCCGACCGCCGATGGCACCGGGGGGGGGTCCGATCGGACCCCCCGCCCGCGGGAGGCAGATCACGTATGGGTACGTGATTTTGCCTGCCCGTGCCATTCTGCCGCAGTATATCTGCGTTAGGCGGTCGGCAAGTGGTTAAACCTCTTTTCTTCTAATTTTAATGTGGCCACGAGTCTTGTTAAACTCTCTTCTGCGAAAAAGATTTATTTCTATTGTAGGGTCACCAGTACGGTATTTGTATATTGAAATCATATCCCCTCTCAAGCGTCTCTTGTCCAGAGAGAATAAGTTCAGTGCTCGCAACCTTTCCTCATAACTAAGATTCTGCAGACCCTTTATTAGCTTTGTTACCCTTCTTTGTACTCGCTCCATTCCCAGTACATCCTTCCTGAGGCTGGTGCCCAGAACTGGACAGCATACTCTAGGTGCGGCCGGACCAGAGTCTTGTAGAGTGGGAGAATTATCGTTTTATCTCTGTAAATAGTAAATAGAGTCCACCTGTGTGTACTTTAATCTCAGTATAAATACAGCTGTTCTGTGAAGCCCTCAGAGGTTCATTAGAGAACCTTAGTGAACAAACAGGTTCATATAGGCCAAGGAACACACCAGACAGGTCAGGGATAAAGTTGTGGAAAAGTTTAAAGCAGGGTTGGGTTATAAAAAAATATCACAAGCTTTGAACATCTCACAGAGCACTGTTGGAATGGAAAGAGTATGGCACAACTGCAAACCTACAAAGACATGGCCATCCACCTAAACTAACAGGCCAGGCAAGAAAAGCAATAATCAGAAAAGCAGCCAAGAGGTATCTCTGGAGGAGCTGCAGAGGTCCACAGCTCAGGTGGGAGAATCTGTCCACAGGACAACTATTAGTCATGCTCTCCACAAATCTGGACTTTATGGAAGTGTGGCAAGAAGAAAGCCATAAGAAGTCCAGTTTGCAGTTTGGGAGAAGCCATGTGGGAGACACAGCAAACTTATGGAAGAAGGTGCTCTGGTCAGATGAGACCAAAATTGAACTTTTTGGCCTAAAAGCAAAACGCTATAGTCAGCGGAAAACTAACACTGCACATCACCCTGGTGGTGGCAGCATCATGGGTGGAGGTTCACCTTTCAGCAGGACAACGACCTAAACATGCAACCAGAGCTACAACGGAAAGGTTTAGATCAACACATATTTATGCGTTAGATTGGCCCAAAGTCCAGACGTAAATACAATTGACAATCAGTGGCAAGTCTAGAAAATTGCTGTTCACGGATGCTCTTCATCCAATCTGACAGAGCTTGAGCTATTTTGCAAAGAAGAATGTGCAAAAATGTCACTCTCTAGATGTGCAAAGCTGGTAGAGACATACCCAAAAACACTTGCAGCTGTAATTGCAGTGAAAGGTGGTTCTACAAAGTATTAAACAAAAGGGAGGGGGGGGGTGAATACAAATGCATGCCACACTTTTTACATATTTGTTTATAAAAAAATTGAAAACCATTTATCATGTTCTTTTCACTTCACAATTATGTGCCACTTTGTGTTGGTCTATCACATAAAATCCCAATAAAATACATTTTATTTGTAACATGACAAAATGTCGAAAATGTCAAGGGGTATGAATACTTTTTCAAGGCACTGTACAGACAGACAGCTGACTGAGAATCTGCAGGATCCTGACATTGCACCCGCATTCTGCTGATCGCAGGTGCAATGCTTTACAGCGGTGTAAAAAATAATAAATGCACATTTTTTTTTTTGCCTACCAAAATATATTTTTTTTGAAAGATGAACTTATACTTTAAGATAAATTACTGATGCATTTTTCACGTATTTTTGATATGTTTGTGTTGTGCTAAAATAAAATTCTATACGCCTCCTCTGTCTTTTTTTTTTCTATTTTATAGATTTTTGTACTATCATCTTGGCTAGTAAAGCTTTCTAAATCCATCTCAAATGCAGTGCAAACACCATAGAGGCATTTGTGATGTGTTTGTAGCACGTCTACTTTGACATGAATGGAGCTATTTGAGGAGTGGTAAAGCAAGCCAAACGCTACATGTTGGATACATTTTAGTGTGATGCAATGCAAAGAGACGCAAACACGACAATGTCAACAGCCTTGTCTGCTGCAATGCACATAATTGACACAGAGCACTGACTGACATTTACAAGGTTTTAAAAATGAAGATGAAATGCCTTCTTTTGACACTAGTGTAAACTTAGCCTTATATGAACACAGCAATCTGGTTAGTACTTTAAAACTCTACATATTCTTTTCACCTTATCTGGGCCATTTATGTATCAACTGCCTGAACATATTTGCAAGCATCTGTTAAAATCTTGAAACAAAGCAGCAGTGACCTAGAAAAATATCTAATAATCATACTAATCTCTTTCTTCCCAGCTGCATCCTGACCAATGCTTATGTCCCAACTAATTAAAGTGGAACTATTGAGAAAGTAAAAAATTACAACTATGAGTCCCTCATTTAACATAGCTATATTACCTTTTGATCCTGCCAGTAAATCTTTTATTTTTCAACTTCCTTTAACAGTCCAAGCTGTCCAGCAAAAGTGTCAGTTAGAGGGTTTAGGTAAGCCATTTAACAAAGGTATAGATTCTTAGAAAGGTCAGTTTTCATTCCTGAAGTTAAAACCTTTTTATCCCAAAAAGAAAAAACTGTTGCTTTACTGACTAAAAAAAAGTTTTAGCTGGAGTTAGGATTTAATTATTTAAGTCACCTATTTAAAGTCAATCTATATATTTTTATTCATCCAAAACTACACTTTCAAAAGTTGACAGCGATGCTGTTCAAGGAAGGCTATGTTGTTTCTCCAAAATTACAGTGGAGGAGTGAACGGTGTGTTACAGGACATATTGCTTGGCAAAGACAAAAGGGAAAAAATGAATGCAGCCACTGCATCTAAGAACTGGCAAGCTTGAATACATTACATTTCTGTTCCTGGGTTTAGACGTACTTTAAGACCTGGTTCACATTAATGCTACTTTGAAATCGCACTACTTCACTTGAAGTAGTGCAATTTCAAAGTAGCAAAGTCAGCGTAATTTCAGGTGCTACTTGATAGACATCTGTGTAGCTTCATACACAGATGTCTATTGAAGTCACACCTGAAATCGCCAAAAGTAGTGCAGGAACTACTTTTGCAAATCGGTGCGGCACCACAAAATCAGTGTCGCACCAATTGGAACAGTGCCATTGCTGCCAATTGGTTGCGACTTGTCATGCGATTTGATCTCTCAAATCGCATGACAAATCGATCCAATGTGACCCTAGGCTAACTGTCATTTATCAGCCCTGGTGTCTGAGAACCAATCACCTGGTGCCTTATGTTTTAAAGGCATTGATTAAATTAATTGTCTTAACATGATTATTCATTTTCTTTGCTTGCAGGCTGGGTTAGGAACAGGGCCAAGGCAAAGAGGAAAGTGTAGGACCTAAAAATACGAATACAGCTTAGGTTGTGGTTTGAGTTAGACTAGGTTTAGTGTTATGGTTAGACCCAGGTTTTAACTAGGGTTAAGATTACATTCTGTTTATTTTTCCTGCATTAATACATGGAATTAAAAGGAAGCAAAGAATGCATTCAATTATAACACCAGGATTAGTTCTAATTTTACATGCCAAAATTCATGTGATACCAAAAGGAATATGAAAGGGATGATGCAGTGGCACAAATCACAGAGCTGCATTACAGAGCTATGCACTGAGCTGCATTAAAGCTCTGATCTTAAAGAGAATAAAAAATAAGCTCAGTTTTTTGTAAAACCCCCTTTAGTGGCCAATGCCCAGACAGATTTGATAAATCAATAATTGTTTATCTTTTTTTTTTAAATTACTGGTTATTGGTCTTGATTCATCTCTCATTTGCCCTGATTCATCAAGCTGCAATCTTGTGCATTAATTAGAATTTAAAGTATGCTTAGGTATCATGATAATATTGGTTTAGAGGATACTTTTCCATGCTTTAAGCACTTTTAAAGTTGCCCTAAAATATTACCGTAGGTTGATTCGTCAGGCTACTTTTGCATACCTTAGGCCAGGGGCGTTGCTAGGTGTACAAAAGATCTGGGGCTAGAGCCCATAGCAGCGTAGTAAAGAAAGTCATACGCTTGGGCGGGCATACACATGTATATAGAGTAATATACGCGAGTGTGTGTGTGTGTGTGTATATATGTATCCCCAGAGAGCCTCCCCCCCCACATCAGAGTCCCCAGAGAGCCTCTCTCTTGCATCAGGATCTCCAGAGAGCCCCCCACTTACATCAGGGTTCCCAGAGCGCCCCACTTACAATAAGGCCCCCAGAGAGCCTCCCCCTTAAATCAGGGTCCCCAGAGAGCCTCCCCCTTCAAATCAGGGTCCCCAGAGAGCCTCCCGCTTAAAATCAGGGTCTCCAGAGAGCCTCCCCCTTGCATCAGGGTCCCCAGAGAGCCCCCCACTTACATCAGGGTCCCCAGAGAGCCTCCCCTCCCCTTGGAGACCCCTGCAGAGACTCTGGGCTATGGGCCCCAGGGTCGGGGCTATAGCCCCAAAAGCCACCCCCTAGCGACGCCACTGCCTAGGCACTTTTAAAGGTCCATCAGGAACATAACCATAACATGCTGTTCAGGTACACAGTTATGCTAGCAGTGACTAATGTGTATCCAGTGCCAACAAAGAAAAAAATCTGTCTGCAGTAGTAGTATTAAGGAATTGGTAAATGAAAGCAGCAAAAATGATCTCTCTCATCTATAACTCCTACATCTGATGATGGTAACCCAGTTCCTCATACTGTGACTTCAAAAGGAAGCACAGGAGAGCTTGACATAAACTAAGCATGGTAGAAATTTGCACACTCATTGTTGATGGACTTCATATAATGATAGTACCCTGGCTCCATTTAGTCACTAACTTGGAACAAGTATGCAATCAGTGAAAACAAAAGTGACTAAATTGTGGTAAAATACTGCATGCGGTAAATCAGTTGTGAATGTTCAATTGACTAAGAATACAGTGTTAAATAAAGGAGGCAATATTTTTTTGATTACTCAGTAATTACCACATTTTCTCATGCAGTAATTTATCGCATGTGTCAGTGGTTAAGGGTTGTTTAGGGTAATTTCCATAAGGTTGTGACGATTTTTAAGGGTTGAATTGTGGGTGTTCTGTGGGTGCAATAGGCCCTCTTTCTGAGTCTTCTGTGGATTGAATTAGGCTCTCTGTGGCATGAATTACACCCCTTTCTAAGGGTAGTATTGCTCCCCTTTCTGTGGGTGCAATAGTACCCCTTCCTGTGGGTGGAATTAGGCCCCTTTCTGTGGGTGTTCTGTGGGTGAAATAAGCCCCTTGCTGTGTATGGAATCTGTGGGTAGTATTGTGCCATTTTCCTCGGGTAGATTTGTGTCCCATTTTAGTGGTTCTATTTGAGAGAAACATGTATGCAGGTCTCCTTGATTGGTATACAGTAGTTCACCATTTCTGTTGGTGTTTCCTAAGGAGCAATAATAAGTGCCCATTTGTGTGGGTGTCTTTAGTAGGAAGATGTGCCCATTTGTGTGGGGGGGTGGGATAGGTGCTGTTATAATGCCCAATTGTGTGGGTTTCCCAGGGAAGAATACTGCCCATTTTTGTGGGTGTCGAGGGGTAACAGAGTACCCCTTTCAAGGATCATACACATAACTGCTATGTAAAGACCACTGTGTCCATTTTTGTTTTGGTTGTATATGTCTTACATGTCATGCTGCTGCAATTGTTAAAATGGCTGAAAACTAATTAAAAAAAATGGACCTTTTTATTGTCTTTGATTGATTTTTCATTAAGTGTACTTTGCTGTTTGTTTAAATGTGTTGTGTTTAATAATTGCTGTTAAACCGCAGCCTAACATGCAGCATCAGGATCAGCTCCTTGGTCAGCCGTAACTTTCATAGAGCCTCACCCTCCGTGAAGTCCTCCAGCAGGGTCCTCTCCGCAAAACGTTGCAGAGCCATCACCACAACCCTCCGTCTCTTCGTCCTCTGATGCCTTCTGAGCAAGTTAAATTTCAAAAGATTGCATTCAAAAAGTTCCATAGCTGTTATGCTGCTAAGCACTCTCTCTCTCTCTCAACTCCCAATCACTCCACCAGAAAATACAGAACTGGTTACCGCCACCAAAAGGATGGTGTTAAATACCAAGCTTTTTAGTTCCTGGTCCATTTGTGAGTTGTACTTAACAGCTTAGCACACAACTTAGCACTGAACTGCAAAATCATTATATACAGGGGCGTTGCTAGGTCTACAAAAGATCTGGGGCTAGAGCCCATAGCAGTGTAGTAAAGAAAGTCATACGCTTGGGCGGGCATACACATGTATATACAGTAATATACGTGTGGGTGTATATATATCCCCAGAGAGCCCCCCCGCTTACATCAGGGTCCCCAGAGAGCCCCCCCTTACATCACCTTACATCAGGGTCCCCAGAGAGCCTCCTCCTTACATCAGAGTCCTCAGAGAGCCTCCCTCTTCCATCAGGGTACCCAGAGGGCCCCCCCACTTACATCAGGGTTCCCAGAGAGGCCCCCTTACATTAGGGTCCCCAGAGAGCCTCCCCCTTAAATCTGGGTCCCTAGAGAGCCTAGGCCTTAAAATCAGGGTCCCCAGAGAGCCTCTCCCTTACATAAGGGTCCACAGAGAGCCTAGCCTCCCCTCCCCTTGGGGACCCCTGCAGAGACTCGGGGCTTTTGGCCTCAGATTCGGGGCTATAGCCCCAAAAGCCACCCCCTAGCAACGCCCCTGATTATATATATATATATATATATATATATATATATATATATTTTTTTTTTTTTTTATGAATTGGACTATATTTAACGCATGCAATAATTTATGCAAATGAGTAACATGATACCCTTATCGCATGCAGTAACATTTAGACTGCTTTCACACTGAGGCGCTTTAAAGGTGCTACAGCACTAAATATAGCGCCTGTATAGTGCCTGTAAAGAGCCTCTCCTGTCTCTCCAGTGGTGCGCTTGCAGGATGGTAAAAAAAGGTCCTGCAAGCAGCATCTTTGCAGCGCTGTAGGAGCAGTGTATACATCGCTCCTAAAGCAACCCTCCCCATTGAAATCAATGGGGCAGCGCCGCTGCATCAGCATTTTGCGGGTGGTTTTAACCCTTTTTTGGCCGCTAGTGGGGGTTAAAAGCACCCGCCAGTGGCAAATAGCGCTGCTAAAACGACGGTAAAGCGCGCTTTACCACCAACACCTTGGTGTGAAAGCCCACTTAATGAATCAACCTCTAAGTTACAGTATTTGAAGCCATAGGAAGCCATAGGATAAACATGGCAGCCAGGAAACCATAAGGTTCTTAAAAATAAAAAAATAATGGTTCCTATATTTCTGTCATGCAATGATGCCTCTCAGTCAACTTAAAGCGGGGTTCCACCCAAATTTTGAACATTATCTCTATGCATTCTCTTCCTTGCCTAGATGCTGACATGCTGTGTAAAAAAATTTAAATCGCCTAATTACCTTTTTTTTTCTAATCTACTTAAAACTTCCTGGTTTTCCTCCCATGGGAGTAGGCGTGTTTCTAGCCTCTCCCAGACCTCCCACAGTCCCCTGGGAGCAAGTCTCAGGCTTCCCAGCATGCATTGTGCAACAGCGTCATCACAACATCTCGGTGAATGCTGGGAGTACAGCATTCACCGCATCCAGGAAATACATGCTTGTGGGCTTCAAATGCCCACAATGAAGATGGAAACCGCCTTCAGTGAATTTTATAAGTTATTCTTTACAACGAAATCGGACACAGGCGGACTTATTACACAGAACATGTGAGTAGATAATCATGAGAAAAAAAGTTTGTAAATGAACTCCAAAAAAAAAAAACGATAGATAGGTGGACCCCCGCTTTAAGCCAGTGCTCTCCAACAGCAAATATGTATGGTAAATGTAATACTTCGCTGACAATAGTTTTTTCATAACTTTCTAGCAAACGAGACAAGTAATTTGTTTAAAGCAAATAAGAATGGCAAGCTGAAAGATGTTTGCCACTTTCTTTACTACGGTGATGTAGTTTTCACACATTATAATGAGATGTTAATTACACTAAAATTCCATTGACATTTTCCAAATGGGTACTAGCTGCTTAATGATCAAAACATAAAGGTTTGAGCTTTCATCATCGCATCAAAAATGCTGAAATAGTTGATATTTATTGAACAGCAGTATGTCTAGCTAATGACAATAACTCAAGCATAAACCATCCTTTATTTAAATATACTCATATGTAATTACACCATATGCAGTAAATGAAGGACCTTGTGACACCAACACCTTAGCTAAATGCTAGGACTTAATCACATAAGTTGGATTTAGGTAATTTTCTCACTTTTAACTTTCTCATTGCTTCCTAATTTAATTTGCAACCTTCATTATGTAGGACTAGTTTCATGCTTTATCTTCCTTAATCCAGAGTTCCAGATGACTAGGCAGCAATAAAAGCTGGGGAGTAACTTTTTTTGCACACCACTTGTAATATCATTATTTCAAGAGACTGAGCAACTGGTAGGGATTATTACTCCAGTAAGTTCTTTGATGCTTTGACATAATGCATTCTGTGCAAGCGAGATCTCAATTACAACTACAGTATATAATTCAAATCACAGCTTAGAGTGGATGAGAAATGTTAACAAATACTTGAGGACATTTCAGCATTCAAACATCTTAAAAGGAATTTACATTTTTATACACAGTATACAGTATAGGTACATTTTTGATTTGTTATAGGTTACCAATATAATGTAAAATAAAATAAATAAAATAAATGCTGCTGTTTACTGAGCTTAATAGCTTTATCTCAAATTTACACACACAACTAATAAAGGAACAATTTCATTACCCCTTCCTGACTGCTTTGCTCAGATAGGACATAGCTAGTTGCAAAGAAAGGGAATGTAGAGACATACAACTTTTTTTCTGCGTAAGGCCAGATTTATATTTAATGCCCCCCCTTGGCCAACCCTTCTTAATCCAGGCAACTGGCTACCATTGGTATTCCAATGACATGATCAGGTGGCATAGCCGCACAACACTCTTAAACTGATTCAGCATAGATGAATTGAAATTTGGCTGGTTCAGCATGGACCAACTAAATTTTGACCCATTTGTGGATGCCCCGCTCAACAGGAGTCAATCTTTAGATCAACTTCTGTCAAACTGGAATATGGTAAAAATTTCCCGTTCAGCAGCTGCAGCCACTGTTCAGTGTATTCTGACAGTGGGGACTGCCACTGTCAGAATTCAGTGTTTCAGCAGAGGGGAGGACTTCTCAATCCACCACGCTTGTGTGGTTGCGCGCTGGCTCAACAAAACAAAAAAACTCTTCTATGGCTAGCTTCAGACTGGGAGCAAGGCCATTAAAAGAGAAAGGTTTCTTAATCTATGATACAGCACCTAAAGCCCATGACTACAATAGTAGGACATATTGTTTTTATATTCTGCTGGCAGTTTACTTTTAAGTATATGGACCAAGGGTAAATGAACTGTAAGTACACCTTAGAAAAGCCACAAACTGTGAAGGGACAGCAATAATGATTACCCAGTCAAACAGCACTGGCATGCTTTGCGACAATTTGTAATCTTTTATTGTACACTGAAATATGTTTCTGACAGTAAACAACATGATTTGTGGGAATCTTCATTACAGCCCTGGCAGACCTGCTGTCCTAGGTCACAGGCTATGTTGACATTGCAGAAATCTGGTCCTGGCTGTGCTTAAGCTGTAATGCTCTGTGAATTTTGTGTCTTATTTATAGTATTTGAAAAAAAAGTTCCATAACATTTTTTTTACAATAATGATATGTTTACCCCAGTGAAAGTAGCTACTTCTAAACCAAGTAATGATGTCACAACAATGAAACATGTAGGGTGGAGCTTCACTGATCCAGGAGAGAGAGAGTGTCCATGAATAAACTGCTGGCTTCTGTTACCTTTCCCCACAGTACGGCTGTGTCTATGTTGGTTTAAAATGCGAGGGGAGGTGGCAGCTTTGTACTTTTTTGTGCACTTTGATTTGAAGTAAAATATTCTGCCACCCACTGTGCATCAACTGCAATATTTACACATAGTTAATTTACTTTTAGCACAGCACATTTTATATACAAAATTTATTACACACACTTATGCCCCGTACACACGGTCGGATTTTCCGATGGAAAATGTCCGATCGGAGCGCGTTGTCGGATATTCCAACCGTGTGTGGGCTCCATCGGACATTTTCCATCGGATTTTCCGACACACAAAGTTTGAGAGCAGGATATAAAATTTTCAAAATCCAAAACAACAAAATCCGTTGTCGGAAATTCCGATCGTGTGTACACAAATACGACGCAAAAGTGCCACGTATGCTCAGAATAAATAAAGAGATGAAAGCTATTGGCCACTGCCCCGTTTATGGTCCCGATGTACGTGTTTTAGAACGATCGGATTTTCTGACAACTTTGTGTGACCGTGTGTATGCAAGACAAGTTTGAGCCAACATCCGTCGGAAAAAATCCTAGGATTTTGTTGTCGGAATGTCCGAACAAAGACCGACCGCGTGTACGGGGCATTAGGCTGGGTTCACACTAGGGCTTACCCGCATGCAATTTGCACAGCAGGAGATTGTGACTGGCTCTCTATGGAGCCAGTTCACATATCTCCGCAGCGGCTCCAATGCGATTTGCACAGAGGCCCTGTGCATCCTTTGGTCCATTTCAGGTATGAATTCAGCCAAAAATTTGGGCTGAAATCTTACCTGAAATGGTGAAAAGGGATGCACCGGACTCCTGCTGTGAGCCGCTGCGTGCTCATAAGTGAACCCAGCCTAATGCCCCGTACACACGGTCGGACTTTGTTCGGACATTCCGACAACAAAATCCTAGGATTTTTTCCGACGGATGTTGGCTCAAACTTATCTTGCATACATACGGTCACACAAAGTTGTCGGAAAATCCGATCGTTTTAAACGCGGTGATGTAAAACATGTATGTTGGGACTATAAACGGGGCAGTGGCCAATAGCTTTCATCTCTTTATTTATTCTGAGCATGCGTGGCACTTTGTCCGTCGGATTTGTGTACACACGATCAGAATTTCCGACAACGGATTTTGTTGTCGGAAAATTTTATCTCCTGCTCTCCAACTTTGTGTGTCGGAAAATCCGATGGAAAATGTCCGATGGAGCCCACACACGGTCGGAATTTCTGACAACACGCTCCGATCGGACATTTTCCATCGGAAAATCCGACCGTGTTTACGGGGCATAAGTGTGCTTGCAGCTTATTATTGTTCTTGACGTGCAAACGTTTTATCTGGATTGGAGAGTGATTAGAACATCTGTCAGTTTTAATTGCTCTCTGTGCCCCTGTTAAGCCCTGTACACATGGGCCAGGTCGGGAGACAATGGGTGGTTCAAAAAAAAAACAGCCAACATTCAGTCCATGCGTGTGACGGTCTGTCCGACAGAAGTCAGCCATGCATGCTGGTAAACCAGCAGCTGACCAACTCCTGATCATCGCTCTCAGCCAATGGCAGAGACCATTGATCGGAGTGTTCTGGTGGGGGGGGTGTCCCCCTATCTGAACACAACAGCTCAGTAGGGGAGATCGCTGAACTAACCTTTTCCTGGGGTTAAAGGAAAAAAATCGAATAATATGTACTTGGCTTTAGGGAGATTCGTCCTTTTTATTTGTCCTGTTTATTGTTATTCTTAAATGTGAAAGTGAAAGAAAATCCCAATTTTTGAGTAGACATCAAAACAATAATGAAGAGGATATCTACCAATGTGGTCACTAGTCCTAGTAACCCTGGTGACACCCCAAGATTTCCTCACTGTGGAGGGATTTCCTCTCACTTCTTGTTTTGCCTATGGAAAAGGAGGTAAATGGAAATCTCCTTTATAGTAAACAGATGACAAAAAAACTGACAGGGGTTATAACTCTCCCTTACTCTTTCCAAAATGAAAAAAAAAAGCTTTGCCTTTAGTTACATTTTAAAGTAAACCTATGCTTTGCCTGTGTAGCACTCATTGACCCAGTACTGTCACAAAAAGGCCATTACTTGCGCCTCTCTTTAACACTCTAGCAGAGAGTGTAATCTGGAGTGTGTTCTGGCACATATGAATCTTCAGAAGCTGATTACATTTAACTCTCTTGCAGGCAGTTTACTATGGCACATGCACATCTCCTTAATACAAGTTATTTGAGGTGGTCATATATGGCTTACGGGTGTATGACCCCATGAACATTACATGACCATAACCTTTCACTGAACAAACTTTTTCATATGCATTAAACAGATTTTTTTTCCACTAACTTAGCAACCCCAATGTAACAGGGACATATACACTGATCACCAATGTAATGGGAAGTTTTACAGTCATCACCATTATCTTGGGGCATTGTTGGTCTGTGTAAAACTTCCCATTACATCAGTGTAAATGTCCCTGTTCTAGTGATGCTTAAAATCCCTATTATGTTGTTAGTTAGTTTAATGTATTAGTTAGTGTAAATTTCTCCATTACATAGGTGGTCACCATAAATTAGGAGAACCGTAAATACTACTGTTACATTACTAACCAGTGCAAATATCTCCATTACATTAGTGGTCAGTGTAAACGCCCCTATTATGTTGGCAATTATTGTATACCTTCCTATTATATTTATGGTCAGAGTAGAATCCTTTCATTAGCTTAGTGACTAGTGTAAATGTCCCCATTGCATTGGTGATCAGTGTAAAAATGCCTGTTGCATTGGTGGTCAGTGCAAATGTTCTCATTACATTGGTGGTCATTGTAAAATCCCAGTTATATTGGTGGGCAGTGTAACTACCCTTGTTACATTGATGGTCAAGGTAAATCCCCATTATATCAGTGCTCAGTGACAAAACTCCTGTTATATTTGTGGTCACAGTAGAATCCTCTGTTAAATTTGTGTACAGTGTAAAATTACCCTTACATGGGTGGTCAGTTAGAATCCCCCCTTACATTTGTGGTCAGTGAAAAATTCTCCATTACATTGGTGGTCAATGTAAAAGCCCCTCTTATGTTGGTGATCAGTGTAGAATCCCCTATTACATTGGTGGTCAGTGCAAAACATTCTCATATTGACCACCAATGTAACTGGGGGAATATTCAGATTTTACAGATTGTAAAACATAACTGATTTCCTGCACATTTATAAGGGCAATCTTTCTCCTACTTACTCCTATCTTTTCTTCCACCAGACACGGATGCCAAGCATTCATTCCACCATTTTATGATCACTGAAGCTAGGGTATTTTTTCCTCCAAGGGATCACTGACTCCAGGGAATTATTTTACCTACTGAAGCTGAGGATTTTTTTTACTCCAACTCACCACTAGTGCTAAGGGGTTCTCCTATTTTTTTTCTACCACTGATTTTAATGAAGTTCTTCTTTAAAGAGGAGTTACACCAAGGGGCTCCATTAAAAAAAAAAATTAAAAGTCAGCAGCTACAAATACTGCAGCTACTGACTTTTAATTGGACACTCACCTGTTCCTGGGTCCAGCGATGCGGGGGGATCGAAACCCCGCTCGTCCCCCCCCTCCACTCGTCGGCGCTGGCATTTCAACTGTGGGCGCCGGGCTGTGGCTTCACAGCCTGGAACCCACTGCGCATGCGCGAGCGGTGCCGTGCGCCGTGATTGGCCGCTCAATCACCTGGGACCTGTAATGGGTCCCAGATGATTGACAGGAGGGAGGGAGCAGAGCCGAGCCCTTCCTGTGCCTGGGGGTAAGTGATGTCACCAGCCCAGGCAAAGGAATAGGCAGACTACGAGGGACCACCTAGCAACAGGCATTTAGAGGTAAGTAAAAAAAAAAAAAAATATTCAAATGTTTTTTTGTTTTGTTTTTTTACAATTTTTCAGGTATTTTTGTTTTTTTGGGTGGAACCCCACTTTAAGGTTCAGAGCTCAGACAAGGAGTTAACTCCATGTATATTTTCTATTTTATTTTAATAGTATGAGCCCTTAAGTTTATATGCATAGAAGATTCTCACTCATAGCGCAAGTATTTTGTAGGTTCAAAGACTGCGGACTGTGCAAAATTTATACTATAATTAGGTTCAGACTCTACTATAAGTCATGTTCAGTTTAGCACAAAGTGCAGTAGCCTGTTCCCTTTTCGTCGCATACCTTATTTTTATTCTCTAGGTGTTTCTTTTTACCATTAGTTTTGATATTGGTAGGTAAGTATCTATAACTTCAACATAACCATTTCTAAATTCAGATAGTTTAACATTTTCTCACATTCGCTGTTTGACTTTTTAACCGTAAATCAAGGTAGATTACTTGTTGAGGGTATAACATAACATTTACATATTATTTTTACTGTTAAAATATTAATTGTTTTAGTTTTAACAAGAGCTGTGCTGTGCTCTGACAGTAAACTTTGCATATGTGTTAGTAAAAAGTATGGGGAAATTGGCAAAATGTCATGATCCTGAAACTGGGGATCATTGAGTTCAAATTGCAAAATTATGTCATGTGATAGAAAATCTGTTTTATTCCTCTGTATATGTACTATTCATTTTCTTACTAATCATTTCTTTATGTGGTGTGCCTGTTTTTAATAAGCTGAAATTCAGGATTGGAGACAATGGCTCACGCCGTAAACCAATACTGTATGGTATTTATTTTACATTTAACAAATACTTAATTTATCAGTAGTTTAGGTACATCAGAACAATGAAAGATAACCACTGAATAGTTGCTACGGGCTACAAAACTTTGCCCTGCACTCACTGATGTACAGTATCTCACAAAAGTGAATACACCTCTCACATTTTTGTAAATAATTTATTATATCTTTTCATGTGACAACACTGAAGAAATGACACTTTGCTACAATGTAAAGTAGTGAGTGTACAGCTTTTGTATAACAGTGTAAATTTGCTGTCCCCTCAAAATAACTCACACAGCCATTAATGTCTAAACCACTGGCAACAAACGTGAGTACACCCCTAAGTGAAAATGTCCAAATTGGGCCCAAAGTGTCAATATTTTGTCTGGCCACCATTATTTTCCAGCACCGCCTTGGGCATGGAGTTCACCAGAGCTTCACAGGTTGCCACTGGAGTCCTCTTGCACTCCTCCATGACGACATCATGTAGCTGGTGGATGTTAGAGACTTCATGCTCCTCCACCTTCCATTTGAGGATGTCCCACAGATGCTCAATAGGGTTTAGGTCTGGAGACATGCTTGGCCAGTCCATCACCTTTACCATCAGCTTCTTTAGCAAGGCAGTGGTCATCTTGGAGGTGTGTTTGGGGTCCTTATGTTAAGGAATATTGCCCTGTGGCCCAGTCTCCAAAGGGGACTGTAGCTCCCCAGTGCCGGTAGCGCTCATGCAGCCCCAGACCATGACATTCCCACCACCATGCTTGACTGTAGGCAAGACACACTTGTCTTTGTACTCCTCACCTGGTTGCCACCACACATGCTTGACACCATCTGAACCAAATAAGTTTATCTTGGTCTCATCAGATCACAGGTCATGGTTCCAGTAATCCATGTCCTTAGTCTGCTTGTCTTCAGAAAACTTTGTGGGCTTTCTTGTGCATCATGTTTAGAAGGGACTTCTTTCTGGGACAACAGCCATGCAGACCAATTTGATGCAGTGTGCAGTGTATGGTCTGAGAACTGACAGGCTGACCCCCCATCCTTTCAACCTCTGCAGCAATTCTGGCAGCACTCATATATCTATTTCCCAAAGACAACCTCTGGATATGATGCGGAGCACGTGCACTCAACTTCTTTGGTCGACCATGGCAAAGCCTGTTCTGAGTAGAACCTGTCCTGTTAAATCGCTGTATGGTCTTGGCCAACATGCTGCATCTCAGTTTCAGGGTCTTGGCAATCGTCATCTTTATGTAGAGTAACAATTCATTTTTTCTGATCCTCAGAGAGTTCTTTGCCATGAGGTGCCATGTTAAACTTTCAGTGACCACTATGAGAGAGTGAGAGCTATAACACCAAATTTAACACACCTGCTCCCCATTCACACCTGAGACCTTGTAACGTTGTAACACTAATGAGTCACATGACACCAGGGAGGGAAAATGGCTAATGGGTCAAATTTGGACATTTTCACTTAGGGGTGTACTCACTTTTGTTGCCAGCAGTTTAGACATTAATGACTGTGTGTTGAGTTATTTTGAGGAGGCAGCAAAATTACACTGTTATACAAGCTGTACACTCACGACTTTACATTGTAGCTAAATGTCATTTCTTCAGTGTTGTCACATGAAAAGATATAATAAAATATGTACAAACATGTGAGGGGTGTACTCACATTTGTGAGATACTGTATTACAAAAAGACAGTGTACTGCTATTAAGGGCCCTTTTTATTCTCAAAGTTTGAAATAATGTCCCCATTGTCAGTACATTTGGCCCCCTTACAGTCACTTCACAAGCTCTAATGCCCCGTACACACGATCGGAAATTCAGCCAGCAAAAGACCTATGAGAGCTTTTGGTCAGAAAATGCGACTGTGTGTATGCTCCATGGGACTTTTGCTGGTGGAATTCCAGCCAGCAAAAGATTGAGAGCATGTTCTCAATTTTTCGGTCGGAAAAAGTTCCGATTGGAAATTCCGATCGTCTGTACCAATTCCGATGCGCAAAATTCCTACGCACGCTCGGAAACAACTTGACACATGCTCGGAAGCATTGAACTTCATTTTCTCGACTCGTCGTAGTGTTGTACGTCATGGCGTTCTTGACGGTCGAAAGTTCAGCAAACTTTTGTGTGACCGTGTGTATGCAAGCTAAGCTTGAGCAGAATTTCCGCTCGTGTGTACGCGGCATAACACTTTAAAATCTGGCCATGGTTGTAAAAAGATAATAGTTGTAAAATTCAAGCACCACTGCCTACAACAAGCACAGAGGTCATGCCCATTTTTAATAATACAATGCTTTTTTAACCTTGGTTCTTTGCGACTACCCACACCCCACTGATTCTCTAATCATTACATTAGACCAGAACTCATAACCTGTAACAAAATGGGTTTCTTTGTGAGTATCCATATTTACTGCACAATTATGCATTTTAATAAACTGAAAACTGAAATGCATCATTGTAAAGAAACTGGTATTTGATCTGCAGCTACATGCTGTTTTCTCTAAGGTCAGAAACATAAATAGCTTTATCACAACAGGAGAGATGGTACCAGTCTGCCCCTACATCTTTATTTTTTACAGAAAAAAAAGATGCAGCAGTACCCTTTCTATAATACTTTTTATTTATTCACAGAGTATTAAATCTGAACTTAAAACAGGACTAGAAAAGACTATTTAATGAAGTTATGTATTCATAAAGAGGGGAAACTATTTTGGTTGGGTTCAGTTTAACTTCAATATATGTTTCTCAACTGATGCATTCAATATAGGGTATGTATTTTACTCTCTCTCTCTCTTACTGGCCATGAGATGGGCAGGCGTTATAATATAAATAATGTGATATTGCTGAGATGTTTGATTCTGTAAACTGTAACGATTTCGGTGAAAATAAAGAATTTATAAAAAGAACGGAAGGACCAGTACTGGGGCTGTCTGACAGGATTACATGAATCACAATCTTAGCTGCACAGAATTAGAAATCTTTTGGTAGGTAGATTACCATATTTGCAATCCATTTTCTTACTTAGCTTCTTGCCAGTTTTGCAGTTTTCAAACCAAACCTTTTAATAGAAATGCAAGAGATACCAGTTTGGGCTGACATTAACCCCTTTATGCCAATGGTAAAACAAATCCTAATGCCTGAACACAATTTTGCAACTTTGAAATGTGCTAGTACACCTGTACATATCATCACAACTACTTTGTATATCCAGGTGAATTATACCTTGTTTTTTCTGGACAATTCTCTATTTATTTTTATTATGAAAGGAAAACTGGCCCAAAATAGTAAAGCAAAAAAAAAGAGCTGTAGCTCTATTTTTCTCACGAGTACCATAACCAACAACCAAAGCTGACCTTTGACCCTGACCTTTTACTCTGACCTTGACCTTTGATCCTGGTATGGACCCTAAGTCTAACCCTGGCACTGACCTAGATTAAAAACTTGATCTAGCTATTTGCTATATGGCTCAGGGGGACTAAGTCCACGCCCCACACTATATAAGGCTGCTTACACAGTGCCCGTGTAGTGTGTTATAGTGAATGGAGATAGAGAGATTGAGCTAGATTAGGCAGGCAGGTTAGTTAATTAGTGGCAGTGTACATATATATATATATATATATATATACTCTGCATTCAGCAAAGCCTAAATACAAAGTGTAAACTCTATATTCAATCAGTTCAGGCAGTGTATTTGATATATTCAGTCAGTATATGACTCTGCATTCAACGTAGCCTATATATACAGTGCATTCGGCGGTGTGTAATAGATAATACAGTGCAGGTGGTGTGTACAGTTTCACAGTTTCAAACAAACTTCAGGCGGTGTACACAGTATATGTAGTGTAGTGCAGTGTTGAAAAAAAATACCCATCATGTCCAGAAGGCCTCCATGGAGAGGCAGACGCTCACAGGCCACTAAAAGAGGGCAAGCAGCCTCTGAAATAATATTTAACAACAGGGACCATTCCTGCACCCAACAAGAGTAACTGTGAGGGGTTACAGTGTTTTGGCACCATCAACACCTAAGACCCAATGTTTCTGCCCCTGTTTAACAGGGGCATGGACCGTAATTACAATTTTTGAAATCATATTTAACAGCAGGGCCCGTTCCTGCGACCAACAAGAGTAACTGTGAGGGGTTACTGTGTTCTGCCACCATCCACACCTAAGGCCCAATTTTTCAGCAGAGTATACAGTGCAGTCCAAGTAGTATATATACTGCAGTTCAGAGTATATAGTGCCCTCAGTGTAGTATATATAATAAAGTGCAGGGTATATAGTGCAGTGTACAATATATAATATAGCGTATTGAAGTAGTTAAGGGGAGCCCTATGACAGAATTTAAAAAATGAGTTGCCCGATCCATACCAGGCTCTTTGGGTCTGGTATGGGTTTTTTTTTGGGGGGCCCACGCCATTTTTTTAAAAATTGGGGTGGAGTTCACCTTAATATCCAAAGGGCCTGGTATGGACTGGGGGGAATCTATATTTTTTTATTAATATTGCCGGGATCTGGCAATACATTACAGCTGTGAGCAATTTTAAATGACATTTTTTCCTTTAGAAATGTCATTTTGCCGCAGTACTTTTCTAAACATTTGGAAAATGCGCTACTTTACAGGCATACTAAGGGGAGCCCCCAGGCATGATATTTAAAAGAATATTTCATTTTTATTGTTTCACTTTAAGCATTATTAAACTCACTGCTCCAGAAAAAAACGCTGTTTTAAAAACTTTTTTTGCAATGATACATGTCCCCTGGGGCTGTACCCGGGTCCCCAAACACTTTTTATGGCAATATAACATGCATATACACCTTTAAAATGAGCACTTTTGATTTTTCACATTCGTGTCCCAAAGACTTTAACAGTGTTCGCATGTTCGCACATATTCGCACAAACCGGGGGAGGGGTGTTTGGCTCATCCCTAATGCATATATGTGGCCTCACAGAAGAAGACCTACTTCAGTGAGGCTGCATACTGTATATGTGTACAGGTGGTGGCAAGAGGTTAATCAGCTGGTTTCTCGCATTCCCAGTGCTGTCTATTATTTAAAGTGAACTTATTAATCACACCTCACATTAATCAACGGAAATCATGTAAGCACTTTCAGATAGCATTAAACATTTAAGTAAAAAAGTACTGTAATTTTTGCCATCCTCCGTTTTCTGTGGATAAAAGCTTTTATTTTAATTTCATAAAAATATGCAGTTTTAAACCTCCATAACTAAAATGTGGCTTGATTGCTAATTTACTGCTTCATGTGTAATTAAATTGTATTAACACTGTATACATGGTTTATATCTATAAACATTTTTATTCCCAACATTTTCTATCTAGTGATCGCTATTCTTATGCCAAGCCTTGTCAAGTGGCGCTCAAGCTGCTTCCCCAGCTGTCATTTTTTTCTGGCTCTATCTCCAATTTACATGTTCAGTGTTAGAAGGGTAAAGCTTCACTCTTAATTACTCTAAGAGCAGAGCACAATTTCCTGTGTATTCATTGTTCCTTTTCTTTATCACTGATTGCTTCGTCTTTTCTTATAGTATAGTGCCCACACAAATTACAGACCAAGGCAAGCTATATTGAAAGCTTGGAACAAAAACATCTCTCCAAGAATACGTTTGTGATGTTTATATCATTAACATTTCTGGTTTACTATTGAGAAAACAACACAACAAATAACACATACCCAGGAAAACCAAGTGTAAAAAGAAAGAAAATGAGCTGGGGACAAAAGACCGTTAACATAGAAAAATGCTTTATTGTAGATGATTTTATGCCTACAGTATTTCACAAAAGTGAGTACACCCCTCACATTTTTTTGTAAATAATTTATAATATCTTTTCATGTAATAACACCATTATTTTCCAGCACTGCCTTAACCCTCTGGGGCATGGGGTTCACCAGAGCTTCACAGGTTGCCACTGGAGTCCTCTTCCACTCCGCCATGACGATATGACAGAGCTGGTGCATGTTAGAGACCTTGCGCTCCTCCACCTTCCATTTGAGAAAGCCCCACAGATGCTCAATAGGGTTTAGGTCTGGAGATATGCTTGGCCAGTCCATCACCTTTACCCTCAGTTTCTTTAGCAAGGCAGTGGTCGTCTTGGAGGTGTGTTTGGGGCCATTATCATGTTGAAATACTGTCCTACGGCCCAGTCTTCGTAGGGAGGGGATCATGCTCTGCTTCAGTATGTCACAGTACATGTTGGAATTCATGGTTCCCTCAATGAACTGTAGCTCCTCAGTGCTGGCAGCACTCATGCAGCCCCAGACCATGACACTCCCACCACCATGCTTGACTATAGGCAAGACCCACTTGTCTTTGTACTCCTCACCTGGTTGGCGCCACACACGCTTGACACCATCTGAACCAAATAACTTTATCTTGGTCTCATCAGACTACAGGACATGATTCCAGTAATCCATGTCCTTAGTCTGTTTGTCTTTAGCAAACTGTTTATGGGCTTTCTTGTGCATCATCTTTAGAAGAGGCTTCCTTCTGGGAGTACAGCCATACAGACCAATTTGATGCAGTGTACAGCGTATGGTCTGAACACTGACAGGCTGACCCCCCACCTCTTCAACCTCTGCAGCAATGCTGGCAGCACTCATACGTCTAGTTCCCAAAGACAACCTCTCAATATGATGCTGAGCACGTGCACTCAACTTCTTTGGTCGACCATGGCGAGGCTTGTACTAACCTGTCCTGTTAAACCGATGTATGGTCTTGGCCACTGTGCTGCAGCTCAGTTTCAGGGTCTTGGCAATCTTCTTATAGCCTAGGTCATCTTTATGTATCTTTATTTTTTCAGATCCCCAGAGAGTTCTTTGCCATGAGGTGCCATGTTGAACTTCTAGTGAACAGTACGAGAGAGTGGGAGCGATAACACCAAATTTAACACACTTGCTCCCTGATCACACCTGAGACCTTGTAACACTATCGAGTCACATGATACCGGGGAGAAAAAATGGCTAATTGGGCCCAATTTGGAAATTTTTACTTAGGGGTGTACTCACTTTTGTTGCCAGCGGTTTAGACATTAATGGCTGTGTGTTGAGTTATTTTGAGGGGACAGCAAATTTACACTGTTATACAAGCTGTACACTCACTACTTTACATTGTAGCAAAGTGCCAATTCTTCAGTGTTGTCACATGAAAAGATATAATAAAATATTTACAAAAATGTGAGGGGTGTACTGACTTTAGTGAAATACTGTATTTTGATCACCTGCTTTTATCACGCTGCTGCTTTGCTATTCTTTTAAATCTGATAAGAAAAATCACACCCCTTACATTTACAACATATTCAAAAAAGGAGGAATCCACCTTGATTTCAGAGCGTTAATTGGTAAAACAATACTGTTTGAGGGGTCCATATATACTTGGACAGAGGCACAATTTAAGTTTTTCTAGGAATTTACCTAAACATATTCAAGCTATAGTTATATAACGGATATGGGCTGAAAGTGCACGCTCTCAGGTTTAATTTGAGGGTATGTTCATTCAAATAGGAGGAAGTGTTTAGGAATAACAGCTCTTAAGAATAGTCAGCCCCCTTTTTCAAGGAACCAAAAGTAATTGGAAAATTAAATCAAAAGCTGTTTCATGGCCAGGTGTGGGCTACTCCTTCATTATTTCTTCATCAATTAAGCAGGTAAAAGGTCTGGAATTACGTATAAATGTGGTATTTGCATTTGGAATCTATTGCTGTGAACCTACATCGTGCGTTCAAAGGAGCTGTCCATGCAATACATGATACAGGCCATTGTAAGGTTTCAAAAATGAATACATCAGAAAGATAGCAGCAACATTAGGAGTGGCCAAATCAACAGTTTGGTACATTCTGAGGAAAGAAGAACACTGTAATGAAAATTTGTAAGTTCTGTATTTAATTGTATTCTATTTTGTATATATTGCACACTGCCCTCACTGTGCACACGGCACTAATAAAGTTTTCAGTACATGTTTACATTCTTTCGAGTGCTGATTAGAATTAGCTTGCCTATGTAACGCCCCTTGTTACCATAAATGTGCAATTGTAATATTAATGTGATACCTACGTAATCATGGGTATAAAAACCTTCAACTGCATCATAATAAACAGAACAGTGTTTTGGAAAGATGCTGAGCGTATCTTTTGTGTCTGTTCCCTACTGCAGTAGTTATTATTAATTTGGAACCACTAATCAATAAGAGGATAGCAGTTGCCTATCATCAAAATGTCCTGGTCAAGTGGCGAGCTTTGCCTAGGAGGGGCTTTGCAGGTGACCCTGAGAATCCGAAACGAGAAGCTTGAGACGATCCGGGAAGTTCTGATAATCAGCTGGCTGAGGTAAGCCTTTTGCTTACATTTGAGTTATCAGACTTCCTTGATCAGTAAAGCATTTTCAGGACAAAGGGTACCTATTTTACTCCCCTTAATCGAACTGTATTGTTTGGTGGTTATATGTTATGTTGTCACTGTCTACTGTCCATCAGAGTGTTGTAGATAAGAAAGGGAAGAATAGTGCTGTTCACAGGTATATGTAGTACATTTGCTAAATAAAGTAGTTTAGAGGCAAGAGGGTATAGGCACATGCAGAGAAGACTGACCAGTCATTATGGGCATTGAATTAAGTAAGGGAATGAAGGGTAAGAGACCCTCAAAAATGCCCAGCGCAAGAGGAGCGCTATATATGAACTTAAGGTGCGGTTCCGCCTATACTGAGCCCCTAGATTAATGGTTAAAGTGGACAGGGATCCACAATGGGTAACTGGGTTACCAAAGTCCACAGGGACTATGAATCATGCAGAGTAAACAGATAGAGAAACAGATATCTATGTGAGCAGGATGGATCAAGGGTGACAATTAACACTAGACAGAAAGGGACATTTTCATGTTACGTTGTGGGATGAATTTGGGGTCATGCACTACAACTAGTTAAGTCAAGAAACAGAGAAATGAGGGTTAAAACAGAATACTTTATACAGTATGTTGTCAGAGAGGGAAGATGGGATTAGCACTATGGCTGCCCGTCTGATCATAGAAGGTAGAGTAGGTAAAGTATGGTATTACAATACATTGGATGCAAAGGATATCAGAACAAAATAAAGAAAGCAGAAGTTAAGCAGGGAAATAAATATTAAAAGAGTTAAAATAAAATGAGAGAATGATATGCATGTGTTGTGTAAAAAAATGGGAAAAATGTAAGCGATTTTAAAGAGATATTCGTGTATGTGTGTGAATGCTGGAACCTTGAGTTCTATCGCTTGTGTGTGTCATATATGCAGATGTGACCCCCTCCTTTGTGCTCTCATGAAAGAATGTGGCTGGGATGAGAGGTCAGTGATTAGCTGGAAGGACACCATGCCAATTACAGTTTTTTAGACAGAAGATTTATAACAAAATGTGTTGGGTTAATTAATCTAATGATAAGCAATGTGATCACAATTATTTTGAATCTGTTTTCCAAACATGGTCAAATGAAGGTTACATTTAACTGTGTATTACACAAATTGAATATCCTTTGATAGTGGAAACAGTGCATTTAAAAAAGGAAATTAAGTAAAATTAAGTAATATGTCCCCCTTTAAGGAAATTTATCTGTGGATATATATTAGTGTGTGATATTGAAATTATCATTTGAGTATTAATTTCTAATATGAGTTTAACAATTTTATTAATAATATAGATATATTGAAACTGGTTTAGACAACCTTTGGTTGGAAATGAAATCCAGGTTAATGGGGAAATTTGTAATGAATGGGATTAGTTTAGATTAAGATAACAATTTTGTAATTTGACATTTATACAATAAGCCCTTATTGAGAGAAAAAAAAGATTAAGATGAGGTTGTTATTTGGAATAAAGCTGCAATAATATTTAACAAAGCCAAGATGAATGGGATACATAAGAAGTTTTTCTACAAAAATGAAATCTTAAGGTCTGATAATAACTTGATGTGCGGTCCATGATGTGAGAGTCATAATAAATAAAATTTAAATATAACAAACCCATCACATCAAGTCCACACACCCTGTTAGGATAGATGCCACCTGCAGCCAGTTGTTTTATAGTTTTTGATGTGGCTAAGTGCTTTCTGGTCCATCATACAGATTGTTGGTCCTTTTGTTTTTATTTATTTTTATTTTTGAGATCCAAAGCAGAATGTGTGGATTGTGAAATCATGTGCCCCTTTTCCTTGGAAATGCAGTGGTAAAAGCAGGAGAATATTTTGGATTTATGGACATCTCTGCATGACCGTAGGGTATTGTTATCATTTATTATAAGATTGCCAGGAAAAAGTTGTCTTTTTGAAACATGAAACTGGAGTTCTTACACAAACAGCATGATAGAAAACAAGCCATTGTAATATATTTATGCAAGCTGGACCCAGTAATGAAGGGTTCATCCTGATATATATCAGAGCTGTAGCTTTTATGCAAAGGTACTATTAGATAAAGTTACAGACATTATTTTGGTCAAATATTTAATTTTTAATGATCCCACATTCTGCACAGCAAATATACAGCTAACTAAATGTTTGTCTAATGAAAGGTTCAAAATATGAATTTGTTTTATTTGTTTATGTACAAATCTAACAATGAAACATGAGTACATTTGAATCCAGCCACCTTATTGCCTCTATTGGAGGAGGCTGGAGACAAAGGAAAACCAAATGTGTTAAATTAATGACGTAGAAATCAGCTGCTGTGAGCCCAGTGCAGGACACACTGCCTGAAGACCCAGCTATTTAATTTTTTGTAAATGTATTCCCGGTTTTATACTGAGTATGCAGTTTATCACCCAGAAGGATACTCTGTATCCAGAGTTATTGGATCCTTTTTTCCCAGCTCAAGAAGCAGAGCTCCATGTTTTAGCAAAGTCTGTGAGCTATAAAAAGAGTGTATGTTTATATAGATAGTCGAGATATTGAGACCTTTGGTTCCATTTGAAGGGCCAGAAGTTTATTTTTACTTCGGCAGCTAAACCAATCAAGCATGCTAAGTTAATTTGATTGGCTGTTTTCAGCCTTCCAGGTTCCTGCTGAGGTAGCCATACTAACATTAAAACTCACACATGGAAGCAGACCAGGCGACTAAGGATGCTGCATTACAGCCCCGGATACTTGCTGGGTCTGTGCAACTCACAGATTCAACCCTACTTCTGGCCCAGTATAGCTGGGATTAATAATTCAACTTTAATGACCCCAGAACGAGAAGAACAAGTGGTCCACAGGGGGCAACTTCTTATGAAACAGGACTTTGGAAAAGGCGATCATTTATGTCTGCCAGCCACTCTTTTCCCTCCAGCTTGACACATGGACCGTGTCATCAGTCACAAGCAGTTATGGCTGCCTTAGTAAATGAGCATGTGATAGAGCCAGGGTTCACCACAGTTGTTTTTATAACATACCACTTCTTGTTTTACCTGTTACCAAAGGTGTTACCAAAAGCTAACCTTCCCTTCCATAGATTACAAAAAGATATATCCAGATGCCCAAGTCAGGATCTTACGAGTATGCATTTTGTCTGTATGGACATGTTTTCTGGATGTCTAGTGGCAAATGCTACTGCAAAGGCCATAGTAAAAGGTGTTATCAGAAGTAGTTTGTAAGTACAGAGTGCAGAATCTACACAGAGTAACAGAGGAAATCATTTTTATATGAGAGTCCTTACTAGAAGTTTTGAGGTTTTATTTTTACACTCCCTACTGTCTACAATGTAGCAGACAAAGTAGAGTAAGAAACTAGAAAACTTTTGCCTGAATGTTTTCTTATATTTTATCAAGCCCCTAAGGGGATGTTGGACACTCTCCCTATGGGATTTGGTTTGGGAGTGTGTTACTCACTTGCTTATATTTTGTCTCAGCAGCTGAATTCCTCCATTCAGATCTCACAGAGAATGTTGCTGAACTTTTAAGGTTTTTGACAAACTCATTTATGTGTTTTCTCCCCAATTCCAGATCCTAAAAAGTTTGGAAGGATCTAAAACTAAAGCCAGGTGACTTGTGGATTGTTAAGAGACATTTATATATAAGGAAATGTTTTGAGACTCAATACAGCATCTATTTCATGTACAAGTTGTGCAAAACTTTAAGGAAAAGTCACCTGGATCCACACCAGACACTGCAAAAATGACTAAATTAAAGAAATCTCTATGTTTGATTTGTTTCCCTCTTGTGATCACAGTCTAGGGTACTTTTTGATTCAATTATTTTAATTGTAAGGGATATATATATATATATATATATATATATATATATATATATACTTAGTGATCAAAATATTGATCAAAAGAGGGGAGACTGTAATGGAAATTTGTAAGTTCTGTATATAATTGTATTCTATTTTGTATGTATTGCACACTGCCCTCACTGTGCACACTGCACTAATAATGTTTTCAGTACATGTTTACATTCTTTCGAGTGCTGATTAGAATTAGCCTGCCTATGTAACGCCCCTTGTTACCATAAATGTACAATTGTAATATTAATGTGATACCTACGTAATCATATATATATATATATGTATATAAAAACCTTCAACTGCGTCATAATAAACAGAACAGTTATTTGGAAAGATGCTGAGTGTATCTTTTGTGTCTGTTCCCTACTGCAGTAGTTATTATTAATTTGGAACCACTAATCAATATGAGGATAGGAGTTGCCTATCATCAAAATGTCTTGGTCAAAGACACTGGTGAGCTCAGCAACATAAAAAGGCCTGGACATCCACAGAAGACAAAAGTGGTGGATGATTGCAGGATACTATCTATGGTAAAGAAAAACCCATTCACAACATCCAGACAAGTGAACGACACTCTCCAGGAGGTGGGTGTATCATTGTCAAAGTCTACAATCAAGAGAAGACTTCACGAGAGCAAATGCAGCAAAGTTGGACGACGCTTCACATTACAGATGGACAATGACCAATCAAGGAGCTTTTGAAGGAAAAGAAGAGGAATATTCTGCAATGGCCAAGTCAACCACCTGATCTCAACCCAATTGAGTTTGCATTTCACTTGATGAAGGCAAAATTAAAGACAGAAAGACCCACAAACGAGGAACAACAGAAGACAGCTGCAGTTAGAGTCTGGCAAAGCATCATAAAGGAGGAAACCCAGTATTTGGTCCATGGGTTCCAGACTTCAGGCAGTCATTGCCAGTAAAGGATTCTCAACAAAATATTAAAAAATAACCTTTTATTTATGATTATATTCATTTGAGTCCCTGAAAATGGGGGGGGGGGGGACTGTGTATAAAAATGGTTGCAGTTTGCAGTTTCTAAAATTTGTACTTGACATTTATGTTCAACCCCTTGAATTAAAGCTGAAAGTCTGCACTTCAAATTCAGTTGGATTGTTTTGTTTTAATTTTATTCTGGTGGCATACAGAGCCAAAAGTATGAACATTGTGCCTGTGTCCAAATACTGTATATATGGACTTATGAACTGTGTGTGTGTGTGTGTGTGTATATATATATATATATATATCTATATATATATATATTGCTACACCTGCTACTGGAATTCTTATCATCCAAATCTTTTGGATGCCCCAGATGCCAGAATTTCTAGCTGTAGTTCCCCCACTGGCACCCCTCTAGTGTATACCTGCAGGTTTTTAAGGGACACATTAATAATATAGTGGTTGAGGGTGGGGGGGCACAGCACACAGAGGGTGAAAGCAGGCATCTTACACAACTGTTGGATGTTAAATATTCATTGTTGTCACTACGATGGGCATGCCCTGAGCAATAACATGCAGCCAGATCTTGAGACTGTGTACATAGACAGGGAGGGGCTGCAATGAGACTAGAGATCAGAAGGATGACAAAAGGTTAAAAAAATTGTCATCCAGTTAGGGTTTAGTTTTACATTCAGAACAATCAGATAATTATGCTAGGTCTGCTTAAGAATGCAAAACAGGACTACCACGAGTTAAGTTAACGTGCACTTGAACTATATGCAGCATAACAGAGGTGAGAATGGCCATATGAGTATAAATAGTGTTTACTAAAACCAAGCTTACCTTTTTTTAAATTCAGCTAAGGGGTTGCCTTGTTTAAGTAATTACTGCTACTACTTTTGCTTGTGTCTTTCAAGATGAAGAATATTATTTAAATTAGTTCAGATTTAATAACAACTTACTTAATAGTTAAGTGCTATATAAATAAGACCATTAAAAGCTTCTGTATAAATTGTTGCCAAATATTAAGTATATAATGTTCAACTTCAGCTTAATGCTTTCAAAAAGGTGATTTGAATGAGCTAATTTAATTAAGGCAGTTTAATTACTGTTAACAAGTTTTCTATTTTTATCATGAATTAATTAGTACTTTTAATCTGATGAGATGCCTATTTACACATACCCAGAATACTACTGTTAACATACAAAACACAGCAAATATTGGAGTTTAGACATACACATACAGAATGATGGTAAAAGATATATGAAGAGAATGATGGTGTAGGAGACATCTGGTCAACATTTGCAAAGCATGGATCCGTTGGCCTTTCTTATGTGACTTACTTAATAAATTGCAAGTTTAGGTAATTGGTTCCGTCTCTATTTTCACAGAACCACACCACATAAAATGCTTTCAGGATATCAGAACATCTCTAGACAAAAAGCAAGCACTGATGTTAGAAGTGTTACCTATTACCTAATGATAAAAGCATATATAAATCCAGAACAAAATTCAATATGTATTGCAGATTAACAGTTATTAGATGTGGTGGCTACATTCTTTTTTGTATCTTTAATTAGCCAATTAACCAATTTATTGAGTAAGTCACATAAGAAAGGCCAACGGATCCATGCTTTGCAAATGGGTTGTGCCCGATGTTCAACTCGAACATCGGGTTTTCACTTGTTTGCTGAATAGCGAACAATTTGGGGTGTTTGCGGCAAATTCGAAAGCCGTGGAAAACACTTTTAAAAGTCTATGGGAGAAATCAAAAGTGCTAATTTTAAAGGCTTATATGCATGGTATTGTCATAAAAAGTGTTTGGGGACCTGGGTCCTGCCTCAGGGGACATATATCAATTAAAAAAAAGTTTTAAAAACTGCTGTTTTTTTCGGGAGCAGTGATTTTAATAATGCTTAAAGTGAAAGAATAAAAGTGAAATATTCCTGTCTATAGTATGCCTGTAAATGACTTTTAAATGACTCTTTTTCCTTTAGAAATGTCATTTTGTACAGGGACTGTTGTAAACACGGGAAACATGCGCCACTTTACAAGCATACTATAGACGTCCCCCAGGTACGAAATTTAAAGGAATATTTCACTTTTATCCTTTCACTTTAAGCATTATTAAAATC
Organism: Lithobates clamitans; assembly: GCA_037952925.1. Lineage (NCBI taxonomy): Eukaryota > Metazoa > Chordata > Amphibia > Anura > Ranidae > Lithobates > Lithobates clamitans. Next base: position 4,162,317 of record JBBGZY010001336.1, on the reverse strand, counting down.
ACTGCTCCCGAAAAAACATCGTTTTTTAAAACTTTTTTGCATTGATACATGTCCCCCGGGGCAGGACCCAGGTCCCCAAACACTTTTTATGACAATAACTTGCATATAAGCCTTTAAAATTAGCACTTTTGATTATTCATGTTCGTGTCCCATAGACTTTAACGGTGTACGCGTGTTCGAACAAATTTTTTGCCTGTTCGCATGTTCTGCTGCTAACCAAACCGGGGGGTGTTCAGCTCATCCCTAGTTGTAAGTCTTGTTGCGTGTTTATGTGATCCACATCTCTCTCGGTCATAGGGCCACGCCCGTAAATAAGAAGGCCAGTATGGTAGCCTGAATTTATGGGAGGAGCCCGGAGGGTATTTAAGCAGCCCACTCGCCCATGCTCTTTGTTGGTTCCAGTGCAAGATACCCTCCCGCACTTCCCTTTTTCAGGGCACATCTCAACACATCCTTCTTCACAAACTACCCATTACTTACCTTATGTATGCCCCCTTTTCTTGGCATACCGACCAGACCACCAAGGCACACTTCAGGTCTATTTATTATCCACACAATGTCTGACAAGATTACTTGTTTTTGTCTATACTTGCAAAAATATACTTAGTCTGAAAAAGGAAAACCAATGCAGTCACAGGAGTAAAGACAGCAATGTGTTTTTTTTTTCCTTGGATTTAGATATACTTTAAACTGCCACATGGCACAATTGGTGCCTTAGAATTACATTAGGCCATCAGATCTGGACAGAATTAGAATGTTTTATAGGTACCCCAAGGCCGGGTTCACACTGCTCTATCATGACAGTCGTGCGACTTTGCCAGGCGACTTCGGTGTGAGTTCGGCTCGACTTTGACGTGACTTAGAAGCAACTTCGAAGCAACTTCAGGGAATGCCTATTCTGTGCAATCTTCCTGTAATTTTGGATCCAAATAACATCAATTAAGATGAGGATCTGACTTGGTTGTGACTTCCATTCAATTCTATGGGCTGAAATTTGACAGAAGTAGACCAAAGTAGTGCAGGAACCTTTTCCAAAGTCGGACCAACACAAGTTGGACCAGTTAAGATGGCTCTCAAAGGGAAACATTGATTTTTACATGTCATGCGACATGTGCTCTCAAAGTCGGAGTGCATGTCACACAAGTGTGAACCGGACCTTCCTGTTATGAAAAGTGAATGTTTTTATACAATAAATGTAATGCTCTACTGACTAACCAGAAATTTTGTAATTCATTTTTAAAGGCATTAGAAACCTTCCTATCTGCACCTTGTGTTTTTCACCTGCATAAGATGTGCATTAATCACATAGATTGTCATTTGTTGGCCGTACATAAACCTATAGTAGAGTAAATCTTCATAGTTTTGAATCTGACACAGACACAAAATAGCGTTCCATATCATTTGCACTCTGACATTTGTGATGCAAGACATAGGAAATGGCAAGTCAGGCACTGGATGCTGTGTGACTAGGAACAAGACGTTTCCTGTCCCTTTAGAGAATAGGGACAGGATAGCTGCAGCAATACATGGACTTAGAGGAGGCAATTAGCCATGCTACTATAAACTGCAGCCACAACATGTGAGATCATCATTACAAGCAAGGCCAACAAACAACAAAGGTAATATAACTACACTAATATCCAGAATGTAGACCAATGTGGATAAGTTATCACAATAAAGAGTAGACATGTGCATTCGTTTTCGTCCGAATGCATTTTCGTCCGAATTTCAGGTATTTTCGTTATCGTTTTAACAAACGATAACGAAAGTGCAGGATCCGAAAAAACGAAAGATCCGACATTAACAAATGCTTTATTTTCGTTTTCGTTGCTACAACAGTTCAATATAGATAGGAGATTCGACATGATGCTAACAATAACAATCTGTGTCCATCAAGCCTGTGGTCGAATGTGCCTAACCTTAACGCTATTAGTCCAAGATTATTCTACATAGAGAGAAAAGATTTGACATAGAGAGAAAAGATTCGACGTAGGGGAGAAAAGATTTGACGTAGGGGAGAAATAATTTGACGCAGGGGAGAAAAGATTCGATGTAGGGGAGAAATGATTCGACGTAGGGGAGAAAAGATTCGACGTAGGGGAGAAATGATTCGACGTAGGGGAGAAAAGATTCGACGTAGGGGAGAAATGATTCGACGTAGGGGAGAAAAGATTCGACGCAGGGGAGAAAAGATTCGACGCAGGGGAGAAAAGATTCGACGTAGGGGAGAAAAGATTTGACGTAGGGGAGAAAAGATTCGACGTAGGGGAGAAAAGATTCGACGTAGGGGAGAAAAGATTCGACGTAGGGGAGATAAATAAAAATATTGATAATGATGAACGTTTTTGGCTGATTGTAACCAAAGAGGAGGAGCAGTAAAATAGCTAGAACTAAGTACACACGTACTTTGGCTTATGGTGTCTGTTGAAAGTTCTAAGAAGATTCGACGGAGCAGGTAAACTATACGGCGTTGTACAGTTTAGCTGCTCCATTAAATCTTCTTTGAACATTCGACAGACACCATAAGCCTTCAATGACAGATTCGACCTTAATTTGGATTTTCGGACGAATGCAATTTTTAACGGAAAACGAAATAAATAAAAACGAATTTCGGGAGTAACTAAATAAATGTATTTTTCGGACGAAAACGAAATTCCGAAACAAAATATTTCAGTGTGCACATGTCTAATAAAGAGCACCTCATCCCAGGGTTTTAGAAACAAGTAGAGCAGAAAGGATGGGACTATAGTGGTGCAAGAATCAAACCGAGAAATAATATTATGATAAAATCTTCAAAATTTATTAACAAAATTATCTTAAAAAGTCATGTTAAAAAACATATAAGCTTAAACCCATAAATGTGGTCCATAAACTTTTTAGAGCAGCATAGAATTGAATCCCGACATTTTTCGCCCTATGTATTGGGCTTCTTTAGGGAATGCTATCCACTTGGGGTCTCAACCTTCTAATAAGCAAAAAAATATACAAATAGAATACCATAATTTTTACATAGAAAATACATTTTTTGTATACTTTCATGTATAATTACACAAAGCATTTACATTTCATTGAACTTTATGCATGTGTATGCACATGTTAGCCATCCGATATGCTTACTATGTATTCCTGAAATAATACTTAGAACAATAGTCACATTTTTTTTCAATAGATGATGAAGTGCTAAATCCACTGCAAAACCTGCAGGTGACCACAAGAGGCAGACACGGACCAGACTAGAAAACATAAACAGGAACTAACACCAGTAAATACCAATGTTTGTGTGCATACTAGCACTTCTTATTTCAAAAAGGGTAAACACACTTACTTAATTAAGCTGTCTAAGTGAATGGCAGCATGGGTGGGAACCACAGAGCAGGTTGGTTGGGATATTAAACTAAAGATAACAACAACAACAAAAAAAGGGAAAAATACACTTAGATAAAATGCCAAGCAATAGATCAATCGGTGTTAGCTCGTGGCACAAAGAATGAATATATGGAAAGACCACTAATCTAGTTCAGCAATCAAACAGAAATAAAACCAGCCTGCAAGACTATCATTACAAGCCAAGGCAAACAAACAACACAGGTAATATAACTACCCTAATGTCCAGTTAAAACAACAAAGTCATTTGAAAGTATGCATTGCCTTTAATATTCATCTGTATGCCCAAACCAACCATGTGTCAGTTACCCAGTTTATACCCTATCTTTGTTTTTATCTTTTTTATTTGAATTTGACAATAAAAATGATATTAATAGTAATCAAAACAAAGAATCACATGTGGATCAATAAATTAAATACAAAAACTGTCCTAGCATAAGATGCATTGCCCCAACCAGTCAAAACAAAAGCAAGGCATTAACCTTGCATACCAAGTAACAAGTTAAGGGAATTAACTTTCTACTTGGTATGCAAGGTTACGTCCTTCTATGTTTAGCCCCAAAACCCCACTTTGGGGCTCAGTTGTAAACATGTATACATAGAAAAGCAATGTGACACATGTCATATTGTAAGCAATATGCTGTTTAACAAAGAAGAACAGAGTTGAGTTGTTAGAATGCAAAATAGTGAGCCAACAACTCCAGACTGTGTTTAATTTCGTAAGGCATGTTCCACATTCATAAGTGGCTTTGTAACAATGCACAGATTAATTTATTAATCCTTTCCAACAGAATAATGATGGAAGACCTGACTTCTTCCAGCTGGTGATAATGGGCTTCCTTGCATTAAACAATACAATACCAAATAAAGTCCTGATATCAGTTGTCTTTGCAATCACCTCCACCAAACCAAGCAGAGAGACGCAGGGAAATACTCAAAGCAGCAATAGCATGTGCAAATTGGATAATCTCCATCCAGACTAATTGGGGTTGATTTACTACAGGCAAATAGCCAGTGTACTTTTGCAAGTGCAGTTGCTCCAGAGCTTAATAAATGAGGGAGAGCTCTGCTGACTTCTATCATCCAATCATGTGCAAGCAAAAATGTTTTTTATTTTTATTTTCCTTCACACCTAAACTGGCCGTCCCTGTTCTCTGTTTCAAGGGATGAATCAGGGCTGAATCTTTGCCTGAATTTGGCCCTGAAACTGAGCCAAGGGTGCCCAGAGTTTCTGTGCAGTGCGCTCCGCAGCCGCCCCAGAGATATGTGAACTGGCTTTATAGAGAGCCGGTCACATTCTCCTGCTATGCAAATTGGATGCGGAGAAACCCACATCCAATTCGCATAGGTGTGAACCCAGCCTGAAGCTTTACCTCATTTACTAAGCTCTGCAGCAACTGCACTTGCAAAAGTGCACAGTCTATTTGCCTTTAGTAAATCGACTCCTTTGTGTTTTTGGGCATTCCCAGAAATATGAATAAATCATTAGAAGAGGCTGGACGACACTAACATTTAGAAAAAAACTGTAACGTAGATAGCAGCTAGTCTGGCTCACAACCTATCTTTAAAGGGTTTAATAAATTTTTTATGTGTTTTTCACTTGGCCTTTAGTATTGCTTTTGAAATCACTATATGTGTGTAAAAAAAGAGCTAACATAATACACAAGAAAAAGCTATTCGCATTTTTGATTAAACATTAATAGGTTTTTATGAGAGCTTCCCTTTATTTTATTAGTGTATATTCACTTCTGTAGAGAAACTTATATACCATAGCAATATCCTTTATGTGAGAGCACTTTGCTTTAAATATTCTGGCAGCTTATCAAACATGCATTGCTGATTTCTTCTGAACAGACCTATACATTTCAACAATGACTCAATCATAAAGTAATCTTTAGCATTTTCAGCATGAAGTCTGACATCTTCTTTAGATTTTGAAAGTAACATGCAGGGAAATGCTAACTTTTATATCAAGCCAATGAACAGAGAGAAAAAAGTAAAGGGTTCAGGCCATTCTTGTCAGCAAGAATAGAGAACAGTAAGCAGCAGCTGCCTCTAAAAAAATTGCAAAGGTTTGGTGTTTTATAAAACATTTATACCTTTTTTTTTTACAAATATAAACGTCCTTTACCAACTTTTGACAATCTTGAGGGATTCCTCTTACTGCTAAAGTAAATATATGCTCATAGTGTAGTTGTAAACTTTTTCACAGTAGCCAAGGGGTTATCACTCTCAGTTCCTAGAGCATCAGGGTAATTTTCGTCATTATATTTGCATGTTTTCCTTGTGTGTGAATATCCTGCCACAACCCAAAATTACACATAGTTTAAAGTAGTATTAAATCCTCATATTAAAATCAAGCTCTCTATTTAAATGCATATAAACAATTAAATAAGTTTATTGATGTTTGTTTTTTAAAACTATGATTTACCTTTATTAGTATTATATGGCTCTCTCTTCCAGGTACAGCACTCCCCTCAACTTTCAGTCTCTCTCATTCATTGCCATCAGTGGGACTACATGTCCCATAACTCCTTGCATGCCCATTGCTGATGCACATGCACAGTGAAGTTACAGTTTCTGCTTGTCTTTCCACCCTTATGTCAATGAAAGTCATGTGGGAAAAAAAGGTGGAAGAGTCCCACATTCTCTTCTGCAGCAGAGCACACACATGTGTCTGCACACTGATCTGTAGTCACAGGTGGGGGAACGTGCACATTGTGGTGGCTACGATAGGGCTCCATAGGGACCCTGCTACTGAATGTATCCACTGTACATAAGGATATGGAATTAATTACATCAATGAGAGGAAGAGATGACACAGGCAGCAAAATGATCATACATATGTTAATAGTGTAACTGTGGCTACCTAATAATAGTTACTTTTGGTTCAATAACAATTTAATTGTCATCTGACCAAGTGGCAAGTGTGTATGTGTTTTTGATGAGTGAGACATCCTTTTTGGAGGTGAGATTGGTATAATGTCAGCCTGATAAAACTAATAGGTAAGAAATTATTTAACATACATTGAAAACCATGGACATATATTTATCTTATCGACTGGTTGGGGTGCACTCATCTCCTCCTCATTTCTTCTTTTTTCCTTCTTCCCTCTTGCAATGCATTTTGCAACTCTTATTATTTAAATCTTTTTGTCTTTTATTTTATTTTGAATGTGAATAAACGATTATGAGGAGGTATAAATTGCCCCATGAGGAACTGGGTGGGAGGACGGGGTGGGAGCATCCCACTCGCCAATTTATCACAGGTCATTTTGTACTTGCTTTTTTTGTATGCTAACGTCATGTCTCCTGTAGCGTGTTGGTTTATACTCTACATACTCTGAGTGCCTTAAATCCTGTTGTATTTGGCCATTTTTGTACCATTGTACGTTGTATTATTGTTATAATCTTCTTGGAACACAATAAAAGTTATTGGAGAGAAAACGATAAGCATAAGTACCAAACATATAAACATATATACTGTGAGTAGGTATATATGCAATAAAGGTATTTAAGTGTAGTGTTACTTGCTAATTGATACCAGGAGGTACTTGGTACCTTATGTCTTTTCTAAAGTGGTATCGATTTTAATAGAATAAAAATAAACGAATGTAGATGTAAATATATGCATGTTTACACAAAAAATAGAAAAGGTGTGCATATTTCATCATAAAGTAATGTGTGCATTATCAGTTAGTTCTACCTGCAGGAAGTGTGCATGTTCTCTCTATGTTTTCATGGGTTTCCTCTACATTTTCCTTCTGTCTAAAAACTGGTCTTAGTATGTGCATATATTCATGTAAGGTAGAGACCTCAGATTGTAAGTTCTTTGAGGGCAAGGAGTGATGTAATTGTACAATATGTAACACGATGCATACAAATACTTGTCATAAATAGTTGTAATCAATAATACAGTGATGGGGAAAATATAAATCCTAAACTGGGTTTCTCTCCCCAGAGACCAGGTTGGTGTTTTTATTTTTATTTCGGCTGTCATGAAAAGTCTGTGTGCAGAACAGTGTGGAGCGATACTGGAGCGATACTGTAGGTGGATAGAGAGATTATAAATTCTTATAACAGAACTGTAGGCACTAATCCACTAATAGCAAATAAATTCTTAAGCAATTCCCAAGTTTTTTTGTTTTTTTTGTTAGGTATTACCTGTATTTTTCATTTACAATTCCAGAAACAAGGAAATGTATTTGTTTTGCTGGGAACTGTGCATGAGAAACCATTTTTTATTGACTGTTTATATTCTGGATTGACATTGTTTATGTTTAAAAAGGCTGCATATACCTCTGTCTCTAAGTTATTGTTAACAGTCTAAACAGTAAAGAATTCCTAACAAAGGTCATTTAGACTGCTTCAAAGCATAACATTTATTAGCCAAAAATTCACTAAGACCAACCAAAATATCACAAATTCATGTCACACAGTTGTGCTAAATAATGCAGCCAGATGTTCACCACACTAGTGTTTAGGGATGGGCCGAACACCCCCCTGTTCGGTTCGCAGTAGAAAATGTGAACAGGCAAAAAATTTGTTCGAACACGCGAACACCGTTAAAGTCTATGGGACACAAACGTGAAAAAAGTGCTACGTTTAAGGGTAAATATGCCAGTTAATGCCATAAAAAGTGTTTGGGGACCCGGGTCCTGCCCCAGGGGACATGTATCAATGCAAAGAAAGTTTTAAAAACGGCCGTTTTTTGGGAGCAGTGATTTTAATAATGCTTAAAGTGAAACAATAAAAGTGAAATATTCCTTTAAATTTCATACCTGGGGTGTCTATAATATGCCTGTAAAGTGGCGCATGTTTCCCATGTTCACAACAGTCCGAGATCAAAATGACATTTCTAAAGGAAAAAAAAGTCATTTAAAAGTACTAGCGGTACCGCCGGCAGCTATAATGAATTTTCGGGTCTCTGCAACACTCATAAAAGTCATTGAAAAAAATGGCCTGGGGTTCCCCCACAGTGCATTACCAGGCCCTTTGGGTCTGGTATGAATATTAAGGGGAACCCCAAACCAAAATTAAAAAAAAAAATGCGTGGGGGCCCGCTAAATTCCATACCAGGCCCTTCAGGTCTCGAATGCATATTAAGGGGAACCCCGCACCAAAATTGAAAAGAAAATGGCTTTGGGGTCCCCCTCAAAATCCATACCAGACCTGAAGGGTCTGGTATGGATTTTAAGGGGAACCCTGTGCCAAAATTTTTTAAAAAAATGACGTGGGGTCCCCTAAAAATCCATACCAGACCCTTATCCAAGCACGCAACCTGGCAGGCCGCAGAAAAAGAGGGGGGATGAGAGAGCGCCTCCCCTCCTGAACTGTACCAGGCCACATGCCCTCAACATGGAAAGGATGTCCCCATGTTGATGGGGACAAGGGCCTCATCCCCTCAACCCTTGCCCGGTTGTTGTGGGGGTCTTATCGGAATCTGGAAGCCCCTTTAACAATGGGACCCCCGGATCCCGGCCCCGCCATGTGAAATGGTGATCGGTACAAATGTACCCCTATCATTTCACAAAAAAAGTGTCAAAAATGTTAAAAAAGACAAGAGACGTTTTTTGACAATTCCTTTATTAATGTCTTCTTCTTTCCCCGCTTCTTCTTCCATCTTCTTCTGGTCTTCATTCAGTTTTCTACCTCCATCTTGTTCTTCCCCGCTTCTTCCTCTTCTTCCTCCGATCCTCTGCTTCTTCCTTCGGTCTTCTCATCTGCATCTTCCTCTGGCTTCTTCTTCCCTGCTTCGTTCTTCAGACAATGCGCATCCATGGGAGGTTCCCACTGTGTGACACTTCTGTTCTTCTGACAGATCTTTAAAATCACTTCTCCCGAAAAAACGGCCGTTTTTAAAACTTTTTTTGCATTGATACATGTCCCCTGGGGCAGGACTCAGGTCTCCAAACACTTTTTATGACAATAACTTGCATATTAACCTTTAAAATGAGCACTTATGATTTCTCCAATAGACTTTTAAAGGGTGTTCCTCGGCTTTCGAATTTGCCGCGAACACCCCAAATTGTTCGCTCTTGGGCGAACGGGCGAACAGCCAATGTTCGAGTCAAACTCATGTTCAACCAAAACAGACAGCCCATCCCTACTAGTCTTTAAAGCAGAACTTTACCCAAAGGGGAAAGTTCTGCTCTTCCTGCTCCTCCCCCCTACTCTGCTATATTTGTAATATTTTTTTGTGGGGGGAGCAGGTACTTCGTTTTGACAGGTACCTGCTCTCACTTCTGCTCAGATTGCCTTGTGTAAGTTTTCCTCCCCCCCCACCCACCTGCAGCCTTTTGGGACACATCACAGGTTGCAGAAGGCTGCAGGACCAGTCACAAAGCGCAAGGTGGCTCGTGCATGTGCAGTAAGCAGCTTGCTGTGAAGCCGCAATGAGTCACAGCTGGCTGCCCACAGTTAACATGCCGGTGCCAGGAGCCCGAAGACCAGCGAAAACCAGCCTGGGTGAGGATGGTGCTGGATTCCTGGACAGGTAAGTGTCCTTTTATTAAAAGTCACCAGCTACAGTTTTTGTAGCTGCTGACTCCTCATTTGTTCTAAACTGACTGAAGAACTGCTTTAAATATTGATAAACCAGTGAAAAGACTTTTCTGATGTTGCATCTGCTCCAACCTGTTTGAAGTAAACCTTTTTTAAAACCACCCTCTTTTTGCGCCTGGGGGACCCATTTTAAATCTAGGCCAAACATAGTATATCAACTTTTGTTCCATTTGGGATTACGCCAAACCACTCTGATGCTAAGCACAACACCTCTAACTGTTACATTTCAAAGCCTTGTTGGCTGCCCTGTAGAAGCTCTGGCATTTGACAACTGAATGATGGGGCAGTTTTAGTGAGAGTAAGTGCGGGGTTTCTAAGCACAACACCTGTAACTGTTACATTTCAAAGCCTTGTTGGCTGCCCTGTAGAAGCTCTGGCATTTGACAACTGAATGATGGGGCAGTTTTAGTGAGAGTAAGTGCGGGGTTTAATCTCTTGGAGAGAAGAACCAGAGGCCTCAGCAGGTACAAAAAAACTGATTTGGAGACAAGTACGGGTGGTACAAATAGTTTAAATCTATACCTGTTAACAATTGAGGCTGGGTTCACACTGGTCCGACAAACGCTCCGGAGGGCCTGGTATGCTCTTGGAGGGGGAACCCATGCCTGTTTTCTATTTAAAATTTGGCGCGGCGTTCCCCCTCAAGATTAATACCAAACACAGTGCCTGGTATTGGCGGGGATCCAAGTCGGATCCCCGTTCATTGAAAGTCGGACGCATGTCTAGTCGCAAGGCAAAGTCGGATCCAAAGTAGGACGGCTGTCGTGTTGCACCAGTGTGAACCCAGCCTAAGGTTCATGCACTAATTAGATGTATGGATTATTTTACTGGCGTATGGTATTTTATCTTGTGCTATATTTGTTTTTTTAATTCACATACATAAGTATCGCTAAGGTGTGCAATTTTTATTTCTTTGCATGAAATATCTATTTATCAAGAAGTTCCTTGTGAATTATTATTTTAACTCAGGAATCATTAGTTTATCCTGCATTCAAAGTCATTCTTTTTTTATGTTATCTTAACCAAATGTCTTACTAAAACTCACTATATGACCAGCCTGAAACAAGCAGCATATTAAAGAGCAACTCTAATTTTTTCATGTACATTTCAGGGATTTCAGGAATTTTAACAAACTTTGTTGCAGATTCCTACTTTTTTCTGCTATGAACTTTGGATACTAATTCTAAATAGGACGGACTGATGTATTATAAACAGCTGGTGTTCTGATGAGAAAAGCTGCAGGGTCTGCATCCCTTTAAATGTATATAATCCTTGTAGAGTATCTCATCAAAACTAAAATTTCTGCTGGGGATACTCAAAATTTTACTTCTGGGAAAATCAACAGTGTACAGAATGCCTCCATGTTGCCATATTGCATTGAATTTTACAGAAAATAACAGAAACGGCAAATTAAAATAGAAAGGTAATGTTTATTAACATTAAACATTAAACACATGGCTTCTACATGGCTTCTACATGGCTTCTATAGCGACTTTATTATTTTTTATTTGCTGCATTTTATTCATGAAAGTGGAGTTGCCTATTAGGTGATGACCTGTACCATAGTGAATTTGACTTTGCGTTTTGACTTTACACTCCACATATTACATAAATTGATCACATGTATGCGGTAAATTAACTACTTGACCCCCAGGCCAATTCTGACATTTCTCCCGTACATGTAAAAATTGGAATTTTTTTGCTAGAAAATTACTGAGAACCCCTAAACATTATATGTTTTTCAGCAGAGATCCTAGAGAGATCTATTTGATAAGATGCTTTTACAAGTCAGTAACAGCGTTTTTACATCTGAATAAAACAGGAAGGATAAAATCCTTGTTGCTTCCGGTTTCTTAATGTAGACCATAGAGATGATTGGGAAACTTCTGGTCCTCAGTCATTTCTATGGTAAGCCGTTGGAGGCTTCAGTTCAGGCCTCTCGGTAGAACAGGAGAGCTTAGAAAGACAGTGGAACGTGGCAGAAGGGGCTCCTTCCACCACATGTAAAAGCAATCCAGCAGCTATTTAGCCATTAGGAGTTCTTTTATATGAAAAAAGTATTTCTGACTGAGAAAAAGATACCAGGGTAATGACTGCAGCTGCAGCCATGGACCCAGGATAATTAGCGAAATCCGAGGACCTACGGTGCATCCTACAGATGGGAAGTAGTTAATTGGAGTAAAGTCTGTGCTATTTTTTTTTAATCTGATTGTTAAAAAGAGCAAATAATACGCAGTCATGGAAATTTCACATGATTATGGAGGTTCCATAAGTTTAAATATCATACATAAGAAAAAGAATGAAAAAATATAGGACAATCGGGAAAATTCAGTGAAGCATTATCAATGGTTTTCTGGTGCTATGGCCCTTTAAAATGGCCTGGCCTAAAATCCTCACTTTCCATTTCGGTAACTTTACTGACACACACCACAGATTCAGGTAGTTCTTAACAGCATGTCAAACAAAACCAAAGAAAATTTCTAGCTCAACTCACTTTTACAAAGGGGCGCTATTAATGCACTAGATTAAAAAATAATTACCTCAAGTTCATGGATAATGAAACTGGATGTAATTAAGACCTACTCTAACTTGGGGTACAGAGACAGGCAGAGTGCCTGTGCCTGTATGCAGTGTATCAGAGTGGCATATGTGTCACCACTATCCTTTCCCTGTCACTGGTTGTTAAGGACACTGTCAAATTTGATGGCCTCCTAGTAACCAGTGATGCTGCAGTGTGCAGAGCCTAATAGGGAAGCTGAGACACTAGTTTCCCATCAGGTCTGCTTACAGAAGACAGTGGGGGGTTCTACAGCCAATGGCAGGCTGTCAATTGACTATAGATCTGCCCAATGCCTGTTGTCAATCACAAGAGGAGTGGTCCTGATGGGGAACTAGTGTCTATACATCCCCATCAGGCTCCCCCAGGTGCAAATGTCCATGAAGCTGCATTATCTGACTGGTGCAGTGAGGGAGGAAGTACAGCTGCTGCTGAGGGCAGAGCGTCCAAATGGACGCTCTGGTCTCAGTGCTCCTGCGTACTTAGTGCAAGCCCCAGATTCATATACTTGTTTACAACAGGTACAGTCATCTTTTTCCCAAACCGACATTTGTTATGTGGAGGCAAGATGGAATTCTGAAGAGTTTCTTAGTCCATATGTATGGTGCTCTTCCTCCTAAGTATGTATGTTATAGGTAAATCAGGAATAAGCTCTGTTCATATAAACCAATAGAAACATTCCCCCCTGTATTTTATGCATCATTAAAGTGGGAGTCCCGTAAAAAAAATTTTTTAAAAGTCAGCAGCTACAAATACTGTAGCTGCTGACTTTAAAAATAAGGACACTTACCTGTCCCAGGGTCCAGCGATGTCGGCACCCGAGGCCCAACCATCCCTCGGTCCTTGGATGCTGCCGCCACCATCTTCGGCAAGGGAATCAGGAAATGAAGCCTTGTGGCTTCACTTCCCGGTTCCCTACTGTGCATGCGCGAGTCGCGCTATGCAATCCGAATGGTCCCTGCTGTCCCTGGGACACATGTGTGTCCCAGCAGACAGCGTGGGGGGACAGGAAGTGGCGTAGACTCCCGTGGGAGTCTATGCCCGGAAGTGGGTGCAAATACCTGTATTTGAAAGGTATCTGCACCCCCCTCCCCCCTGAAAGGTGCCAAATGTGACACCGGAGGGGGGGAGGGTTCCGAAAAGCTGAGGTTCAATTTTTGTGTGAACCTCCACTTTAATAGAGATGTAATGGTGTAGACACGATAGATAGATAGATAGATAGATAGATAGATAGATAGATAGATAGATAGATAGATAGATAGATAGATAGATAGATAGATAGATAGATAGATAGATAGATAGATAGATAGATAGGTAGGTAGATAGATAGATAGATAGATAGATAGATAGATAGATAGATAGATAGATAGATAGATAGATAGATAGATAGATAGATAGATAGATAGATAGATAGATAGATAGATAGATAGATAGATAGATAGATAGATAGATAGATAGATAGATAGATAGATAGATAGATAGATAGATAGATAGATGAAGTAGCCCTGTCAGTAAAAACTAGGGGAACACATTTTCTAGAACATGTCTTTTCTATTGTGCATAAATCTGTTCATCTTTTGTATTCTAAAAAAAAGGATTACCTTCTATATTTCATTATACTAGACAGATTCTTGAGAAGACAAATCTTTGCTCTGCACAAAACATAATGTCTCTGCCCTTAGTAGTGTTTATAAAATTTACCCAACTTCCCGTTGGCATTATTTAAATCCATAAATAGAATTGTCCTCCAATTATTTGTTCAGGAGAAATCAGCAATAGCCTGTACTGCCAATTTATTGCCGTTGAATCTCATATACTTCTTGAATCGCATCCAGGACACTCGATAAGTATATAATAATGTACCATTTACAGCTGATGCAATGTTTTTAATTATCTAGTTTTACGAGGGATCTTGATCACAGACTTTTCAATGCATTCTCTAGGGTAACAACTATAGACTGAAAGAATTATCCCATTCTTTATTTTAGATTTATTTTAAGCCACTTTGTTATCCTTTCAGACTAATGTAATATCAATTGCCGTTTTTCATCTGTGCTAGCTAAGTATGCTTTATGATGACACTGGAAGTCTCTTATGGCATGTGGAAGATATTAAATAACTCATCCACAATATGTAATTTTATTACACAAAACCTTGTCTCAAAACAAAATCCAGTATCACTTCTTTTCACTAACATATACACAAAAACTGTTAAAAAGCTGCATTTCAACCTCAGCAGACACCAAGTATTGACAAATATCTTTACTACTAAGCCATGGAAACACTACCCAATGCATTTAACAGTAATTACAGTAATTATAAATATATATTGTAACGCTGGTTATATATAAAATACCCTAAAAAATCAGGGTAAAAAAGGTAAAGGTAATGAAGTTCTACAATATTACTGGATCAAATCACGATTATGTTTTGTTATTTTGCAGAAGTTTGCTTATATAGTGCAAACATCTTTTGCCTAGATTTAGATTAGTCTCTGTGCTTACCCTGGTCTATTGAACCTTTGCAATATGTAGACATTTGCCAGCACACCAAGGATCATCAATTTTGTCCAAACATTTTTATGAAAGAAAGATCACATCACAAAAAGGTGTAGTGCAACGTTTCGGAGTCACGCCGGACCCCTTTGTCAGTCATGTGTACCCTTCTCACATGGTTAAAGGTTAAATTTGAACCCTACTCGGATATAAAAGACACAAAATAATGCAGCTTTCTATTCATTATTAGACTGTCAAATGTATCTTTTCAATGTAAATATCTAAATTTGACCTGGCATTAGCTTCCTGCAGTCACTGTACAGCACAGCGTAGACTGATGGAGTAGAAGCAGCACAAGCAATCCAATCAGTTATGCTACAGTGTAAGGAGCATGCTGATAGGAGGAGAGAGCAGAGTTACAGAGAAATGAGCTCATTACTCTTCTCCTTTCATTGTCAAGTTACAAATGAGGAACAAGACATGTTAGTGTTCCTGAATTACAAGAGAGAAAAATCAGGTCTCTTGTTCTGTCAGACAGGCCTATGCTGTGTAGCAGAGTTGCATAAACCTCAGGACTGGATGGACAGAAATACAAATCCTTTGGCAGGCAAAACACATCCTTCATATGTTTTTTATCAGTATTTGTCTGTTTGCCAGAAGTTTTGCTTTAAAGAATTGAGGAGGTGCAGATGAACGTCACCCCCCCCCCCCCCAAATCGCAAAAGATTTCATTTTTTTTTTTAAATTCAAGGTTTCGTATGCATGGAAGGGGTTGCAAAGTGAGCGACCTCACTGTGATATCTGTACTACACCTGGAACTACAAGTCTTAGCAGCAGACATTCGGTGCTGAAAGGCTATACTTCAGCTTTAATAGAGAAAGCTCAGTTATCAGGTAGATAAAACCTGCCATGTTTTCTCTACATAAAAATTAGATAGAAAGAATAACATATGCCACTGTTACATATATGTATCCAAGTTTAACTATTCAAAGACATGTCACCAATATCTATTACAGGTAGACTTACGGAGATCTGTCTCTATATGAGATGTGCCCAGTTTGAGCATTGCTTGAGATCACATGAACACTGGGCTAAATAAGGCTTCCGTAGTGGATGACAATGAGTGCTTTCAATGTGTCTGTGAAGATTCTCATTTATCCAGATCACAGTATGACTAGTAGTAGTTAGTCACATTCTGCTGGACTTGTTCTGTAATTTCGAAGATGGTTTGAGCTTATGCAAGTCCCTTATTCAGTTTCTTCAGTTCTAATTAGTGCCAGGAATATAACCCAGCATTTATATCCACACAGGTAGCCCATATACCTTAAAACTGAAGTCTAGTAAAATGTTTTTGGGGCATATATAGCACCAGTACATAACTTACCACTAATTAAAAATTCCTTCCCTTTAGTAAAGCTGGCTCACAGTGGTGATCTTCAAGTACTGTCGGGGTTAAGAGCAGTGGCTGTGGCAAGGAAGGGATTTCTATATTCACACTTCCCTTCCTACCCCTCATCCATTGACAAAACATTCTGCATTTTTTTCACAAAATGTATGAGGGGAGATCCTATCATATACCGTGCCTTGCAAAAGTATTCACCCCCTTGGCATTTTTCATGTTTTGTTGCCTCACAACCTGGAATTACCATGGATTGTTTGAGGATTTTCATCATTTAATTTACAGAACATGCCCACAACTTTGAAGATTTTTTTATTGTGAAGCAAACAACAAATAGGACAAAATAACAGAAAAAGTCAATGTGCATAACTATTCACCCTCCCTAAAGTCAATATTTTGTAGAGCCACCTTTTGCGGCTATCACAGCTCCAAGTCGCTTTGGATAAGTCTCTATGAGCTTGCCACATCTTACCACTGGGATTTTTGCCCATTCCTCCAGCTCCTTCAAGTTGGATGATTTGTGCTTGTGAACAGCAATCTTTAAGTCTGACCACAGATTTTCTATTGGATTGAGGTCTTCATTATAACTAGGCCATTCCAACACATTTACATGTTTCCCCTTAAACCACTTTAATATTGCTTTAGCAGTGTGTTTGGGGTCATTGTCCTGCTGGAAGGTGAACCTCCGTCCTAGCCTCAAATCAAACACGGAGTGGTACAGGTTTTGCTCAATAATATCCCTGTATTTAGCACCATCTAGCTGTCCCTCAACTGTGATCAGTTTCCCAGTCTCGACTGCTGAAAAACATCCCCACAGCATGATTCTGCCACCACCATGTTTCCCTGTGAGGATGGTGTTCTTTGGGTGATGTGCTGTGTTGAGTTTGCGCCAGACATATGCCTTTTCGCAAACTCAAAATGTGCCATTTGTTTTCTGCTGAAAGTAATGGCTTTTTTCTGGCCACTCTGCCATAAAGCCCAACTCTATGGTGCGTACGGCTTATTGTCGTCCTATGTACAGATACTCCAGTCGCTGTGGAACTCTGCAGCTCCTCCAGGGTTACCTTAGGTCTCTGTGCTGCCTCTCTGATTAATTTCCTCCTTACCCGGTCCATGAGTCTTGGTGTGCGGCCGTCTCTTGGCAGGTTTACTGTTGTGCCATGTTCTTTCCATTTGGTTATGATAGATTTAATGGTGCTCCTAGGGATCATCAAAGATTTTGATATTTTTTTATAACCTAACCCTGACTTGTACTTCTCAAAAACATTGTCCATCACATGTTTGGAGAGTTTCTTGGTCTTCATGGCAGGGTTTGGTTAGTGGTGCCTCTTGCTTAGGTGTTGCAGCCTCTGGGGCCTTTCAAAAAGGTGTGTATATGTAATGACAGATCATGTGACACTTAGATTGCACATAGGTGGACATCATTTCTAATTATGTGACTGAATGTAATTGGTTGCACCAGAGCCTTTTATGGGCTTCATAACAAAGGGGGTGAATACATACGCACATGCAAATTATCCATTTTTTATTTCTGAAAAACAGTTTTATGTATATATTTTTCTAATTTTACTTCACCAACTTAGACTATTGTGTTCTGATTCATCACATATAATTCAGATTAAAAAAACATTGAACTAAAGGCTGTAATGTAACAAAATAGGTAAAAAGCCAAGGGGGGTGAATACTTTTGCAAGGCACTGTATCTGCCCTACATTTTCCCTCGTCCATTCATAGAACAGGATGGTTTCACAACTCCCATTCTGTCAATGCTGTCTCTACTACCTGTGTGGATATAAATGCTGCAATATAGTCTTGTCCCAACTGAAGTGGCTTGGATATGCTATGAAACATCTTCAACATTACAGAACCAGCCCAGTTAAGTGTGACTGGCTACTACTAGCTACACAAGTGCTTTTACTGCCTATTTTTAAATATGGAAACTCTCTATGCAAGTAGACACTGATTGTTCCATTATTAATAATGAAACAAGAATACCCTTTTCACCACTTGCACATTGCATTGTCATTTAAGTTGCAAAGAAAATCTCAGTAGGACCCAATACCATGGCAGCACATTTGAGGACAGGAAGACATCTTACATCATTCTCCATGAGAGATCTGCTCATCTATGGCCATTATGAAATGCTTTATCCATATCATAAGGCGTGCCAAGGGCTTAATTATCTTTTTCCTCTCTTTTTGGATTAATGTGTTACAGGACATGAGCTCAGGCCATCTGGTAAGACAGTGATCTGGGACTTAAAAAGGTGTTTAGAAAAAAGGAAAGCACAAGGCAGCACCTGAATAAACTGCAGGATTAGGCTTGGGAATAAAAGGTTGGATGACCTCATTAAGACTTCATCTGGTAGACACACTGTACACATCTTTCATACATAAATCTGGTCAAGCAGGGTTGCCAGCATCATCTTTTTTGTTACAAAAGTGACAGCAGCAGAAAAAATGGAATCAAAAAAGAATCAAAGGTGACAAAATACCATAAGAAATTGTGAAGATAATAGGCAGTGTTGAAAAACATATGGCAAGTAAATGTCCATTACTTACAGTTTTAATTTATTTTATAATAGTTTTATTGAAATTTGTAAAGATGTAGTAAGTTGTAGCAAAGGAATTAGTGGTTACAATGGGGTTGATTTACTAAAACTGGAGAGTGCAAAATCTGGTGCAGCTCTGCATAGGAACAAATTTCCAGCTTTAGTAAATAAACTATAATGATGCAAATGTAATGAATGGTTAGTAATTTGGTGATACAGCCGGTAAAATACGTTTTTAACATGTCAGTATTTTTCTAGGTAAATATATTTCTAAAGGTGCTATTGACATGAAATGTTCACCACATGTCGGTAACAACCCATGCAATCCATACATACAAAGAAGCCAAAACAAATAAGTTCAAAAATTAGGTAATGGGTAATAAAATGGAATAACACAGAGAAAAAGTATTGAATACCTGAAGAAAAGGAGGTGCAAAAAGGCACGGAAACCCAAGACACCAGCTGAAATCTATCAGTAATTAAAAAGAAATCCTGCCTGTTGTCAGTGAAAATTTATAATAGCTGGTTCAGTCTCAACTGATGGCCTAAAAAAAGGTCTCATTACCAAGGTGTCACACAAACGTCTCATGATGGGTAAAAGCAAAGAGCTCTTTCAAAACCTTTGCAACATTATTGTTGCAAAACATACTGACGGCGTTGGTTACAGAAGGATTTCTAAACTTCTGAACTTTCCAGTGAGCACTGTTGAGACCATAATCCAGAAGTGGAAATAAACATCATTTCACCATTAACTGGCCACAACCAGGTGCTCCTCGCAAGATTTCTGACAGAGGAGTGAAAATAATTATCAGAAGAGTTGTCCAAGAGCCAAGGACCACTTGTGGAGAGCTTTATAAAGACCTGGAATTAGCAGGTACAATTGTTTTGAAGAAAACAATGAGAAATATACTCAACTGCCATGACCTGTATGTACGCTCACCGTGCAAGACTCCATTGCTGAAGAAAAAACATGTTAAACTTTGTTGAAAGTTGGCTGCACAACATTTAGTCGAGCCTGTGAAATACTGGGAGAATAAAGGCTGGTCAGATGAGACCAAAATTCAACACTTTGGATGCCATAATGCACAGCATGTTTGCAGGTCAAATGGCACTGCACATAACCCCAAAAACACAATAACAACAGTGAAGTTTGGAGGTGGGAACATCATGGTGTGGGGCTGTTTTTAATAATTCTTCCAGAAGTGCGTTTGTGAGGTCAGGCACTGATGTGGATGAGAAGGCCTGGCTCGCAGTCTCCGCTCTAATTCATCCCAAAGGTGTTCTATCGGGTTGAGGTCAGGACTCTGTGCAGGCCAGTCAAGTTCCTCCACACCAAACTCGCTCACCCGTGTCTTTATGAACCTTGCTTTGTGCACTGGTCCAAATCATTTGGTGGAGGGGGGATTATGGTGTGGGGTTGTTTTTAAAGGGTTGGGCTTGGCCCCTTAGTTCCAGTGAAGGGAACACTTAAGGCATCAGCATACCAAGACATTTTGGACAATTTCATGCTCCCAATTTTGTGGGAAACGTTTGGGGATGTCCATTTTCTGTTCCAAAATGACTGCGCACCAGTGCACAAAACAAGCTCCATAAAGACATGGATGAGTGAGTTTGGGGTGGAGGAACTTGACTGGCTTGCATAGAGTCCTGATCTCCTTTGGGATGAATTCTGTGAGCCAGGCCTTCTCATCCTACATCAGTGCCTGACCTCACAAATGCGCTTCTGGAAGAATGGTCAAACATTCCCATAGACACACTCCTAAACCTTGCGGGCAGCCTTCCCAGAAGAGTTGAAGCTGTTATAGCTGCAAAGGGTGGGCCAACTCAATATTGAACCCTATGGGCTAAGACTGGGATGCCATTAAAGTTCATGTGCATGGAAAGACAGGTGTCCCAATACTTTTGGTAATATAGTGTAAAAAGCATTCCAGAAATGGTTTCTCACGTCCCATAGTATCACATTATTTGTACAAAAGAACACATTTAAAAACCATGATTCATTTCCAGAAAAATGACTACCCCTCCACATTCCCCAGAGGTCCAGCATGAAAACTATGTCACATAATGTATCTATGTAAATATGAAAAACTATACAATCATGGATTGTAAACAGATCTGCTATAGTCCCTTGCAGCATAAATATGATTGAAAGGTACTATACAAGTTTGTAATTCACTTGGCCCAAAAGTGTAAGAGATAATTTAATCCTTCAAAAATGTTGATGTTGTAATCAACTTCACGAGCAGCACATCCTTCTCACTGTGACAACAAATACCTTAAAAATATGTCTCCATGGCAATCACAGCAACAAACAGTATAACACTGGCCTTAAAAAGAATCATATAACTAAATATAACTAAATGAAGCAGACATACTGTGATAGCACCTGCCGATATATCCTTATTAAATGGAAACTTAAGAAGAACAGAGACTTGTCCCCAACTAGTTTTGCTGGTTTCAGTCAACTGCATCAGCACCTAACCAGCAAAACTGGTTACTTTTGGAACATTTTTGAATGACAACTATATGTTTTATGAATATGGTTTTGTGTTGTTTGTTTTTTGTGTGACATACAATGGTCGATAGCTCTATACAAGTCTGCATACATCCTTGTGTGGAAAATAACAATTTTGCATATACAGTATTACATCTGATAGGATACATACTATATTGGCAGGTACCAGAACAGTATCTCTGCTGTATCCAGTTATACAATTATTTTAAGGCTTGCTAACAGTTTTATACTGTGTGTTTCTGTGACTACTAAGGAGATATATGTTTGACACAGAGAGAAGGTCATGTTTGTCATGAAGCTGTTTATAACTTAAAGATTTTTTGAAGATCAAATCATTCATTATCCAGGACACTTTTAAACCAAGTAGAATGCAAGGTTGTATAATGCTTTTCAATCATATTTATGCTGCAAAGGTCTATAGTAGCTTTGTTTACAATCTATGATTGCATGTTTTTTTCATACTTGCATAGATACCTTATGTGACAAGGTTTGCATGTGGAAACGTTTGAGAATGTGGAGGGGTGGTAATTTTAATTGGGATATACTATGTTTTTTTAAAGCAGAACTAAACCTTCCATCTTAGTCAATGTTTGATCTGCAGTTGTCATGGTGCTGCACATGTGATCAGCTATGACACCAGCCATTTTATTCTATGGTAGCTCAGCTGGGAGCAAAAGCAACTATGATAGTTATTGTTCTTGGCATGTTTTGAAAATAACTGTTTTTGGAAAGGGTTAAATCAACAGCATTAGTTCTGCTTCAACTGCGTTCTGTTATACAAATAATTTTGTAGTATGGGAAGTGAGAAGCAGTATCTGGAATGATTTTTTATTACTACTATATGGAGAAGCATATTTTTTTTATTTTGGTTTGTGGAGTTTCACAATACGGAACTTTCTCTTTAATCATTAATCATTTTTTTAGTTGGTAGAGTACCGGAGAAATGGAACCCCTTAGGACCTAGTAGTCACTACCATCTCTTACGAAGCCTGCAATCACCTCTGGCTATATTCCCAATTAGGCCTCTGTCTCATTCATTTGGTAGTATCTATACCTGACTATTTAGACTGTGGCTAGTTACCTATTATTTGTTGTGTACCTCTGGCTTGGTATCACATCCTTGTCTTGTTCCTGAATAGCTATTCATCTGCCCTCTTGCCATAATCTGCAACTGCAGAGCTATAACCACCCTTCTTTGGCTCTGTAATCCACTCCATGTGTTCCTGTGGATACCTGCGTACCAATGCAATCATAGAAAGCATTCTTAAAAGGTGGCAGCTACAGGGAAAGAACAATGTCTCACACATAGTGCTTGAGCTTGTGCATGTGCTGTACTGAAAGCGGAGACTTCAATGATCACAAGTTTCTGACCTCTAAAGTCAGGACATAGCGTGCTCCTTATAGTAATCAGCATAAGCAGTCTGCTAGTTATGTGCCATTTGTCTACTCTTGTATCAAGCCTGGGAACAGAGTGCATTTAGGTGAAGTGATGGCACCTGTAGGAACCACACAGCTAAGGTATGCTTAATTTTGGATTTGGTGGCTCTTCTTTGCCATTTTCCTTTTGGTAGTTTCATCTGGGGAGAAGATGCATTAACAATACAGTAATCTATAGCTATATTTCTTTTTGCTTGTTGATTGAAAGCCATTAGGTTGATATAGGCTATATTTTTACTTTAGGTTGATGGAGGATCAAAGACAGTTTATCACTGGAATGTTATACTAATATAGCTCCGCATTCCAAATGCCCAGAATTCACCACATAATTCACGGAAGTTATGCTCTAGACAGCAGAAGTGGTCATAAACTGGAATTGTGACTAAACAGCGCTGCACCATCTGTCTGGTCTAATGTTTCAGATTATCTGATATTTGCATTGAAAATTTTCCCTGCAGCTGTCTTACCCTTATCTATTTATTTCCCAGACATAAATGTCATACCACAAAGAGCTACCTCTAAACAATCAATATTGTTCATCTTAATTGCTTTATTGTCAAGTTCAAAGGACTGTTTAATCTATCAATCTCGTTTACATGAAAAGACTAATTACATTATTAAACAAGGTGTCAGAGATTGAAGCACTGTATACTGAATGTCATGAAGAAAAAAGGCATTTTTCATTGCACTGTTTGATTCCCTGAATTATGAATTATAAAGAGATTGTCTTAATTTATGTCTATTTCCATTTAATGCAAAGCATAATAAAACAGGTAGATCATAATTTAATGATATCAATTATTCCTCACTGAACATCTTAGTAACAGCTTCTTTTTAATGATTGGCTCAAAGTTGATGATAAAGTATACTATTAAATTAAAAACCTTAATAAATGCAACAATTTTATCACGTACAGTAATGCGAAATCTAAGATCTTCATAGTCAAAATCAAAGTCAAGCGCAAAACAGTGGCACATGATGCTCTTTAATAAACTAAAAAAAAAAGCAATGCAACAAATCATGAACACCAATAAAGACACACTAAATATCTTGTCATAACTGACTTGTTTGTTGTCCAGAAGCTGGATATTTCAATTGCTTTTCTCAAATGGTACATTTACAATTGACTCTGAACTGGGCATTTGTCCTTGATGCTCATTGTGAAGACATGGCAGCATTATGCAGAAGGACATGAAGGGGGGTGGTTTAACACAGGATCAGAGATAGAGTATGTTCACTTATCTTAGATATTCAAGTAAAGATGTGTCCATTTTAAATACCCAATCCTGTGGAAAAGAATTAAAACATTTTGATTTTTGATTTCATGTGTGAGTGTGTTTTATTGTTTCCACTTGAATATTCACTACTCTTAGCAAATCAACCCCACAGTATCTACTTCTCACTAAGTCACATCTTATTTTAGGGATGGATTTGTTTGTATGTAAGCACACACTTTGTGGCAAATTCTTCCCACGGTTTTATTCTATTAGCTACATGTGAGGTGTACAAGAACTAAGATAGCAAACGCTTTTCTTGGATCGTTTTCCTGTTTTGTACATGCATTTCCAAGGTTAATAAAATTCATTTTTTTGATGTTAGTCTTCTGATGATCAAACAATATTTCAAACATTTCCTTCTCCAGCATTGAACCTTCAGATTGGATTAGTTGTTGTCGATACCTGCATTTCTCCAGATTACATTTCCTTTGAAGATTTTGATCATCGACCAGGCTCATTAATATTCTGCTGATTTTATAGCACATATATTTTTGTTAACTAAAATATAAAAAATATGCTAAGAAAAAGATTTGAAAAGTGGATGTAGTGAGATATATTCTGTGTTCATATACCAGTAATCTTGAAAAAAAATTAAATTGTATACCTTAAATAATTATGGGACTGTTAGTGATTGTACTGTGTATACAAATACAAGAGTGCTCCATGACTATGCCCTGGTGGACGTGGAAAAATGCATCAGAGTTCATGACCAGTGGAGCAGCATCAGCTGAGGCCATCACACACATCCACATGCGTTTGGCTGGGTAAGCAGCATCTTACACCTTTTAGGCCCCATTCACACCTCAGCGTCTTGTAGCTTGAAGCCTGAAGCTCCAAAGCGCTGGAGGAGAAAAAATAAATTATTCTCTATGGAGATGGTTCACACCTGCACTCCAGATCACCTGAAGCCAAATGCCTGAAGCTCAAAAAAGTTCTGGAGCATTTTTTGTAGCTCAATTTGGGCAGATTTGGATGTTTTTCTGCTTTTGTCATTGGCGACCTCTTGTCCTGTACAAAATCACGACATTCTGCCTGAAAACAATAGGCTCAGGTGTGAATGCAGCCTTATGCTGCGTACACACGATCGGACATTCTGACAACAAAATCCTGGATTTATTTCCGACCGATGTTGGCTCAAACTTGTCTTACACACGGTCACTGAAATGTTGTCGGAAATTCCGAACGTTAAGAACACAGTGACGTACAACACGTACGACGAGCCAAGAAAAATGAAGTTCAATAGCCAGTGCAGCTCTTCTGCTTGATTCCGAGCATGCGTGGAATTTTGTGCGACGTAATAGTGTACACATCGGAATTTCCAACAACAGATTTTGCTGCTGCAAAATTTTTGCTGTCGGAAGTTCCGACAAAAAATGTCTGATGGAGACTACACACGGTCGGAATTTCCGACAACAAGCTCCCATTGAACATTTGTTGTCGGAATGTCCTATCGTGTGTACGCGGCATAACAGTGGCATTTCTGGATGAATAAAACCTG
Source organism: Lithobates clamitans (assembly GCA_037952925.1). Taxonomy (NCBI): domain Eukaryota; kingdom Metazoa; phylum Chordata; class Amphibia; order Anura; family Ranidae; genus Lithobates; species Lithobates clamitans. Next base: position 4,136,640 of record JBBGZY010001336.1, on the reverse strand, counting down.
ACACCAGTACCCCCCCCCCTCTCCTGAGTTCCAGCATGGAAACACATTACACCTCAAGCTTGGAGTGGCACTACAAAGTTCCAAAGGTCACAGTGGATACCAATTAAAGTGTTTGTCCTTCAAATCTCTTGTTGCCTTGATTCCTGCAGCATCACTTCAAGCAATGTTATAAGTTCAGCTCTGTGAACTACAGAAAACCTATCCCCTATGATATGGAGATGATAAGAGGCAAAAGTGTTTTTAAGTCATAAAAAGATTCTGTTCTAGGGTGAAAATGTTGCTCCTTCATAGAAACAGCACAGCAAGCATTGTCACCCTAAGATAGAAAATGTGCTACTGACAAGATCACTGGTTTAAAAAAAAAAAAAAAAAACAGTATGCAGTCCAACGACAGACCATTCTAATTCTCAGGGAGGAATTCTTGATGGTGACACCAGTGGACTATACTGTGATATGTGTGTTTAAACAGCCCAGAAGCCCATGTCAGAAGCACAACTAGGAGAAAGGGACAAAACATTGTCTCAAAGTGCCTGCAAAGGAACCTTCATGGCAGGATCACCAGGGCAACACAGTGGCTTGGCAGTTACAACTTCTGGCTTGCAGTGCTCCATACTGCACACTATCAGTACACTACATGGGGTTTGCATGCTGGTAGGTTAAATGGCCCATGCCTAAATTAGCTCAAGTATGTTTTTGCCTGTATGCCTGTGGATAGGGACCTCTGACTTTGAGCTTCTTAAAGGCAGGAACTGATATAAATGTACAGAATGTAAAGTGCTGCTTAACCTATCAGAACTAAATAAATGTCTATAATTAATACATTTTCATGAGTTGTAAATTTAAAAATATTGTAAATTACTTTTGAAATAAAATGTAATGTAAGGGGCATGTAAAGCCTATAATGAGAGCACCCTGACACTGTCACCTCTAAATGGAATCATTATAAGGTATTTTGAAGAGAGAAATTATTTAACTAGCACATGCCACAGTTGGAAAATTGGGTTTGTGCATTAAAATTAGTTTGACCTTTGGTATTAAGGGGTTACACAATGCATATATGAATATTTAACAATTTTATCAAGCTTGGGGAGCACTGGGAATCTTTTCATGTATACAGTATACCAGACTTACCTTAACTTCTTTGCTGAAAAAGCCTGTTGTTTACTGAACTTAAAGTCCAACTCAGCTTATATTTTTAAAATATGAATACAACAGCCATAGTTATAAAAACAAAAAATAAGTTCTGCCTGCAATGCTCATCTTCTCTCCGGTGCTGCTCCTCAGTAATTCCTTTCTGCCACTAGGTGCTTTCAGTTATCTGCCTGAAAGACTGAGGACATCCTGTAAGTGAAGGGCATTACAGTCCTTCCCCCCAATAGGCCTCATTATGGAATCCCGCACTTACAGTATAATGGTAAAGAGAATGGCACTGACATTATCACATGAGGCATATTCTCTGCACTGAGGACCACCTAGTGCCAGAGAAGAGGAAGATGACCCTACACACTGCAAAAAAATACTGGCTAAGGGACATCTGGGAGGAATGGGGGGTAGCAGTACTGAGAGTGGGGGAGGGGGACTGAAGAATAAGTTACACACACAGTCGATTGAGACAGATGAGTGAGTTGATCCCCTCCCTCCACTCCCTGCTTACATTGCTTATATATCCTGCATCCTAGTCAGAGAGTTTAACGGCAAGCAGCTTTTGCTACTCTATCTTTAGAAAACCCACCCTATTTTGTGATACCAGTGTGATGGATGTGCTGCCTCAGAAGGGCTGCTAGAATTGTAAAAGACCTGGGGCACCCAGAGGACACAAATGAGGCATAGTACACTGGGCAAAATGGTGCAGAGTGCACTGGGCCACAGTACCCTCCTCACTCCCTTCTGTCCCCACTGTATAAACCTTATACAATTCCAATCTTCTGCCACCTTCTCCAGCAGGTCTGGCAACATAAAAGGTTATAAAAAGACAGAGAGGACACACAGACCTAGTGCATTATACTAAAACCATTGCTTTATTAATATAATAAATGGTAAGTGTTATACTCACAAAATGACAAATGTAACAAGCGCATCACATAGTACAGCGTCAATATGTCTCATTGCATCACACTGCATCATATGGCTCTGAGAGGCTCTGAGGAAGAGGCTAGTCCTCAAAATGCGTTAGCATATTGGATCTTCACCTTCTCTTACCACATAATATGATGCAATGTGGACATAATGATCCTGTACTATGTGATAGGTTTGTTACATTTGTCATCTTGTGAGTTTATTACATTAATAAAGCAATGGTTTTAGGATAATGCACTAGGTCTGTGCACCCTCTTTGTCTTTTTGTGGTTTCAGTTGTTCCAGACGAAGACGAAGTTTATCTATACAAGCCTAGACTGAGATATAGCCTACGTACATTGTATGGGTCCACTCCCAAGCACAGGAGGTTTTAGTGTTTGTATGGATTTGTAACATAAAAGATTATGTAGCAACATAATACAAGCATAATGCAAGCACTCATTGGTCATCACTAGCTACGTTACCACAATGAGAATTCTTTTGAGGCTCTTTTCTTCTAGAAAGCTGTTCCAGAACAAATAAGATATTCTCATTGGTTAGCGCAGTCACATGCCCAGCGCTGACCAATGAGCACTTGCCATTGCAAGCAATATACTGCTATACAGCCTCCAGCACTGTTGTGAAGCTTTAAAGTGCTGGATTATTATACCAGCTGGAGAGGGCATTAGAAGATGGGGATCATATAAAGTACATGCAACCAGGGCTGCAGGGGTGAGGTGGGTGTAGTGAGTTAGAGGCCAAAGAGTGTAATACACATAGTAACAAAGCAAGGCTTTCGAGGTGTGGAACATTTTTCACACTGTGCTTGTGAATTTAACATATACTGTATGACAGTGCTGGTATGTGTATGTACAATGTATAAGCATAAATACAGAATAAAATGTAGGGTCCCCTAATGTAACCACACACAGTTGGGCCACATAGTGTAATGACTAGGGATGAGCCGAACACCCCCCTGCTTGGTTCGCACCAGAACATGAGAACAGGAAAAAAGTTCGTTCGAACACGGAACACCGTTAAAGTCTATGGGACATGAACATGAATAATCAAAAGTGCTAATTTTACAGGCTTATATGCAAGTTATTGTCATAAAAAGTGTTTGGGGATCTGGGTCCTGCCCCAGGGGACATGGATCAATGCAAAAAAAAGTTTTAAAAATGGCCGTTTTTTCGGGAGCAGTGATTTTAATAATGCTTAAAGTGAAACAATAAAGTGTAATATCCCTTTAAATTTTGTACCTGGGGGTGTTTATAGTATGCCTGTAAAGGGGCGCATGTTTCCCGTGTTTAGAACAGTCTGACAGCAAAATGACATTTCAAAGGAAAAAAAGTCATTTAAAACTACTCGCGGCTATTAATGCATTGCCGGTCCGACAACCAACACTCTTATTATTATTATTCTTCTTCTTATTATTATTATTTAAGAACCGTCAGACGAGGAGAATTGTCACACAGCGGTAGCCTCCCTCCATTCCAGCATGGGTGCGGAGCGGCCCAGAGAAGAAGATGAAGAAGAGAAGAAGAGAAGAAGATGAAGAAGAGAAGAAGATGAAGAAAAGAAGATGAAGAGAAGAGTGGGAGCCTCCCCCCATGCCATGGGTGCGGAGCGGCCCGAGGAGAAGAAGATAGAAGATGCAGCGGAGGAGATGCTGGACGAGAACACTGGAGGAAGAACCAGAAGAGCCAGAAGAACCAGAAGAAGAAGAAGATGAAGGAAGATAGAAGAAGAAAGAAGAAGCATTTAAATAAAGGAATTGTCAAAAACTGTCTCTTGTCGTTTTTAACATTTTTGACACTTTTTTAGTGAAGCCCCCCCGCCCGCAGACCCCCACAACCACCGGCCAGGGTTGTGGGGATGAGGCCCTTGTCCTCATCAACATGGGGACAAGGTGTTTTGGGGGGCTACCCCAAATCACCCTCCCAATGTTGAGGGCATGTGACCTGGTACGGTTCAGGAGGGGGGGCGCTCTCTGGTCCCCCCTCTTTTCCTGCGGCCTGCCAGGTTGCGTGCTCGGATAAGGGTCTGGTATGGATTTTTGGGGGGACCCCACGTCAATTTTTTAAAAAATTTTGGCCGGGGTTCCCCTTAATATCCACACCAGACCTGAAGGGCCTGGTACGGAATTTAGGGGGACCCCCCACGTCATTTTTTTTTTAAATTTTGGTTCAGCATTCCCCTGTGGGGAATTCCCAAGCCGTTTTTATCAATGAACTTCTATGTGTATTGTCGGACCGGCAATGCATTAATAGCCACGAGTAGTTTTAAATGACTTTTTTTCCTTTGAAATGTAATTTTGCTGTCAGACTGTTCTAAACACGAGAAACATGCGCCCCTTTACAGGCATACTATACCCCCCAGCTATGAAATTTAAAGGGATATTACACTTTTATTGTTTCACTTTAAGCATTATTAAAATCACTGCTCCCAAAAAAATGGCCGTTTTCAAAACTTTTTTTTGCATTGATCCATGTCCCTGGGGCAGGACCCAGGTCCCCAAACACTTTTTATGACAATAACTTGCATATAAGCCTTTAAAATTAACACTTTTGATTTCTCCCATAGACTTTTAAAGGGTGTTCCGCGGCATTCGAATTTGCCACAAACACCCCAAATTGTTCACTGTTCGGCGAACTTGCGAACAGTCGATTTTCGAGTCCCTAGTGATGACATTATTAAATGTCATAGGATGATGTCATAGTGGGGTTGATTTACTAAAACTGGAAAGTACAAAATCTGGTGCAGCTCTGCATAGAAACCAATCAGCATCCAGGTTTTATTGTTAAAGCTTGATTGAACAAGCTAAAATGAGAAGTTGATTGGCTAATATGCACAGCTGCACCAGATTTTGCATTCTTCAATTTTAGTAAATCAACCCCAGTGTGTTTTATGATAATTCACATGCAAAGATGTCACCAATTTTAGAACAATTAATAATGGCCAATCAAAGTTATTTCAATTTATGTAAGGCCTCATGCCCACTGGGTTTTATAGCTGCTGTTTTGTATGTCAGACATTTTTTTTTTAAACTGCCTCTAAACTCCCCTGCTTGTTATTCTATGTGTTCATTCTCACATAGGATTTTATCAGCATTTTATGCCAGCATTTTAGTGGCAGAAAAAAAAACATCTGCCAGCGCATTCTGGAGTAGCTGAAAGCTACTAAACTCCAGGTGGCCCCTCTCCTTAGACAGACAGACAGACAGCAAGAGCCTTCATTAGGACCAGAGGTGGCGGAGGGTGTCGTAATTGACGATGGATCTACAGTGGGGGACATTTTTTTATTTTTTAATAAAGGATTTGTCAAGAACTTGTGTTGTGATTTTATTTACTTTTTACACTTTTTTGGTGAATGAGTAGGAGTACTATGTAGTACTTTCAGATTCTGATAAGCCCCACCACCTGCAGACCCCTACAACCACAGGCCAGGTTTGTGGGGAAGAGGCCCTTGTGCTTTGAGGGGGCGCTCTCTTGTCCCCCCAAAGCACTCCCCATGTTAAGGGCACGTGGCATGGTATAGTTCAGGAGCTTACCCCCCCTTTCCTGGCCTGACAGGCTGCATGCTTGGATAAGAGTTTGGATTTTGGGAGGCCCCGTGCCATTATTTTTTACATTTTTGTATTGCCAGGAATGTTTTTTTTTTTACCCCGCTGACAGCTGACGACTCATTCATTGTTATGGATGCAACAGCCTGCTTCCTGGCCTCTCCTTAACAATCAGCTATTCACTGGTTGTTAAGGATGCCGGCGGCCCCAATCCTTAATACTGCAGCTACTAAACGTAGCTTAAACACTAGGCTGAACACTGCTAACCGCTGCCAAAAAAACACTAAAATGTTAGCATTTTTGTCCAGCGTTTCTAAAGCAGTTTTTAGCTTTCTAGTGTGCATGAAGCCTAAATGTTTCAGTTTTGGGTTTTCTTGTTTCAAGGAACATAGACTCTCAAAATACATATATTGTAAGACCTTCCAATAATTCAACAAGCTTTAACTCCATTAGGAAACTAAGAAAAAATATTTTTCATACGCCATTATACATCATACATTAATTATTGATTAACATAAACAACTTGAACTTGCCACCCGGTTGTGTGCTGTAATAAGCTGCATTATTTGAGGATACAAATGTCAGGATTTGCTGGGGCACTGTAGCTGTAGATCACTGATGAGGCGTGACATGACTGACCTTTACATTTCCTTTATTCTGTGCAGTTTATTCAGTTATATAAACCAAAGGCCACAGTGCAGAGCTAAACAAGTGGGGGCACTTTACCTTAATCAATATTCATGAAACGGATAGCTTTCCAGACCATTTATGAAAGGCAAAAAACAATCCATCTTGTCTTTTGGTTTTGCTCCAGTTACAGCACATCAGCAGGAAAATAACTCTAAGATGAATAATGATTTGGTGCACATAAAAAAACACAAGCTAGATGTCTAAAAGAGGTAAATGAGAGTTGGACTAAGGTCATGCAGAAATCTCCACATGATGAAACAGTGTCTTATTTTTCATTCTGTCAAAAAAAATGATGATATGACACAATATTTTACACCTCGTTAAAACACAATTTTTAAACAGATAATTAGAATTCATATCACTGTTTTACCTCTGTGCTTTCATTTGTTGCACCTGTTATCCTGTGTTCTAAATTACTGACAGCTTTGTAGATTCTTGTTCTAAAACATGAACATTTGCTAAGAATGATAGACAGGGCACATGTTTCTACAGTGCCCCTCTTCCAGGTTTGCAGCAGCCCTCTTTTTTTCTCTTCTACTCTACATGTACGTGAGTCCAGCTTGTTGATCTTCAAATGAGGCCATAGAATGCTCTGAAGGGACCCCTCAACCTATAAATGAAGTTCAAGGTGACGGACAAGTGACAGTCAACTCCACAGCTTTCCCACCCACATTCTTCTTTGACATGGTCATTGTTATGTGGTTTTATCACTCTCCTTAGTTAACTATATCTAGTATGCTTGATTAATGGTCATATAAGCTGTTTTGAAAACAAATAATAACAAGGTGTGACTAGTTTCTATCTAAATGTGTTTGGTCTCAGAATTTTTTTTCTGAGCAGTTAAGTATTAGCTTTGGTATTTTAGGTGCTGCTTGCAAACCTATGCGGCTAATGTGCTTTAAAAAAGACACATTTGATGCATTACAAACTGCATAGAGGATAGAAGGTTAATAATTCCCCACACAGTCATATGAAATTATATTAATGCTTATTGATGATAGGTTGCAAGAACTGACCCTGTATTTCAAACACAGACCCTTAACTGGGCGAACAATTGTTCTCAGAGAAGATAAGAGCAGCAAAGAATATTGGGCAAAGTACTGATCTGGTTTAAAAAAAAAAACCTGAATATTAAAAACGTTTTACTTCCTAGATACATAATGGGTGTCTAACATAATAGGAAGTGAGGGGAAATCTCCCCCCGTAGTAGAAATGTATTTTCTAATACAATTAGGAAGATTTTGAACCCTTGGCTCACTTCCAAGATGATTGCTGTCAGACAGAACAAGAAGAGAAGGGAAAGAAAAGAGAGATCTCCTCTGTGGGGAACAGACAGCATTTCCTCACTTTTCACACACAGCTTAGTGTACTCCCTAGTTCTTGAGCAAAGGATAAGAATAATTTATTGCAGAAGAGACATAGAATGTAAATAAAATTTAGCTATAAGACCCTTGCACACTGATGTAATAATTTAGCAATTTTTATTTGCAGGATCTTGCTGGCATAAAGATCATAAGTAAAAAACACAAGTTATGTTCCATGAAGACCTCGCAAATACACATGTACAGGCACAAAAACATGAGTATGGGTATTCATGCACAAATTCTTCTTCATCCTCTTCTAGCTGCCAGTGTGTCAATTAAAGCATATACTCCCATAGGTTATTTGGGTATGCACACATATATGCATAAATTACTGCATTCAAATGTAAAACATTCTATTTTTCTTTTTTTTAGGGCTTTAAATTTATGACTGCATTATGGACCTTTACGCAGCTGTGTGCATTTTCCCAATGCACTTGTGTTCAGATCCCTAATACAAATGCTACACAGCTGCAAATGTAGCGATTTTTTCCACCTGTGTAAGAAGCCTTGGGGCTAATTCACACATAGTGCGGTGACAAGCATTTTGCTGCATTGTAAAACATCTGTCACCACAAGAACATACAGTTGCACTGCAGCATGTTGTGATAAAATGCAGACATGCTGAATTTTATTGCAGCATGTTGTACAGAATCACATGGCACTGTACACAAGCACAGCATGCTACTGCACAGTGACATGAATGAAGTGTATTTTGTACACTTAAAATAAACTCTGCATAAAATACCAAAAAAGGGAGCTGTGTGTGATGCGCAAGCTAAGGAGAGGTAAAGCACTTCGGCAGCTGTCAATTTCTGTGTGAATAAAGCCTTAAGGGTTCTTGAATTCCTCGTAAAAAATAGCAGCAACTAACCTGGTACATGAAGGTGCCTAGGGACTTATAGCTTATATGTGCAGTGTGATATTGTATAAGGCAGCCTCAGCCCTTTTAATCCAGGGGAACCTGTGAAATTATTGTTAGGTCTCAGGGAACCCCTGCTAAAAAGTATTTTATTTACAGGTTTTGATACATTAGCATGATCAGTAAGTTGTAATACATTTTAAAAAAAGTTAGAAGAGAAACATAAACTCTGAAAATTGTAGGTTCCCCTCTCAGTAGTTTTCAGTGCAAATGTGTCCCTCTACATTGAGGGTCAATAGAAAAAATGCTTCTTCACATTGGAGGTCAGTGGGGAAAAGCCCCTTTACATTGGTGATCTGTGTAGAGTTGACTCCTTACATTGGATGTCAGTGGGAAATTGCATCCTCTTGTTGGAGGTTATTGTAAGTGGGAGGTCAATTTGGCAATGCTCATTGTGCAAGGAACATCTAGCAACCTTTGGAGGATACATAGGGTTTTGCAGAATGCTGGTAGAGAAACCTGATGTAAGGCACTGCTCTGTCTGACTGCTAGTCTCATAAAATCTGAAGTAAGATTTAGTGTTGTCACTACTGTGCTGCGCACTGTTCTTCTTGCTGGAGACACCATTGTTCTTTCTTAAGCCTGCAGGCAAGCATTCCACTGCTTCTGTTTCATCCATTCTCTGGATCTGTGATTTCTGCACTTCTCCTACAGATACTTTATTATTGCTCCACCCGTCTGTCAGGGGGGCAGCTTGAGATAGGAGAAAGCAAAGACCTGCCTCTACCAAGATGGCCACCTACACACATAGAATGTGGTACAAGCATGGGGAGTTAATAATAGAGAAAAGACCAGCTGCAGGGAAACTGTTGGCAATACTGGTGGCTAATCCTTTGCCCTCTGCTGGCCTTTTTTGGGCACAGATTCCACAGATCAGGTAAATCCGTTTTAAAATAAATGTAAACCCTACATAACTGACTTTTTTAACTAAAGTACTGAGTTTAAAAAACATCTTTTGTTGCATCTCAGTGCTGCTGATCTCATATAACTTCTTAAAGTGACTTACTACCTGTCTACATGCAAGCACTCTAGCAATTGCTGCATGGAATTTCTCAGGTGGGGTTTACCAGACAAAAGTGAACAGTGGACCATACCTGAATAATGTACACTGAAACAGCCCCTGGTGTCAGAAGCTCTTGTGACAGGGTAACAATGCAGGAGTACAATTGGAAGACAAGTAAAAAGTGTTGTAACCCCAGAAGTGAAAGTGCATGAACACAGACCTTTATGGCAGGATCACTAGTCTTTATGTTTTTTTATTTTCTCTGGGTCATCCTGGCAATAACACACTTTCTGCCTTTCTGCCTTAAGATAACAATGCATGCATTGTGTACTGTATCTATGGAACAGCAGCATTGTTGCCCTAAGTTAGGACTAAAGACCACCCCACCAGTGACATTTTGCAAAAGTGTTTTGCAGTCCACAGAGATAGCTGAGAGAAATGGGCTCCATTCACAGAACCAAATTGCATGCAGTATATAGGTGTGTCAAATACTGCATGCGATCCTGAAAATGTCAATTCACTGTTGATTTATTTACCGCATGAAGCAAAAATATTTAAGATATTTAAGGAACCAATAGCCACTGGCATTCCTAACAACAGGTCTGGTATAGGTTTTTAGGGGAACCCTCATGCCAAAATTTGTTTTTAAAAATGGCGCGGGGTCCCCTAAAATCCATGTCAGACCCTTATCTGGGTATGAAGCCCCCCCATGTGAATGAGTAGGCCCTACATATTCAGCAAAAACAAAAGTAGGCAGTTTTTGACAAATCCCTTAATAAAAAAAGAAAAACTAAAACATTTCCCCTGGGGTAGATCCATCGTCAATCACGATGCCCGCCACCACTGCCAACCCACCAAAAAAAAGCTCTGCTCCCGAAGCTTGCTCTTGTCATCTGTCAGCTCCGCCACCCTCGCCACTAAATAAACGAAGCGGCAGTGTCACCAGGTGATGTCATCAGGCGGCCCCGCCCCCTGTCTGACACCACCAATCCGGGGCATATGACATCACAAGGGGGTGGCAGGAGGCGGTGAAACTGTCAGATGGTGGGAACTAACGGCAGTAATTTTCTTCACACATTTGTGAAGATTATCATACAAAATGTACAAATATCTATGACATTGATGGGATATTCTAAATTACATTTTGGCACAAAATTACATTCTAAAAGTGCCGTTTTAAAGCAGCAAATAGTTAATTGTCATAAAAAGAACAAAATGTTATAACAAATGTTAAAACATATTAGCATTTCTTTTTGTACTGACTTGATGTTTGTTGTCCTAAATGAGGTATTAAACAGTACTTAAACAGATGACAGCTGTCACAAATTTGCAAGAAAGAGGAAAAAAAAGAATAACTTATGAAGGCACACATGGGAGAATGTTTGAAATATTTTTTTCTTCATTTACTAACTCAAGATACAATGTACATGTTTATGCAAAAACAGACTAAATTTTTTTTTTTTTATGATCAAATATATCAAATTGCTAGTAAAAAAATATACTGTGAGAATTTAAGGGTTTCTGAAACCATTAAACACTGTAAATGAAACTTGTAAGTTCTGTATATAATTGTATTCTATTTTGTATGTATTGCACACAACCCTCACTGTGCACACGGCACTAATAAAGTTTTCAGTACATGTTTGCATTCTTTCGAGTCCTGATTAGAATTAGCCTACCTATGTCACGCCCCTTGTTACCATAAACGTACAATTGTAACATTAATGTGATACCTACATAATCATGTGTATAAAATACTTCAATTACATCATAATAAAGCAGAACAGTTATTTGGAAAGATGTGGAATATATCTTTTGTGTCTGTTCCCTACTGTAGTAGTTATTATTAATTTGGAACCACTAATCAATATGAGGATAGGAGTTGCCTATCTATACATTTCTATGTCAACACTAATCTGAGTGATTAGTATGAATTACTGATAGTGATGCCATGAACCTATAATCGGCCTTTTTTTTCTCCTGATTTGAATTATTAGATTTCTTATGTTATTTTTTATTCATCACTGCAGGTAAAGTGCTTAGTAGTGCTGTGGACACCAGAAATAATAAAGTATTGGTATCCCAGCAGAGCCCAGATACATTCAGGGGTATTCATAAAGAGTATCTAAGACACTCTTTAGAATTCCAATGTGCCTCTACATGAAAAAAGTCAGTGCGGATGACAGATTCATTACATGTTGAATTTGGGTTGCACACCAAGTGGGTGGTGTACTGAGACCAGAGTGTCCATACATACACTCCATACTCAGTGCAACTGTGCTTCCTCACTGCCGCTGCACAGAGAGAGCAGCACTGGAGAGTTTTGTTATAGCCTAATAAGGATTCACAGACACTAGTCTGCCATCAGGTCCACTCCCCTTATGATTGACAGCAGGCAGTGGGTGGATCCTTGGCCAATAGACAACCTGCTATTGGCTATAGAATCTGCCCACTGCCTGCTGTCAATTCCAAGGTGATTGCCGATCTGATAGGGAATTAGAGTCTCAGCTTTCCTATATGTGAAGCTGGCAGTAACCTTAACAACCAGCGACAGAGAGAGGGTAGCAAATATGCTACCCTGCGGACGGGAACAGGCACTCTGCCTGTCTCTATAAGCCAAGATAGAGTAGGTCTTATTTACTTCCAATTTTGTTATCTATAAACTAGAGGTAATTGTTTTTGAACTTGGTGCATTTATAATGCCACTATAAAAAGGGTGATAGGCATTTCTGAACATGACTTAGGCCAATTTTTTTGCACTTACCCCTATTCTGTTCATGAAAAGCTAAGTGCACCCAAAACCAAAATGTTTAATACTTAAACACGATTTAACCACTTGACCTCAGGAAAGTTTTAACCCCTTCATGACCAGGGCATTTTTGCTATTCAGCACTGTGCTACTTTAATGGCAATTGGCAATTGCTCGGTCATGCACCACTGTACCCAAATGAAATGTATATCTTTTTTCACATCCCTAAAATGCCAGGACAGTGCAAATACCCCAATTTACCTCTTTTTGGAAAGTAGACATTCCAAGGTATTCACAGTAGTAAGAGACATGACAAGTTTTTTGAAGTTTTGTCACAATTTTTGGACATAATTGGATTTTGTTTTATTTTTTTGACATACTGTCATCAGTGCAGTACAACGTCATCATATGAAATAGAAATAGACGATCAGTGCTAAACCAAATAACAGCTGCTAGCAATGGAGTAAAACACACAACCTTCAAATTAATATAAAAAACAAAAATTGCAGTGCTAATAGTGCATTAAAAACAAAATAGTCCATAACTATAAAAAAATTTAATATTAATGTGCAATAGGCCTTCATTGGGAAAACATACATTTAGTAATGACCAACTGGTGTATTAACATAGTCCAAATGTGATGGTCCTTTAAATATAAGGAAATGAAAGATGTGGCCACTCACCAGACATAAGTGCTGTCTCAACCAAGAGAGCAGCTCACACATATTAAGCACTACAAGCGCAAATGTGATTCTTCAAATTGATCCACTTCTGATGTTAAGCACTGTCACCTCCTTCACATCATATCATATCATATCTAACCAAAGTTAAAGAAACAATCTCATACTGTAGTTAATCAATTTGAAAGTAAGGAGAATAACCCATGATAGTGATGAACAATATTAGATCCGTGCATCACTCTGCCTTCCCCATATGCAATGCAAACTCACCAGAGGGAGTATGAAACCGTGCAATATGAAGCCCACTATGCTCAACAGGGATAGGTAGATGGATCCAAGCAATGCCTCCAATATCCTCTTAATCCAGGACTCCTAGTAAGATAGTTTTAGGCATAACTCAGCCACTCACACCACAAGATGATACCTCAGTGTGATGATGAACCTTTCCACTGGTGGAATAGAGTTTCGATAATAGGTGTCTTGTGGCTGCAGATGTGGAGAGAGTAAGCCAAGCAAATGAAAAAAGTGAAGCAATCTTCAGAAACCAACCGAAAGGCCATCCATAAAGTCAGCTTAGAAGTTTATTTTATTTTATACATTTATGGGCTATTTTGTTTTTAATGTACTATTAGTGCTACAATTCATTTTTTATTTTTTATACAACATCATCATATGCCTGGGTTGATGGTAATCAGGAATACTGACTGGTGACAGCATGTAAAAAAATAAATAATAATAAAACATTTTTATGCCATTTTTTTACCTTTTTTTCTCTTCTTTTACATTTTTTTTCTTTTTTTTCTTTTTTTTTTTACATACTGTCATCAGAGTAGTGCAGTGTCACTATAGTGGTGGGTGATCATGGAGTCCAAGTTTTTACTAATCACCTGCAGTGATTTTTTTTTTAAAGAGTTTTAGGTTGACCTTGCATAAATGGCAGACCCCAAAAAACTCTAATTTTCCTCTGCTGTGGCCAATGTAGGAAAGAAAATCACCAGGACTACCTGTCAGCTTGACAGCCAGGTCCCACTCTTTGCTGCAAGACCAGAGAAAGCAGATCCCATGTAAATGACACTTCACTGATAAATGTGTGCAGCAATAATATTGTTGCATCAATTGTAGGCTATTTCAGGTCAAATGAGTGCCCTCTGAGTTGCACATACTGTATAATGATTTAAAACAAAACTGATTTTTTTCTTTTTAAACTGTATATCTAAATTCAGGAATAATCATATAATATAGCAGTTTGCCAGTCAGATATCACTTAAATGTGATGGCTGCATTGGTTTTCTTTTTTTAAATTAGTTTTACTTTATTTTCATAATCCTGACAGTAACACTGTCCCAGGGTGACAGCGCTTATTTACTCATAACTATGGAAGTGTTCTGTAATTAACTGAAGAGTTTTTTTTAAATCAAAATACATTTTATTTCATGGAAACATAAAGATACATATACAAGTATAGGACCATTGCAGCATTACATACAGGTACAGCATTTGTCATAGGTGTTATCATTGACATACATCTGTAGGCCTAAGCAGGTACATGAAGTGGACTCATCATTAAAAAGTTTCAGTAACAGTTAATGATGCTGCATACATTGAATAAAACAGTAAATAATATCCTTGTACTGTAGCTTTTTGTTATCATTATTATTTTTTTTAAACATAAGAGCTATCATAAAACAATAACCTATGACCAATAATAGGAATGAAAGTGACCTAGCAAATATCAGGTATAAGGCACTACAGGCGAGAGTGAAACATTACTCTCTAAACTTTCTATTGTTGTTATTTTAACTTTTAATCACTTAAACAAACACTCATTCACCATGGTTCCTATATGAATAATCAAAATAAAAATTAGGTATACATCTATAAATCAAATTTCCAACCAGCACATCACATTTGTAACAATCTGTCTTTTATCAACTGTGTTGGGTCTAGCCCTGGCGTATCCAGCCATGGTTGCCACATTGAATTGAATTTTTTAATGACATTTCTATGTTGGTAGGTAATTTTTTCATGTATCAACATGTTATTTACCAGTTCGACCCATCTCTCAGCCGTTGGTACCCTTGGAGTTATACAGAGCCTCGCTATGGCCTTACGCGCCATATATAAAAGTCTCAGAACAGCTGTGTGACCGTTCGGTGAGAGTGAGGGTATCTCCAAGGCCCCAAGCAAACAAACAACTGGGTCATGTGGAACCGGGATTTGAAATACCCGAGAGATAGTAGTAAGAACATAGTGCCAATAACGAAAGAGTTTTGGGCATTTCCACATCATGTATAACAAATCACCATTGTCCTAACAACATTTTGGGCATATTGGTGAATCTCTGAATCCCCATTTGTATAGTCTGACTGGTGTTCTGTATACCCTATGGAGCAGGAACAAGTGTGATAGCCTATGCGACGCTGAGACTGACACCAATGGGGCTGAAGTTAGACATAGCTCCCATTTCTCTCCATCTTAGGGACCAAGGTCTTTTTCCCACCCTCTTCTACCTGAAAATTTAGAAGCATCATGGGTAGAATGGAGCAATCGAGAGTATATTCTTGAGATCATACCTTTCCTCTCCCCTGTTCTCAGCACATCCGACAACAGAGGGTGCACCACTATCGCAAGAGGGGATACCCTACTCTCACTTTGAATAGCATGCCTGAGTTGCAGGTACTTAAAAAACTGTGTTCTGGGTATCTTAAATTCATGGTGTATGTCTGAAAAGGATTTAAACACATTACCATTGAACATCTGAGAAATATAATGTATACCTTTTGCTTCCCAGGAGCGAAAATCCTTAAGCTTAAGAAGTACTTTATAGTATTTATTCCTCCATATAGGTGTAAACTCACAGGGACCTTTAATTTTCAGGATAGATCCGGTATATTTCCACAACGTATTTAGTAAACTTATTGTGGGGAGTGTTTGTGTTATGTGCATAAGACCTGCCTCTAAGTGGGATATTGCTGATATTGAAGTAAAGGTTTAAAAGACAGCTAAACTTCTATATTAAGAAGAGATCCATATTGTATCTGTGGTTCAAGCCTGTGGGAAATCTACTGTGGAGATTGAAGACCCACTAGACCTCTCTTTCCAAGAGTTTCCGGTGGATGTCACACAAAACCTAAATGAGTCAACATTGCCTGTATGAGCATATTTAAAGTGCTTAGAAACATTTGCTAGACCTTTATCAATAATGTAAGCTACTTGATGCTCTATAGGTATATGCTAACAAAACAAGCAAAAAATTTAAATAAAGTAAATGAGATGTGTGGAGCTTAGAGTAAATTATTTTAAACAGAAATAGCAGCTGCTGTAGTCAAAAAACAAAGATCCCAATGTATCTCAATGTAAGACCCCCCAAGTATCTCAATGTAACAAGTAAGATTAAATTAAAAACTCTTGTGCTAACCACAGGTTATATTGTGTTTCAACAGGCAACCTTGATAATATCAAACAAATGTATCGCTGGGACCTGCTAGGACCTTGAAGAAGGGGACAAGCTTGTCCTGAAAAAATGTAAGTTAGTGCAAATGAAAAAAGTATCAGGGACATTACTCAATTGTTTCTGTAGTTGTCATTAAAACTTTTCAGAGGGCACAAGTTTAATCCTACAAAAAAGAAATAAAACACAACACTAATGAATTCCATTAACAAAATGTAGCTGTGTCATTATGTTAAAAACATTAGAGAATAATCACTAAGTGTCCATGCTTCAGGAATTTTCCTTCTTCATTCCCTTTCTCTATTATTTTAGCTACTTGGCATTTACAAATTGATATTGAGATGTGTAGAAGAAACATATTGGAGGTAGGGAGTATATTTATATAAAGACCAGTTACATGTTTATGGTTATCCTTGCCAAAGGGTATTAAGAAACACTGGGTAGTCATTTTCAGTATAATCTGCATAACAAGATTGTAACTTTGTGCTGGCCCCTTAACAGGAGTTGTGTGCTTTGACTTTATGACTGAAGTTGAACTCCTTGCAAATATTAAAAATACCAGTAAATGCAGTTATACATGTGTTAAAAAAAATACTTACATGTACTTTAAATGCAACTAGAATAAACATATAATTTTGACTTGATATCAGCCTCTTATAGCCTCTTTATAACAGTACTCAGACTGGAATAATGGGGCAATTGCGCAAAGGGGACAAAAGAATGGAGAGTTGACTACATCAGTCTGTTGCTGTAGCTCCACTGTCCAGTCACAGACTAGAGGCAGGGAGACCTAGTTGTATTGCTTAACTTCAGAGAAAAATCAGGTCACCAGAAAGTCTGTGCTGTCAATAATGGCTTTTTTAAATCTAAGAACAGGATGGGAAGAAGAAAAAGGAAAAGGAATCCCCCAAGGTGGGTTTTTTTGGCAGCAAGATGTAAATACAGGTAATACAGGTAACACAACTCCCAAATATGTTTTTATTTGTGTATTTAGCTGATTGCCTGGAGTTCAGCTTTAATATACTTGCACCAACGTAGACATGTTACCACAATGAAAGTGAAAGCACATTACCACAATGTGTGTCAGTGTATGTTTCTATGGGTGGCGCGCTGCTGATAAAAGCCACCCCAACCCATTGTATCAGCCAATGCATGTGACCACACCACAATGCACATGCCATGTGAGAAAGAAAGAGTCATGTGCATTTCTGGGCAACTGCAAGCCATTGGTAGCCCATTTATAATACATAGGTTGTCTTAATGCAAGGCATGTTAACACACAGGATTAGGGTTGATTTACTAACAGTTGAGAGTGCAAAATCTAATGCAGCTGTGCAGAGTAACCAATCGGCTTCTATTGCAGCTTGTTCAATTAAGCTTTGGCAACATAACCTGGAAGCTGATTGGTTTCTATGCAGAGCTGGACCAGATTTTGCATTCTCCAGTCTTAGTAAATGAACCCTATAGTATTTATTTATTACTAAAGGTAAACTAATAAGTCTAATGGGATTTTTATATTTATTTGTTGCTTGTTTTTACTATGTAAGTACTCCCCCATGTTTTAATATGTGTGCCATGGTTATGTTAATATGTTATGTTAGGCCATGTAAAATTAAAGGCAACTGACTATATTGAGTGTTGTGTTTTTTATTCTTATTCAATAGTTGTTTATGGTGAATTTGGTGGTTGTTTTTCATTATGATTAAGTACACCTTATTTGCTATTATCATGTATGGAGCTAGGGATCATATTTATTTTTAATTATATAGTTGTTCATAGTTACAAAAGGTGACCATGAACCAGCAGACTGAGAAGGCAGATTTTTTTCCAGATCTTAAAGAATTTTGTTTAGGCCATATTCAGAGGGATATTAGTGGTTTTCTGCTGCAGTTATCTTGTTCCAAAACTGCTACAATGGATCCTATATTGTCAAATTCAGCCTTACACCATGTAGTACTGAATCCTTCGAAGTACATTCTTCCTACACTAGCCAATGGCTCCACACAATTCGCCACAGTTACTTAGTGTTAAAGCCCTTTACCAACCAAAACTATTTTTTCAGCTTTAGTTAGGGAGGGGAATAGTAAGAATCTCTGTTAGGCTTTTATTGCTATTTGTTTTCACATTGGGAAGATTTGCAAATACTCCCTGTTTGGTCGCTATGACATGAAGTGAGAAAATTGTTTTTACAAAGCACACGCAGCAAATAAAACACTTTTTTTTCTTTACCAGGGAATAGTTAAAACTTCTGCTTTTTAATCCTGTCCATCACCCTCGTGATGTACCTCTACCCTGTATATGCATTCACATTTACAATGACTGTACTGAGATGTCTGCTTTCTCCATAGAAAATTAAAGGTCCATTTATTATTGCACAGATATTTTTCAACTAATTGGGAAACCCTGAACCTAGTAAGTACTTCAAAGGGTCAGACACATTACATTTACACATTTTCTGGGCCACATTAGATCAATAATACTGCCACTGATGACAATTTGAAAGTGACTAGATTGTTCACAGGCCACTCACCTTTTTCTATAGAGTTACTCCTTCACTAGCAAGACCAAAATGATGCCAATTTCTAGCTGCTCCCTCCCTGGCAATTAAAATCCTGCAATGTTCAAGACCAGCAAAGGAATGGTTTCATTAGGGTAAGTAGTTTTCTTTCCTGGGTGTTTCTGCTGCTGGTGATGTGTTGCCAAAATCAGATTTGTTAATTTGGTATGGCCATGAGGATGTTCTACATGGACATATCTGTTATGGCCTCAATGGATCAGGTTGTGTAATTTCACACTTAGCACTCATGTTTCCTGATTTCCATCATCTTATTGTGTGTTTATAACTAACTGAATAACTTACAGAATTAAAAAGCTTAAGGAGAAACATATCAACCTGCAAAAAAAAAAAAAAACCTTGAGCATGTACTTAAGCACAAAGAAAAGATATGAAAGTCTTTGCAGACAGCACAATCCATCTTGGTAAAATCCTAGATGAATCACAAAATAAGTGCCCCTGCCCTACTTTCAACAGCAATGAATCATCCTCCAGAGGTGGTCCTGTAATGAGGCACAATGAAAGGCCCATCTCCAACAAAAGGTTTTAAGCAAACTTTGCTAGCAATTTACAAGGGTATAATTTAAAGAAAACTAAATCTTTAACATTTTATTGCTGCCACTTTCTGAACTTGGGGACTTGTAGTTTCTCTTTTTTTTAAAAGCATGGAAATAGAGGAAATTACAAGATTTTCATGTTCAGTAAATCTTTCATCTTTAATCATATACAGTATGCTCTGCATTTGACGTTGATTTGTGTAGGCATTGAGAAGATGTGTCATTTTCATTTTCACTTCAGGTGTCACAATACCTTAAACCAACATCCACTATTACATACACAATAATCTCTTCAAAGATAAGTTTAATATGAATCACATCTAATTTACTGCCCATCTTTAAAGCATTGACCCTGTCAGAGCAACAGAGCACTTCATATCAGAAGTCTAATGCCGTGTACACACGAGCAGAATGTCCGACAGAAAAAGTCAGACGGGAGCTTTTCATCATATATTCCAATCGTGTGTATGCCCCATCGGACTTTTTACGTCGAAAATTCTGACAGACCTAGAAAGAGAACATGTTCTAAATTTTTCCGACTGAACCAATTCCTATTGGGAAAACCGTTCGTCTGTATGCTGTTCCGACGTACCAAAAACGACACATGCTCTGAAGCAAGTACGAGACGGAAGCTATTGGTTACTGGCTATTGAACTTCCATTTTCTAGTCCCGCCTTCCGTGTTGTATGTCACCGCATTCTGGATGGTTGGAATTTGGTGTGATCATGTGCATGCAAGACAGCTTGAGCAGAATTCCGTCTGAACTCTATCGGAAAAACCTTCAGAGTTATTCCGACGGGAAAACCGGTTGTGTGTACAGGGCATTAGGGGCATCTAGGCCCAGAATTCTGGGAATTATTAAGGTACTCCCTTAAGGTGAGGTAAGTGGGATCTGTTAACAGTCAAAAATGTAATAATGCACTCCTTCCATGCCAAGCCCAACTTGTCTTAAACTGATATGTCTGTACTTGAGAGCTGCCTGGAAAATACAGACTCTTGACATCAGGTACAAGGAGTTTCCAATAAAGCATCCAGAACTTTAATAGTAAATTGCTGTTCTCTTTTAGAATGTTTTCATAAACATTTTAGGATTAAAGTGAGAGATGGTTTCATTTGTCATGCACTACAGAGAGCCCATTGATCTTTCCACAAGCTCTGAATCCCCTTTTTCTTTTACATTTTTTTTTTCACTGAATATAGCACTATTGACTAGTGGAGAGAGTAAGGCTGGGTTCACACTAGTGCAAACTGGGTGTGGGTTTCCCCGCATCCAATTTGCATGTCAGGAGATTGTGACCGGCTCTCTATGGAGCCGGTTCACAAATCTCCACAGCGCGCGTCTTTTGGTCCATTTCAGGTCCAAATTCAGCCCAAAATTCGGGCTGAGATCGGACCCGAAATAGTGACTAGAGATGCACTGGACTCCTGTTGTGAGCCGCTCCATGCTGTGGTGTAAACCCAGCCTAAAAGAGGGAAAAAGTTATCACAATTTCTAAACTTTGAAGCATAGGACTGTTCCATCAATCCTGCTGTCCCATACTGTACATTTATGGTTCTATTAGATTGGATTAGATTAAGAAAAAAGGAGTCTTTTATATTTAAATGTTCCTTATCTGCCCATCTCTGAACAGCCATGGGTAAATCCAAGAGCTGAACTAAAAGTGAATGCCCCCTTGATGGGGTGCTCATCACCTTTTCTTCCCCTCTCTGTTCTGTAGAGCAGATCGTTTTAAATTGTATTGTTGCGTTTTTTTCTGTATTTTGTATCTTTCCATTTGGTAATATTAGTAGCCCAATATTAACAATGGATGTAAGTTTATGCTCTCCTACTGTTATAATCTCACTGGTTATTATTATACCACACTCCTACTCTTTTTATATAGCATACAATGTAATAATTCCGCTTATCTAAAAAGCCTTATTGCAGACACTCGGATGGTATTATGTATCTACATGAATATTATGATGGCCAATGGTCGCTATAATATAATTTCACTATACTATCAGATTCTGTAACATATATGCACATTGATATGTGTCACTGTGTTTTCTGTCTGTAATCTCGTATACACTTAAATGTTCAATAAAACTTTATGGAATTAAAAGTGGAGGGTTCAGGAGTTGCTGAGATGAATCACAAGACTCAATGTTTGGTTTGATAGCCATTTCTTTTTCTCTACAGACTCTGCAGCCCAGTGGTAACTAATTATCATGCAACATGATTTATTTGAAAAGAATAAGCTCATACAAAAGGGATATTGTTCACTTGCACCTAGGGCAGAGTGTCCTCTAAATAAAGCTTTGAGTTTGCGATGTAATACCTATCACTTTTATTATTAAAGTTTAGTGGTTTGAATGTTGATTGATTTATTTGAGTTCTTTGCACAATAAAACTGCTTCTTGCATGAACTACCCAGTATAGACCTTTTTTTAAATGACTTGAAGTAAAAAGTTATACCATCAAAATATTGAGACTTCCTGGGGATAATCTGAATTTAAAAAAGAACATACTAAAGACCTGTGTAGGACAAACTCCATTTCAAGTATTTACAGTATAGTGTAGAATAAATTCTACGGTGGCAAGTATCATTACAGTACAAGCTACGTTGGACCAGAATAAGTGGAAAGACTACGTTGCAATATGTTAAGGGTTTCTTTAACTGTAATGATCTAAGCGAAAACCTGCACAATATTTTACTTTTGCTAGAAGATCCTCAGAAAAACAGAAACATTTTAGTGTGTATCTCACATGATATATACTTTAGGGGTTGCTCCCAGCAGGTTAGCTGCACCTGTGTTGGCATGGAATATATTTTTTTCCAGTTGGTATCTATTATATGCTTGAGCATGTGTTTCAGCTATCCCATGAGTGCCTTTTATCAGCAAGAAAATTCAAACTATTAATAAATAGCAAAACAAACTGCTAGCAGAAATTTGTGCAGCAAACAGATGCCTTATAGGAAAACATGGCCACCCTGCATAGTACGTCACAAAGCAATATCACAGGTACCTTAACTCCTTCGTGTCTAAGGGTAAAACAAATCTAAATGCGTAAGCCCAGGTGAATTATACCTTGTTTTTTTCAGGAAAATTGGCTTTCACTAGGTGGTAAATGATAATGGATATCTCCTGCTTTTTTTTATTACCAAAAGACAACTGGCCAAAAATAGTAAAAAAAAAAAAAAAAAATTTAAATGTAGTTGTATATTTCTTGGTACTACCATAACCTACCACCAAAGAGCCCAAAATAAATTCTCCTGCTCCTGACGATCGCAGAGATATCACATATGTGTATGTTAGGTGTTGTATGTACCCATAGTACACCCCAAAAACAATAGTGCGCATTTTGCTTTTATATATCCTACCTAAAACTGACTGACACTGATACTAATAAAATAAATTTAAAAAATACTGACCCTGACCTTGACCTTTGACCCTGACCTTGACCTAAACCCTAACCCTGGCACTGACTTAGATCAAATCTCCCGTCTCTGTGCTGTGAGCGTGCCATGCAGCGTGCTCCCAGCAGAAAGGGATATATGCAAATATTATTGCGCCAACAGTTTACGTAGCAATATATGCAGCCCCATGGCAAAAAGCCCAGGGCAGGGGGCCAGCATATTTGTGTAACATCTGTGTGAAGGGGTTAAACATTCCCTATAAGGCACACCAGCCACAAAATGTGATCCATTTCCTTCCAAAAATGAGTATTTTCAAGCATAATATCATACAGCTGCACAGAGAATCTTTTACAAATTACTTTGGGTAAAATTAGCGAAATTCCCACTGGTGCCCAAGAATATACACTGTATTTAAAGCTAAACGCCATTCTTCCCTTCAGTCTTGCATGGTTGTACAGGCTCCTCTCCTGTACTTAAATTGCTACTTACTTTTATTTTGCTACATATTTTGAACATCTCACACTGTGCATTAGATGCTGCAGCAAGTCAGATATAGCCCCCACCTCATTTCTTGGCTGGAGGAAGCATCATCTAACCCTTTCCTCCCCAGTCCTACTGTCTTTGGTCCACCCATTTCATTCATTGTATTTCATTTTTTTTCAATCTTGGAGGCTCATAAATACACGTGAGCATTACCTGGTGTGATCTGCATGCAAATGCAACCTGCCTAGGGTCACCCACTCCTCTCGACTACATCAAGGCCTTTGTAATATTTGCATAACTCCTCCCAAGAGCCAGTCCACTGCTTGCATAGGGGCTGAGGGCTCTCAAGAGAAATACTGAGACAAGGTGTTGTGATGTTATCAGATAGCTATGTACAGCACCATAACTAGACCCTACCAACAGCCATGATCTGTCAGCATTGCATAGAGAATTACACAGATCAAGTAATGACATCGCTGATTCTAAAATAGAGTTTGTAATGAAAAGTGGAAAGGTTTTATTTACAAAATATATTAGCATGTGTATTGGTGGGGGGGGGGGGGCAGAACTAGAGAGGGCAAAATACAATATAAGCAGTTTAAACTTCAGTTTAAAAAAAACAAAAACAAAAAAACCATACAAATACCAGACGTGCTTCACTGCCCTCACTTGTTATATGACACTTGGCATTGTCAAACTTATATGAAAGTATGCACATAAAGTATGTTTGTTATACAAAAAAACTGTTAAAATGAATGCATTTACAGTAGTTTTAGAATATGTCTGTTATAGTTATCCCATTAGTTGGCCAACTAATGTGATTTTGTGTGGATATTGTGTAAACAGTTGAATTATGAAAATCTACATTTGCAATATAACAATAACCCCGACAAATATGTTGTATTATAGATGTTCATCTTTTTGGACATTTATAAACTAGACAGCCATCTAGACCCCAGCATTCACATTTTACAGAGCAGTTTAAGCCACCTTTCATTGCAAAATAACTTTTCCCTGACAGTTATTCTATGCATTAAAATTCAAGCCTATCAAACAGAGTTATTGGATGTGATATTGACATTTCAGTCACGTTGACCACCATTTCACAGGACGCATTGAGGATAGAGTTGTAAAAAAATTGCACACTGGACTACACTAGCATCTGAAGTCTGCTAAAGGATCAATAATCATGTTGACTGATCAGGGCTGCTTAGAAATAAGTGGATGGAAGCTAGTAGGTTGGCTGTATATGAAACAATATTGTCTGTAATCTATACCTGGGATTAAGCAGGAGGGCTTTACACAGGGGGAAAAAAAACAGAAAACTGCAAAAGTGTTCATACTTTTAGGAATATAAAGTTAAAAGAAGAATCTGCCTCTCTGGATAATTTCAGTGTATGAAAAATAAAAAAAATATAAAGTATGTGAATGTCAAAAGATGTACCTAACACAATATTATAATCTGTGAAACATTATTTAGTGATACAGTAAATAAAGTGCAACATGCATAAAATACTGAAAATCCAAGTGCCAACACAGGTTAGAAAGAGCATCCACTCCTTCAATAAAGTGATAAATAAAATCCATAAACGTTCATGAAAAATATATGCAGAGTGCACAAATCCAGTGTCCATCAATAGTGATTTCCATAATGCTCACTTAAAAAGTGCAGAGCATACAACATGCTATAGTGCTCTCCGGTGATCCCCAAAAGCCTATGCGCTCACCTCAGAGCGTGTGACACAGTACCCAAACTATGTCAAAACACGCTTGGGAGCCACTCCTGGGCTCTAACGATATGCAAGTGTTGACTTCCAACTTGCTCAATTAGTAGCGTTCCAAATCATGAATAAAAGAAAAGAAGCTCCATAGTATAATATTGTAAAGGAATTTATTAAAAAGTAAACACTCCCTTCCTAGAGGTACTCACATTATGTGGGTGCGTGAGTGTACCATCCTATTCAGGGCTTTGTACATGAGAACCAAATCGCTGGTACGGCGTGCGGTGTGATGTATCTGTCTCACCTCTCTCTCCTTGCTGACAGCTCCGTCCTGGCCCCTCCCCTACGCGTATTCGGCACAGGGATCACGTGCCTTCATCAGGGGGATCTGATGAAGGCACGTGATCCCTGTGCCGAATACGCGTAGGGGAGGGGCCAGGACGGAGCTGTCAGCAAGGAGAGAGAGGCGAGACAGATACACCACATCTATGTTGGACTACACCCCTTATAAGCCAGCAGATTTTTATTTTTTAATCAGGTAACTTTTAATTGAAACAAATTTAAATATTGTTTTTTTTTTCGAAAAGAATAGCACAAAGAAACAAGTGACAGTACATGCATCACATTGCAACAACATGATGAAGCATTGTCACAATATAAAAAGCAATAGCATCTAAAGCTAGCAGATTTCTAAAAGTGTTGCAATTCTAAGTTTCACTTTAACATGGAACCAAAGGCAAAACTTTTTTTCTATTTTTAATAGAGTAAGGGAGGGTTATAACCTGTCAGTTTTTTTTTTTTTTGTCACCTGGGTCCTATTGTGGATATTTTCATTCACTTTTGTCTCATAACCAAAACAGGAAGTGAGGTAAACCCTGGTTTTCACCAGGGTCACCAGAACTAGTCTCTCCACTGGAATATTCCCCCTCTAAACCTGTTCTGGAGGCAACCCAAAATGTAGTATTCTCCTTCACTTTAACTCTTGGTGTTAACAATCACTAGGAAAATTAAGTAAGAAAAACATGACAAGTGTTTTTATCCCTTTCTTCCCTATCCATAACTAAAACTAATGTGGCCTTTTGTTATATTTTAAGGCATGGAAATAATTTTGAAGACAACTGGGGGAGATGTTTGATAATTTATATTACCAGCCTGTGTTTGATAAAGCTATATTTGAACCAGGGATGATATATCAAGTATTTAAGGAATGTGAAATGTATTTTTCAAACTTGGCTTCCCATATTGATAAAGAAGGGGTGTTAACCTTCAGGAAACTTTGAGATCAAAAATATAGAAAAAAATAATTTTCCTTCTCCCACTTGGGGACAATATATAGAAGACCACTGGGGGGGGGGGCATTATACGTTTAGGATTTATAAGGTCAGAAAGATATAAGAAAAGAGATGGAAGATGCATTTTTGCACAAATATAAATTTGATGAAAACTGCTGTAAATGAATAAAGAGGGACTATGGGCTCCATTCACAGAACCAGATTCCATGTGGTATGTAGGTGTCCAGACACATTTCCCTAAATACTGCATGCGATCCTGAAACTGTCAATTTACTATAACGTTCTGCAGCATTTAAAAAATTAGTAAATACCATATGAGCTGGTGTTAAACTCAATTCACTGAAGGAAATAAATAATTAAATGCATATAGTAAATAAGTAGTGATTGAGGCATGCAGTATTTAGAATATGTGTACTGGTTGTTAAGGAATGGGCAGCCACTGCATCCTTAACAACCTATAAGTCATCAGAATTTCCGGCAAGAAAAAAATAAGAAAAAAATGGCAAGGGATCCCACCCTCCAATCTACACCAGGTCCTTCAGGTCTGGTATGGATTTAAAGGGGAACCCCATGGCAACATTTAAAAAAAAAATAATGTGAGGTCCCCCAAAATCCACCCCTGACCCTTATCCAAACATGCAGACTAGCAGCTAAGGAAAGGGGGGCTAGCGAGTGCCCACCCCTGAACTATAACAGGCCACATGCCCTCAACATGGGGGGGTGCTTTGGGGTGGGGGCTCCGCCCCCTTGTGACATTACCAACCCAGCATGCCCATGGTCGGTGATGTCACAAAGGGGCAGTGCCACCCAGTGATGTCCCGGGTGGACCGCCCCTTCATTTATTTAGTGTCGGGAGGTGGCAGAGCTATCAGCAGGTGGGGGCCTTCATTGGGAGCAGAGTTTTTTTTTCTTTTCAAGTCGGCAGTGATGGCGGGCATTGTGATGATGGATCTATACCAGTATACTAGGGGACAGTTTTTTATTTAAATTTTTTTAATATTGGACTTCTGTGTTTTTTTACAATACACTTCTTTTTTTACTCATTCACATGTGAGGCCAGGATCTGAGAGCCCCTTCTTAAAGAGGGGTTCCAGGTTCTGATAATCCCCATATACCTCAACAAACACAGGCCAGGGTTGTGGGGAAGAGGCCCTTGTCCTCATCAACTTACCCCAACATTGCCCCAAATCACCCCCCCGTGTTGACAGCATGGGGCCTGGTATAGTTGAGGTGGGGGAGCACT
Organism: Lithobates clamitans; assembly: GCA_037952925.1. Lineage (NCBI taxonomy): Eukaryota > Metazoa > Chordata > Amphibia > Anura > Ranidae > Lithobates > Lithobates clamitans. The sequence goes on along the minus strand of JBBGZY010001336.1, from coordinate 4,108,916 downwards.
CGCTCGTACCTATCTTTCCTGACTGGCCAGGCTACATGCTCGGATAAGGGTCTGGTATGGATTTTGGGGGGACCCATTTTTTTTTTCCTAATTTTCCATTGCAATTGGCAATTTTTTTCTACATTCAGCTGTCAGCGGGGAACCCCACTGACAGCTGATGACTCATCGGGTGTGAAGGACTAGACATGTGCAATTCATTTTGGTCAGAATACAAATTCAGACAAATGTGCTGAATTCTAATTGTTCTGAAAAGTTGGAATTCATTAGAAAAATGAATAAAGGTAACAAATTTTAACGGATTTCAACTAAATTTGTTACATTTCGTTACTATTTCATTCAGAGATTCGGATACAACAATTAGAATTTGGATCAGTGGAAAACCGATCGACCGATTTGAATTCTGTGTGAAGAAATAGCTGGTTGTTAAGCATCAGGGCGGGTAGCCGGCCTCCTGCGTCCTTAACAACCATGAGTCATCATCTGTCAGCGGGCTTTCGTAAAGATAAAGAATGCTGGCAATTGCTCTGCAATAGAAAAATGTTAAAAAATGGCATAGACCCTTATCCGAGCATGCAGCCTGGCAGGTCAGGAAAAGGGGGACGAGCAAACGCCCTCCTCCTGAAATATACCAGGCCACATGCCCTCAACATGGGGAGTGGGTGCTTTGGTGCCCCAAAGCACCTTGTCCCCATGTTGATTGGGACAAGGGCCTCTTCCCGACAACCCTGGGATGTGGTTGTCGGGGTCTGCGGGCAGGGGGCTTACTCGAATCTGGAAGCCCCTTTTAGCAAGGGGGCCCCCAGATCCCGATCCCCCTATGTGAATGGGTATCGGGTACATCATACCCGTACTCACTTACCAAAAAAGTGTCAAAAAGCAAGAAACATTGAAAACTCTTTTTGACAAGTCCTTTATTAATATAAAAAAATAGTGCCCCTCGATGTACATCCATCATCCATCACAACGCCCGCTGTCCTGAAAAATAGAAAAATTTTAAAAAAGCTTAGCCTCCTACCCTTATATAGGCAAGGGGTGGGGCCACCCAGTTACATCACGAGGTGGCAACGCTCCCTTCTGATGTCACATGATGTCACGTGACATCAGAAGGGGGCAGTGGCACCGGGTGACATAACCGGGTGGCCCCGCCCCTTGCCTATATAAGAGCTGTCAAAGCCGAAGAGAGGGCATATGGCAGGTAGCCTCTTAGGAGGCGAAGCACTTTTTGACATTTTTCTATTTTTCGGGTCGGCGGGTGTCGTGATGGACATCGAGGGACACAATTTTTTTTTCTTTTTTAAAGCGGGGGTCCACCTATCTATCGTTTTTTTTTTTTGAGTTAATTCACAAACTTTTCTTCTCAGCATTGTGTGTAATATGTCCGCCTGTGTCAGATTTCGTTGGAAAGAATAACTTATATTATTCACTGCAGGCGGTTTCCATCTTCACTGTGGGCATTTGAAGCCCACAAGCATTTATTTCCTGGATGTGGTGAATGCTGTGCTCCCAGCATTCACTGCTCGTTCCCGCACATGCTCAGTGGCATCCTGGGAAGCCTGAGACTAGCTCCCAGGAGTCTGGGAGAGGCTAGAAACACGCCTACCCCCATGGGAGGACAACCAGGAAGTGCAAAGAAGAATAGAAAAATAAAAGGTAATTACGGCGATTTACATTTTTTTAAATGGCATGTCAGCATCTAGGCTAGGAAGAGAATACATACAGATATTGTTCAAAATTTGGGTGGAACCCCGCTTTAATAAAAGACTTGTCAAAAACTGTCTTAGTTTTTGACACTATTTTTGTGAATGACCATTTCAAAAATGTCAAAAAGTGCTTTGCCACCTAAGTGGCTACCCGCCGTATGCCCTTTCTTCAGCTTTGACAGCTCTTATATAGGCAAGGAGCGGGGCCACCCAGTTACATCACCCGGTGGCACCGCCCCTTCTGACGTTACGTGATGTCATGCGACACCATTTTTTTCTTTTAATAAAGGATTTGTTTCCTGTGTTTCTTACTTTTTGACACATTTTTTGGTGAATCGGTACCGGTGCGATGTACCCCATACCCATTCACATGGGGGGGGAGGTCGGGATCTGGGGGCCCCCCCTTGTTAAAGGGGGCTTCCAGATTCCAATAAGCCCCCCACATGCAGACCCTGACAACCACAGCCCAGGGTTGCCAGGAAGAGGCCCTTGTCCCCTTCATGTCCCCATGTTGAGGGCATGTGGCCTGGTATGGTTCAGGAGGGGAGGCACTCACTCGTCCCTCCCCCCTTTTCTGACCTGCCAGGCTGCATGCTTGGATAAGGGTCTGGTATGGATTTTGGGGGTCCCACACCGTTCTTTTTTTCATTTTGGCATGGGGTTCCCCTTGAAATCCACACCAGACACGAAGGGCCTGGTATGGACTGGGAGGAACTATATGCCATTTTTTACATTTTTCTATTGCCGGGCAATTTCCAGCATTCTTTATCTTTATATATATATATATATGACTCATGGTTGTTAAGGATGCGTATGGCTGCCTTCCTGGCCCGCTGCTTAACAACCAGCTATTTCTTCACACAGAATTTGAATCGGTCAATCGTTTTTCGACCAATCTGAATTCTAAGTATTCTGAAAAGTTGGAATTCATTAGAAAATTAATAAATGAAATGGATTTTAATAAAAACTAAATGAAATTCAATGAAAACAAAACAAGACGAATTCTGAAACCAAGCTGAACGAATTCCATAATGAAACAAAATTAGTAACATAACGAAACACATTTTTCCATTCTGCACATGTGTATTAAAGACATGGCTGCTGCCCGCTCCTTTACAACCATGACAGTTACTGGTTGTTAATGAAACCGAAAGCTGCCCGCTCCTCCTAACCGAAAGTTAAATTACAGAATGTTTTCACTACCAAAATATCGCATGACTTCATTAAAAAAAACTGTGGTATTTTAGTAGATTTTTTTAATGAATGCCAAAAACTTTTTTAAAAACACTGTGCATTATCTTACCGCATACTGATGCAGTAAGGTATCGCTTTGTAAATGGATCCCTATATTTCTGGTATTAGATACTCTAAATCAGGGATATGCAATTAGCGCACCTCCAGCTGTTGCAAAACTACAAGTCCCATCATGCCTCTGCCTCTGGGTGTCATGCTTGTGGCTCTCAGAGTCTTGCTATTCCTCATGGGACTTGTAGTTCTGCAACAGCTGGAGGTCCGCTAATTACATATCCCTGCTCTAAATACTTCAAACTGAGGGTTGGAATTGCCTGAAATCTTGCTCAACCTCTCCAGATTTAAACAACTTCTTCTGTGGGCCTATTAGATGATTCTGGAGTAAATTGACCCTGCAGCTGAGTGATATAATTGGACAAAGAGTGTCACTGGGATTTGACAATATTGTATCAATGAAAGTAAAGCAATAATAATGAAAAACAATTGTTGATCCTTATTGCTTTAAATGTATTATTAATAAGATGGTTAGAGAACATGATTCCAAGAGTTCAAGAAGTTCAGCATAAAATATCTAAATGCATAACTATAGAATGTAACAATGACCTTAGTCGTAAAGTGCATATTATAGGGCATACGTTTAACCTCCCTGGCGGTATGATTATGTTGGATTTTAGGTGCTGAAAGCAGTAGTTATTTTGCATGGAAATTTGTTTTTTTATATTGTAGGCCTGTAATTCTTAGCAATAACACACATAAATCTGTCCAAACAAGAGTCTAGTAGATATCCCGGGTATGATGAAGTTTGAAAAACAAACTCATAAATTATAATATAATAAATAAATATAAATATTTTTAAAAAATAATAATATAATAATAATAAAATACATTTCCCCACGATTCACTATCGCTCAATTCTGCAAGTGTTCTAATTTACTATCGCTGTTTTCTAGCTGGTCTAAAGCCACTTTTGATGTAAAGGGACAGTTTTTGGTTGCTATGGACAATCTCAAGTTTCGAGGCAGAAAGAACAGTATATAAAATAAAAAACTGCATGCGGGGCATTGGACAAAGCACTGGGGACAAAAGGGATGTGAAATGATTTCATATAGTACTGTAATCTGTAAGTTTACAGTACTGTATGTGTTATTATTTTTACATTTTTTGAATTTGCCGCCAGGCTCCGCCCCTGTGCGTCACGACAGAGAATGGAGCCTGGCACAGAGAGGCTTCAGGAGGAGGACAGAGCCCGCAGACACCGCGGGGGGACATCGCAGGATCCTGGGGACAAGGTAAGTATACCGCACCAGGATCCTGCAATGCAATCCCGAGTGTGGCTCGGGGTTACCGCTAATGGTGCTGAAATTTAACCCCGAGCCACACTCTGGAATACCGTCATGGAGGTTAATAAAATGTGATTTATATTTCTAAAAAAGTATCCTATTCAGCAAGTTTTATAAGAGGAAACATGTTTATTAAGTGTTTTGTTTTTCTTTTTGGGATACTGTGTAAAAAATACTATGTGTATTACTTGCTTCTTCTTTATATTGATTGTAATTTTTGTAAAAATGTAATAACAATGTATTTAAACAACAAAAAAAGAGGAACTGTACTATGGAAGTTGGGCCCACAAAAAGTCAAGCGGATAGCAAAGAATTAGTCATTGCTTTTAGACTCCCTGCAGCTAAGATTTTCCCCGGGACCACATTTTTGAATGCTTGTTCCCTGTTCTGTCTCTGTGTGGAGGTGACCATCTTGGTAGTGGAGCCTAAGGGAGTCATGCTTTGGCTGTCAGAGTCTTGCTTCATTGTTTTTAATAAAAACTTGCCTTATGGTATTACGCTATTGGAGTTCCCTACTTTTGTCCTGCACAGAGTAGCAGAGAGGAAGGAGGAAGCAGTGTGAAGACCGACAGCAGGAGCGCTGCATACGGCTGTGCAGTGGTTGTGCACGCACAGATCCCTTTGAGCAAGAGGCAGATTTTTCAGTGGCCTACCCCATTAGTATGTAATTAGTATGAACAGCGATCTTTCATCTCCCCTAGACAGTCCCATACCCTCTTCAGTTAGAACACAGAGAGGGAACACAATTAACCCCTTGATCGCCCCCTAGTGTTAACCCTTTTCCTGCCAGTGACATTTTTACAGTAATCAGTGCATTTTTATAGCACTGATTGCTGTATAAATGCCAATGGGGGACGGGACCTTGTTACACCACGACGCCGAACACAGACCCAGCTCTATGACACACAGCAGGACGCTGTGTGTGTGATCCATCATCCAGGCAATGGTGAGTCTGTATTGATGATGGGCACAGTAAAGCTGCATTTGATGGAGCACAGTGAGGCTGCATTTGATGGAGCACAGTGAGGCTGCATTTGATGGAGCACAGGGAGGATGCATTTGATGGAGCACAGTGAGGCTGCATTTGATGGAGCACAGTGAGATTGTATTTGATGGGGCACAGTGAGGTTATATACAGTATCTCACAAAAGTGAGTACACCCCTAAATGAAAATTTCCAAATTGGGCCCAAAGTGTCAATATTTTGTGTGTGTGGCCAACATTATTTTCTAGCACTGCCTTAACCCTCTTGAGCCTGGAGTCCTCTTCCACTCCTCCATGATGACATCAAGGAGCTGGTGGTTGTTAGAGACTTTCGCTCCTCCACCTTCTGTTTGAGGATGCCCCTCAGATGCTCAATAGGGTTCAGGTCTGGAGACATGCTTGGCCATTCAGTCAATAACCTTTTACCCTTAGCTTCTTTACCAAGGCAGTGGTCATCTTGGAGGTGTGTTTGTGGTCAATATCATGTTGGAATACTGCCCTGCAGGCCCAGTCTCTGAAGGGAGGGGATCATACTCCGCTCCAGTATGTTACAATTCATGTTGGCATTCATGGTTCCCACAATGAACTGTAGCTCCCCAGTTCCAGCAGCACTCATGCAGCCCCAAACAATGACACTCCCACCACCATGCTTGACTGTAGACAAGACACACTTGTCTATGTACTCCTTATCTGGTTGCCACCACACATGCTTGACACCATCTGAACCAAATAAGTTTATCTTGGTCTCATCAGACCACGGGACATGGTTCCAGTAATCCATGCCCTTAGTCTGCTTGTCTTCAGCAAACTGTTTACGGGGTTTCTTGTGCATCATCTTTAGATGACAGCCATGCAGACCAATTTGATAAAGTGTGTGGCATATGGTCTGAGCACTGACAGGCTGACCCCCCACCCCTTCAACCTTTGCAGCAATGCTGGCAGCACTCATACGTCTATTTCCAAAAGACAACCTCTGTATATGATGCTGAGCACGTGCACTCAACTTCTTTGGTCGACCATGGTGAGGCCTGTTCTGAGTGGAACCTGTTCTGTTAAACCGCTGTGTGGTCTTGACCACCGTGCTGCAGCTCAGTTTCAGGGTCTTGACTGTCTTCCTATGACCTAGGCCATCTTTATGTAGGGCAACAATTCTTTTTTTCAGATTCTCAGGGAATGTTTTGCCATGAGGTGCCATGTTGAACTTCCAGTGACCAGTATGAGAGAGTGAGAATGATAACACCAAATTTAACATACAAACTGTTGGTTTACAGAAGAATCCGCCCTAACCCGTAATAAACCACCACTGCGCTCTAGGAAATAAGAAAGGGTAATCCTATAGCTGCCACTTAAAAAAACAATATGTGAACCGAATTCAAACCTCTAAATATGTGAGAATGAGTAGTGGCGCTACCGTAGTGCCCGCCCATATGTAAGTCAAAACGAATAAAGGGTTGATTGCTGTGCCGGATAGCCAATCCCATGAAGAAGTCTTTGTGACAAAACATGTCTGGGCATAGCTATACAGCATTCTAGAACGTGTGACGTAAGATGTAGTGATGAGACACGGAGCAGTGGTTAGCGAAGGATTTGTCCTAGGAACGGGTGAGATTGTTACCAGCATCCACACTCCCTGGGTCCGCCGCAACTGCTGCCATTTGGTTTACACCACTGCATGGATTACAATGATGTGATTTGTCCTTTGCCTGTTGTTATCCAGTCACATGTGAGTACAATGGTGATGGATTATTAAGTTTTTTAGTTGTGAATGTTATCACACTATTGGAGCGCTCTTTTTCATTTACATGTGGAGCTAATGCTTCAGGAAGAGCATTTGATATACACACCATTGGGCTCTGGAGATCATATTTTAAACCCTCTTATGAAAGGGTTGAGGTGATTCTGGCCAAACATGAGAGTGTGAGGCTATAGCAGCTGGTGAGTTTGCATTTTAGGGGGGAGTGGAATCACTGAGGTGTGGTGGATGATTACAAGATTCACATTTTGTTTTTCATACCTGATATCTCATCACTTTTTGGATTTTTTGTTCACACTGCATATTGACTGTTTTTTTGATTTATCATTCCTAGTTAAGTGATATGTACTTGGCACATTTATCACGAGGTGCCTTTCATCTGTTTTGCTGCACGTTATATATGGATTGTCATTATTTATTTATTTCTCTTTAAGAAGTGACACATTCATTTCACCAGATCCATCTGTGACTTGTTGTTTATATTGTATATGGTTTGTTCTTATGCATCGTCACCACCCACTGGTATTTTTTGAGAAGTGCTATATATGTTGTACACTTGTCACAGGGTGTCATATATGTGTTCAAACCACTTCATTTTATTTTCACTGAGAAATTAGATTTTTTTATTCACATAGAGTTCTAAGCATTTATCTTCTTTACGGTAGCGCCACTATTCATTCTCACATACTTAGAGGTTTAAATTTGGTTCACCAAATTTAACACACCTGCTCCCCATTCACACCTGAGACCTTGTAACACTAATGAATCACATGACACTGGGGAGTAAAAATGGCTAATTGGGCCCAATTTGGATATTTTTATATAGGGGTGTACTCACGTTTGTTGCCAGTGGTTTAGACATTAATGGCTGTGTGTTTAGTTATTTTGAGGGGACAGCAAATTTACACTGTTATACAAGCTGTACACTGCTTTACATTGTAGCAAAGTGTCATTTTTTCAGTGTTGTCATATAAAAAGATATAATAAAATATTTGCACAAATGTGAGGGGTGTACTAACTTTTGTGAGATACTGTACATAATATTATGTATACATGGTGTTGTGATGAGTAAATAGATAAGCAACATGTCAAGCCTTAAATTTGTGCATTACCAAAAAATAAATAAAAAACCCACGCTACTCATACTCTTTCTATGTAGTACTATTGCTCATAAGTGGTCACTAATCCATTTGATACAATCCAAACCTCATCCACACAGCGTTGTACAGTACATAAAATAACATATACGAAAAACACACTAAGTCCATGATAAGTGCTTGGTGCATACACGGTCCACACTATACACTCCACTTTTTTTTATGATTTTCCACTGTAATATGTTCAGTGCACAACTTCATTCATAAAGTGATCATGTGCTTTAACTGCTTTCTGACCAGTGTGCGCCGATTTACATCAGCAGAATGGCACTCGTAGGCAAAAGGGCATACAGACAAAACAAAGTGGATTCAAAGAGGCTTGATTTACCATGTAACTACGGTATACATATAGTAATGTATCATTGGAGCGTGATTGCCTTTCAGCCTATGAAAGCCTTGGCCCCCTCTCTGCTTGGGACAATTATTGGTTTTAAGAAGTGGTGATGCAGGCGCGTGCCCTCCGTGGTCTCTCTGACCATGGGTCCTGTGGACTCAATGTCCACCGGGTGCCCGCAATCGTGTCACAGAGAGGAAGAACATGGAGATGCTTTTGTGAACAAAGCATTTCCCCGTTCCGCCTAGTGACAGGACAGATATCACTCCTCTCTGTCATCGAGAGCATTGATCACTGTCCTGTATGTTGAAGCCCAGCCCCCTCACGGTTAGAATCACTCCCTAGGACACACTTAACCCCTTCATTTCCCCCTAGTGGTTAACCCCCTTCACTGCCAGTGTCAGTTACACAGTAATCAATGCATTTTTATAGCACTGCACGCTGTATAAATAACAATAGTCCCAAAATAGTGTCAAAAGTGTCCAATCTGTCCGCCATAATGTCGCAGTCCCAAAAAAAACGCAGATCGCCGCCATTACTGATAAAAAAAATGTAAAATAAAAATGCCATAAAACTATCCCCTATTTTGTAGACGCTATAAATTTTTCGCAAACCAATCAATATACGCTTATTGTAATTTTCTTTACCAAAAATATGTAGAAGAATACATATCGGCCTTAACTGAGGAAAAAAATAGTTTTTTTATATATTTTTGGGGGATATTTATTATAGCAAAAAAGTAAAAAATATTGCAGTTTTTTCAAAATTGTCGCTCTTTTTTTGTTTAAAGCTCAAAAAATAAAAACCGCAGAGGCGATCAAATACCACCAAAAGAAAACTCTATTTGTGGGAAAAAAGACATCAATTTTGTTTGGGTACAGCGTTGCCTGACTGTGCAATTGTGAGTTAAAGCAGCATAGTGCCGAATCGCAAAAAGTGCCCTGGTCAGGAAGGGGGTAAAATCCTCCGGGGCTGAAGTGGTTAAAATACTCTGTGTCCCCTCAAGTGTTCCCATACTCATTGGAAATGTTTGATCCCTGTGTAATGGATGTGTTTAAGGTGTTACCAGGTAAAAATGTTAAAATGCCTATTTCAAATGTAACATTGTGTCATTGCTTAGCTTGTTAAATCTTAACTCTAAGAAATTCAGATAGCAACAGATATCTAGTTCCCTTTTCTCAGTCTGAAGCCGAACCGCAAAGAATTATAAATTGCACCAAAGGCAGACATGACATCAACATCCAATGTTTCAAGAGGAAGTTACCAAGATATTTAATAATAGCTATAATTAATTGCTAAATTTGCTGAAATTGTTGCTAAAACTGCTGAAGTTGCTAAAAACTCAGACAATGTCACAATAAAGTGTTTTGCATATGCCATATTCTCTGTCTGAAAAAAGTGTATAAAACTGAAGGAAAAGGAGGAAATAAAACTCAGAAGTTTTTATTCTGAACTGAGTGTCAGAGAGCTTGGTTACTTAATGGCATGCATGCTCTTATTTTTAATTTGATAAGGGGAAATTATAATAATATCAGACCTTTGTTCTGAATCCAAAACACCTGCATAAAGCATATGGCTTTTAAGAATTGGTATCCCTCCTGGACTCTCTCCTCCACTACACCATTCTCAACCAGACCCCTCTTTCCACCTCCAAAAGTTCCCTCACTTGTATTTATATAAGTATGGGGTCATCTACTCTCAGGCAGTTATGTGGATCAACAAGGGACAAGAGGCCATCATAATGTACTATTTTTTATAAACCCATGGCATTAAAGTGGTTACACTCACTTAAAAACATCCAGCATCCTGAGGAGGCCCAGTGGGAGTGGTGAAACATGTTGGGCAGTTCTTTCTGTTTGTCTTGTGTGACAACACAGTGTATTTTTAACTCTGAATTCCTAGCCATGTGTTTTCAGTCTTGCCTACTTTTGCTTTTTGATGCAATACAAAGAGCATAGACCTATCCTCATCCCCATGCCCCACCCCCTTCATCTAGATAACTCCTTTCTGCGCACAGGTAGATAGCACAGGAACTTTTTGGCTTATCAGTGTAGAATATTTTTGGCAAAATCAGCAGCTAGTTTCTGCATTTATCAAACAGATATAACAAAACCATTGATATAATTAGCAGACAGGTTCATTTGTTAGGGTTTCCATACACTTTTATATATTCAGTCACTCATTTATGTTATACCAGACAAAGAATATACTGAACAAATAAACTTTTAGTCATCGCAGGAGGAAGTTTCAAAACCTTAAAATGTTGATAACATTTTTGGATGGTATAAGGAAAATACAATCATATATTGATCCCTTTGTGCCAGACAATGGTCAAAAGATTTTCTGTTCTACTTTTTTTGACACAGAAACTTTTAAACATTCGACCTGTAAACATGTATTTTATTGGAAAGTTCTTTGAAGTCCCTACCAGTCATCTTCATATTTTCCCATTGGAATTCAGACAGAAAAATATAGTTCCCAAAAACATATTTGATATAAAATGACTATAAAGCAGATTGTGAACACAGTCAAAACCTGTACTGAGGAGACATGTAGACTGCAATAGCTGACATTTCTTTGTAAAAATGCTAGTTTCCTGGCTATCATGTGGATCTTATGACTTTTTATATTTGTTAAATTAACAACCCGGACCAAGTATGCCGGTCAGAAGTATTAACATTGCTTGCTGAATGCTTGTTCCAGGTTAGTGACTGGCCATAGACGGGTTGCAGGAAATACATTTGCACAATTCCCCCATCAACACAGACAGTGCTGATAGGGGAATCCCTCCTTCTGACGCAATTGCCTGCTCCTGGTGGGGGGGTGGGCAGCGGGAGCAGGTGGTGTAAGCCATCCCTGCCAGGAGAAGACAGTAATTATTGCTAGTGGCTACTAGCTGCTAGCGATAATCACAAGTGCATCTGGCAGGCTGGTTGTACCCAAGTTGATCGATTGATCAACTTGATACATTCAGCCTGCCCACACACTATTTGATCCTCGGCCAGTTCCTGTTGAACCAGCTGAGACCCGAACAATCTATGGCCGGCCTAAGAATATTTAGGATGGAGACAATCAGGAAACAAGCATTTTCAGAAAGAGGTCAGCAATGGCAGCCTACGTGTTTCTTTCAGTACAATTCTAAATAATCATTCCGAACTAATTTACACTACAAGCCCCCCACTCAGTTTCTTATCTCAGTAGTACAACTGCAGCCTGCTCCTTATCCTCATTAACTCTGGGCTTAAATCCTCTTTATTTCTTGCCATTCCTGCACAGTGACCATATTCTGCATCTCCGGTCTTGGAATATGTCTCTATTTTAATCTATGGGGACTCCATCCAATGGGGGATTTCAGAACAGAGAGAATGAAAGCAAAGAGTGTGCTGTGGCTGTTGTACTGTGGTAAGAAGTTGGGTGGGGATTTTAGTATACATTAGTTTTGAAGGGCCAGAGAGGGTAGTTTTTGTTATTTATACTCTTTACAATCCAAAGAGCCTGTGCTGACTTCAGGCAGCCTAATGCCCCGTACACACGGTCAGATTTTCTGACGGAAAATGTGTGATAGGACCTTGCTGTCGGAAATTCTGACCGTGTGTAGGCTCCATCACACATTTTCCATCGGATTTTCTGACACACAAAGTTTGAGAGCAGGCTATAAAATTTTCCGACAACAAAATCCGTTTTCGGAAATTCCGATCGTGTGTACACAAATCCGACGGACAAAGTGCCACGCATGCTCAGAATAAATAAAGAGATGAAAGCTATTGGCCACTGCCCCATTTATAGTCCCGATGTACATGTTTTACATCACCACGTTCAGAATGATCTGATTTTCCGACAACTTTGTGTGACCATGTGTATGCAAGACAAGTTTGAGCCAACATCCGTCGGAAAAAATCCTAGAATTTTGTTGTCGGAATGTCTGAACAAAGTCCGACCGTGTGTACGGGGCATTAAAGTTTATAAAAGAGCACACCAATATGCAATCCTATTTATGGCTGACATGGAGGACAAATTCCTGAAAAGCATACAACAAAGGCCATATAGATACAAATGCTATATTGATGATATTTCCATCATATGGACAAAAGGTGAAGAAAACCTAAAACAATTTTCCGCCTGGATTAACACCTTTCACCCATCAATAAATTAAAAATGTACTATTAAACACATGTCAACTTCCTGGACACTACAGTATATATCAGAGATGATAAGCTGCACACCTCAATATACAGGAAATCCACTGGCAGATGCAATTGTCTCCATAGCTCCAGTTTTCACCTCCAACACACTAAATGGGCCATCATACACAGCCAGACTATCAGATACCAGTGAATATATTCAGACCCAGAAGACAGAAATAAACATCTCAGAACACTAGCAGACTCTTTCTCAATACCAGCATAAAGATGGCCTTGAAAGCCCAAAGAGAAAATCTGCTTCAATACAAAGAGTAAAAAACAAATAACCGTGTACCTTTAGTAACCACATACAATCCAGCACTAGAAGAGATAAGAAAAATAATGAAAAATTTACAACTCATGATAACACAGGATTAAAATTACAATTGGTATTATTGGCGCAAAGATGCTGGTGTGTGCCTGGGGTTCTAAATGTAATCAATATAGATAAATATTTTCAAGATCTATAAAATAGTCAATAAGTCCATCAAAAAGTCCATAGGTAGGCTCACTTTAGTGGCAGCTCAGGGGTGACGCAATAAGCAGCTCAAGGGCACAACTGAGGAGAAAGCACAAGCCCCATATAAGTGTAGCACATATGGATTTTAATGTAGATAACAAGAGTGTTACTCACAAAAGTAAAATCATCAAGGGCATTAAGCACTGCAGATCATCAGCATCACTAGAACAGGGCCCCAGGATGGCCTCTGTGGCTGGCTACTCAGTGGGACATTGCCAGTGCATTCCGGTCCTTCCTGGAGCCGTGGAACGCACAGGCAGCCAATCATGACGTAATTTCCGAGTTGTGATGTATTGATGTAGGCGACACATTTGCAGAGCATGCGCTCCTTCTTCAGGCCTTAACAGTGCCATTTTGGAAGAGGGCCTATGTAGATAAAGTGGGGACCGCAGGGTCCTACGGTCAGCGGCCATGAGAGATCAGTCACTATAACAATGGCATGAGGTCATATACAGACGCACAGTACCAAACAATATAAAATCAAAATGAAAATACAAAAATGTAGGTCACTGTAACATCAGCATGTACAGTATGGCTTGTCATTCACCTCTGTACATGAGTCCACCCAATTAGCCTTTTTGGACCTTATGCTTTACCATCATGAAGGCCAAATACAAGCAAAAAATTATACAAAACCCACAGCCGGCAACTTGTTTTTGCACTACAACAGCTGCCATCATCCCAGATGGAATAACAATATCCCTAATGCCGGGTATACACAGTCGGATTTTCCGACGGAAAATGTGTGATAGGACCTTGTTGTCGGAAATTCCGACCGTGTGTAGGCTCCATCACACATTTTCCATCGGATTTTCCGACACACAAAGTTTGAGAGCAGGCTATAAAATTTTCCGACATAAAAATCCGTTGTCAGAATTTCCGATCTTGTGTACACAAATCCGACGCACAAAGTGCCACGCATGCTCAGAATAAATAAAGAGATGAAAGCTATTGGCTACTGGCCCCTTTTTTAGTCCCGACGTACGTGTTTTACGTCACCGCATTCAGAATGATCAGATTTTCCGACAACTTTGTGTGACCGTGTGTATGCAAGACAAGTTTGAGCCAACATCCGTCGGAAAAAGTCCTAGGATTTTGTTGTCGGAATGTCCGATCAATGTCCGACCGTGTATACGGGGCATTAGAGTCAGTGCTGACTACATAGGAATTGCACTAGAGATAAGGACTATATAGAACAAAGTGTCCTACTCAAACATATTTATCAAGAAAGATTTCCTGGAGCCACTAATAGAACAGGCATTCACTTTACATTATATATTTGTCAGGTCACCCCACAGTCCCTAGAGATACACAGAACTCCGTTGGGCAACCTGTCCAGTTTGTGACCCAATTCCATGGGAAATTTAAAAAATGGAACAAGTATTGACCAAGCATTGGCCAATTCTATTGGAAGATCCACATTTAAAATCTACCCTTCCACCCAAACCCAGAGCGTTTCAAACTCCTCTGCCAGAGGGAAACTTTCTGGATCTACATTCTTGAAACCCTTGTGCCTGGTGACCTCAATGAGGAGATAGCAACAAAGGGGGTCCCCTAATGGTGGACTTTTCAGGCACATGTAAAAATCATAAAAGAGGTATACTTGGTACAAATATAATTTATTAAGTTAACATAGTAAAATATGACAAAACTGTAACATCTATTGTTAGGAATGTAGATCCATCAGTATTACAATAGTGTATATACAGAGTTTTGAAGCAGTACTTTTTCATCCGACGCGTTTCGGAGTCAATTAAACTCCTTCCCCAGGGGTGGTGTACGCTTTAAATAGTTATGTGTTAAAGAAGATATATTGAAAAGATAATAGTCAGCATCTGAGTATCCATAAAACATTTCATAATGTAATTTTCATATCTGATACACTTACATTAAACACTGTATTAGCTGACTTGACATTCCATAGAGTTTGTGATTAAAAACAGCGACAATGACAAAGTCTGTCTGCCCAGTATGCTCTTGATTCCAATATGAACAAACATCTATGTATTGGAGGTGATGTATACAGGTAGAAGTGGGTTTTACTCCACCAAAAGTATGTATATGTTGTTCTCTTCAAAAAGAAAAGAAAAGCCCAAAAAATGTGAGCGTAAACTAAATGCTTGAGGCTCCACTGAGGCCGAGAAGCAAACCCTGCAAAATATGTGATAACATAAACATATATTAGGAGGTCCTATTTTAATATAGTAAGGAGGTTAATTTGCAGAAATAAATCCATACCTGAAGGTGGCTCAAAAGTTGATGTTCATAGGTGTATATATTGATAGCTAGAGAGGTAGTAGATAAGGTAGGGTATACAATTAGTTGTGTATTTAGATTGCAAATATTATTTTAAATTGTGGTGTCCTTACACTAAAGGGTTGTTTAAAAGAAATAATATAGATACTGTGTTATTAAGTAGTCAAATGGGACTCGATTTGCTTGACAGAGGCACACCTGTCACATGTAAAGTATACATAGTGAGGCGTGGTCTAAAGTATAGTAGTCGTAATATAGTTAGTCCTATATGGGGTTAATCTATCAAGTTAACTGGGAGTCAACAAGGAGGTGCCAGACAAAGCCAAAATGTAGATGTAATTGCATAGCCAATAGGTAATGATTATTCATTTATGTAGTATAAAAATATAGATTCAGGGATTAGTTAGTCCAAGTGCTACATGAATGAAGAAATATACAGAAATTAATATGGTTGTATAACCTCCAAATAGAACTAATAGGTTGTTAGTTGGGAGTTAATTATAATGCATAGGGTGTTAGGAGCATATAACTATCAGTCTAGTGTTAACTCAATCAAGCAAGAGAAGTCCCAGTTATAGCCACAGTAAATAGAAGTAAAGTTGGCCAGCTTAGGTTAGTATCATAGTTAGTGAATAAAAGTAGTTTGACTTACATGACATGAGAGTGAATCGGATCAAGTAGCTGTTCAGGCCAGTAACATCCCGCAGTGTGTGGAGGATGTCCGGCATGAGAATCAGCTGGTTTAATAAGCCTCTTACCCCCAATCAGCTGTTGATATCTGATTACAACAGCTGATTTGAGTGGGAGGGAGAGGAGGCAGGTGCGAGCCATGTATGCCCCCCTGGGAAGAGTGAGCGCTGTCCCGTCCGTGGCGTGCATGTGCGAGCTCATACGTCGGGACGTTAACACGCCCACTCCACCCGCCGACACAGAGAGCTTCCCTGGCGGACTGCGCATGTCCGCCAGAGTCGCAACATGGAGGCCAGTCTAAGGTGGATATAGACTGTAGCCTCACATAGCGCCGCTGCGGGTTGTGTAACCTGGGCGGCTTTTTGTGCCAAGTTTTTTGCGTCAAGTAAAAATAATAGTGTTATGTTATAAAAAACATCCACTAAGACATGAGAGTACAAGTGTAGTAATGATTTTATGATGTTCTGGGAACAAGAGAACACTGGTAACAGGCAAAGTCTCACAGGTATAAATGACATGTTGGGACTTTCATTATATATTAGAACATACATGCTTCAACATATCAAAAAATTGTATAGGGTTCAAGTCATCATATACATCGAAAGACAAAGTTAATGGCAGGATCAACAGAGTTTCTTGCATAGGAAAACAGTAAAAAACATTTTCTTATTGGATACATATCAATAATGTAAATAAACAGAGAGTCCAGGTCTTCGGACTAATTATTTTAAGATAAGCAAAGAGGGGAGGGTAATGGCAGGATCAACAGAAGTTTTTTTGAAAAATAGTGTTAAACAACATTTTCCTATTAGATATCAAGGAGTGCAAATAAGCAGAGAGAGTTCAGATCAGAGAATTCATTAGTATGGCATAGGTATATCGCAAAAAATAAATAGAGAGAGTTTCTTTCACTTGAGCACCTTTCACTTATATAACGTATCAGGTCATGTATATTCTATAATACCAAAAGTGCGGTAGCATATCCGTGTATAAATATATATATATATATATAGTGATCTGTGCTCCTATGTCCACATGCATACCCGAGAGATACATAAATTGAACATAGCATGTCATATTTGTTGTTTATCATGCCGTATACAAATACAGTAATAGGTTTGTGTAGTGATAGTATGGTAATACACTAGGATGGTAATAATTAGTAGAAAATCATCATTATCCTATTTATTCCAGTCTCAGAAGCTAAGGATAGATAAATATAACTGGATCGCTCGCATCCGAATCCCAGAGTTTAGAGGGGAGACCAATGTAAGAGAGAAAACAAATCTCAATATTATTGTTCCCTACCCCCTGAGGAAAAACCCTCGAGAAATGGCTTGAACCATATTGTTTCATTCAAGCCTAGAGGTTGAGTGGCCTTTAGTCTATATATCCATCTTGATTCCATCTGTAATAGGCTTTTGTTCCTGTCTCCCCCTCTGGGACTCGGATGCACGCGGTCCAGGATAAGAAATCTTATTTTTGGGAACTTTCCATTGTGTACTAGTGTGGTATGTCTCGCAAGGGGGAGATCAGGGTCGCAGGTTTTCATAGATGTTATGTGCCTATGCGCTCTTCTCCAAAATTCCACCTTTGTTTTACCAATATAGAAGCATGTGCATTCACATAGAAGCATATATATCACCCTGTGGGTTCTACAGTTGGCAAAATATTTTGGGTAAAATGTTTGACCGTTGGGGAGGGTGGGATTTTTCTGTGTGAGCATGTATTGACAATAATTGCATGCTCCACATTTAAAAGTGCCTCTATATTTGCAATGAGATTTGTTTGATTCCCCTTTATATTCACTAGTGGTGATTCTACCCCTTAGAGATGTAGCTCGTTCGAAAGTGAAGCGGGGCTTGGGAGGTACAACTGGTCCCAATGCTGGATAGCTTTGTAGCATATGCCAGTATTTTTCTATGATGTTTTTGACTTGTTTTTGCTGATTGTTGTATTTTGTGATGATTCTGATGGTATTGGCATCGCTTTGGTTTTTGGATTTCTCTGAATAGAGTAGTTCCATCCTTGATCTTAAAGAGGCTTTTTTAAACGATCGTTTCAATGATGCATGTGAGTAGCCTCGTTGTAGCAGTCGCTCACGTAGTTTGTTTGCTTCAATTTTAAAAATATTATCGTCTGAACATTTTCGTCTTATTCTAAGATACTGGCTGAAAAGGATAGAATCCATAAGAGGTTTAGGGTGGAAGCTGGTAGCGTGTAGGATTGCATCACTTGCGGTGGGTTTCCTATATAGCCTGCTCAAAATAGCTCCCCCCTCTCCTCTGTATGCTTCTACATCTAAGAAAGTGACACGTTGTGTGTCAAAAGACATGGTGAAGTTTAAGTTAAAGTCATTACGATTCATCCTCAAGAGGCACTGCTAGAGTAAGTCAGCTGATCTGTCCCAGATGATGAATATATCATCGATGTACCGGTACCACCCAAGAATGTGGTCTGTGTACATCGATAGAGCCTCATCACCAGGGAACATGGTTTCCCACTCCCCCAGGTACAGGTTGGCATACGATGGGGCACAGCATGTCCCCATCGCAACCCCCTGCACCTGGAGGTAGTGGGAGCCATTGAACGTGACTACGTTATGAGTCAAAATGAATTCCAGCAGTGAAATAATGAATTCCCTATAGCTTGGGTCTATATTTTTAGCATTTTGCATGATGTGCTTAATGGCTGCCAGGCCTTTATCGTAGGGGATCGAGCTATATAGAGAGTTGACATCTATCATGACCAGCAATGCATCTGTAGGGATCCTAAGTTTTTCAATGATTTGTAAAAAGTGGAGTGTGTCTTTCACAAAATATGGTAGAGCTAGAGCGAACGGATTCAAGACTTCGTCCACTAATTCACTAGCATTTTCGCTTACCGCCCCTATGCCCGAGATAATCAGTCTCCCGGGTGGGTTTTTTTTATCTTTGTGGATTTTTGGCAGTGCATAAAACACCGGGGTGCGGGGAAAATTGTTTCTAATGAACTCCCACAGTTGTTTAGTAATCGTGGAATTAGAATAGGCAGTGTCGGTTAACATATAGAAGTCATCATTATATTTCTTAACCATATTTGCTGGAATCAGTCGGTACCATTCCAGGTTATTTAATATTCTGTTGCACATGTCAACATACTGGGTGTTATCAAGCACAACGATATTCCCACCTTTATCTGCAGCCTTAATGGTGATTTGATTGTTGCTATAGTTTCCCTTTTTGTTAGATTGTTTGGAGACATTGTGCGAACTTTCAGTTTATCTAGTTGTTTATTAATTAGTTTAAGAAAGGCTGCAGCATTTGGGTGTGTGCTTGGAGCTGGACAAAAATCTGATTTTTTCTTTAGAGCCGATTTATTTATCTTGGGGGACCCATCTGGTGTTTCAATTGATTCCAAGATTTGAGAAAGATTAATATTGTCAATAAGGTTGACTTGGTCATTCTCTTCAAGGAGAGAGACCAGCTGGTCTAGTGCCTGATTCTCTTGTGGGATGAAGTCCATCGGCCCTTCTTGTTTGTAATAACGTTTTTTAAAATCAGTTTTCGAATAAAAAGTTGGAGATCTTTGTATATTTCGAACTTGTCTATGTCTTGGTTTGGGCAGAAATTTAGGCCTTTTTTGAGGATCGCTATTTCATCTTGGGACAATTTGTGCGAAGAGAGGTTGATTATGTTTAATTCAGTTGCGTTTTGTTCATTGGTGGTTTGGGTGGCAGTTAGAGTGCTATCTGTGTGTATGTGTTTAAATTAGATTGTGTGGGTTGAACACCCATGAGGATCTTCTCTAAAAAAGAAGGGTCATTAGAGATGGTGTCTAGTGAGTTAGTAGTTGAGGTGTTGGGTTGAGGGATAAGCTCCCTTGTTAAGGTGTGAGTATTACCTTGTGTATTGGAGGTTTTGGAGGTTGACTTGTGTGTTGATGTGGAGGGGTTTGTTTTCCTAGGGATATCTAGGGTTAGTTTTTTCGCTTGTTGTCCTTCAGTGGGGTCACCGTGATGCATACGTTTTGTGCTCTGTCCTGTTTTCAGTTTGTGAGTGGCTTGGGAGGGAGGTTGGGGCAAGTTAGAGGTTGTTTGTAGGGAAGTGGATTGTTGTTCCTGATGATAATTATTTTTATTATAATTTGATCTATTTTGGGTCCATTTATATGCTTTGCCATCCTTGAAGGCATTTCTATCCCAAATAAATTTCTGCCCTTTCTTCATGAGTATGTCTTTATTAAATGCTTCTAGATGTGTTTTCAATCTGTCTTCCTTGTTCGTAATGGGTCTCTGACTTTTAAGTTGTTGAAATTTGTTACATAAGTTTACAATATCTGCATCCAGACTGTTGGATCTTTTTCTATATTCATCTATTAAAATTTCCATTAAGCTCCGTGAACATTCACGCAATGCCTTATCCCATTTGTCTTTGAATGCCGAGTCCAGGCCTTCAAGGGTAGGGAAGATCTGGACACGCAAGCCCATGGGATTGATGTCTTCTTTGATGTAGTCTTGAAAGGATCTGACTTGCCAATATAACAAGGATTTTTTCTCCAGAGTTTTAGAGAGTCTGGAGAAGACTGAAGAGATTTCTGAATCTATAGATTCCTTGTCTCCAAAGTCTTTTAAATATCCCTCCATGAGGGTTTCCCAATTGTCACCCGTGAAATTTGTCACGTTGCTTTAGGTTGGAGAGACTTAGTTTAGGTGGAACGTATTTTATATTTACGCTTCTAAAAATTACCGTATTTATCGGCGTATAACACGCACTTTTTCCCCCTTAAAATCAGGGGAAAATCGCGGGTACGTGTTATACGCCGATCCCCTGCGATCCGGAGCTGCCAGATTTTCAAAATCGCCGACCGCGATTTGAAAATGGCGCCGCCGGCGCCGAAATACACAGTGCCGGTCCTCGGCTCTTCTCGGCCACTTTCGTCTTCACTCGAGCGCCGCTCGAGTCTAGCAGAGTGTACTCGGCTAGGTTTGGATAGCTCCGTTGGGGACTACGAGTGGAGCCGAAAGTAAACGAGAGCCGCCAAGAAGAGCCAAGGACCGGCTCTGTGTATTTCGGCGCCGGCGGCGCCATTTTCAAATCGCGGTCGGCGATTTTGAAAGACAGGATGGCAGGGGTCCAGGATCACGGGATGCGAGGCTGCACTGTGGAAGGATGCACTGACCAGGCTGCACTGGGGAAGGCTGCACTGAGGACGGCTGCACTGACAAGGCTGCACTGGGGAAGGCTGCACTGGGGAAGGCTGCACTGACAAGGCTGCACTGACATGGCTGCACTGACATGGCTGCACTGGGGAAGGCTGCACTGACAAGGCTGCACTGGGGAAGGCTGCACTGACAAGGCTGCACTGACAAGGCTGCACTGACATGGCTGCACTGACAAGGCTGCACTGACATGGCTGCACTGGGGCAAGGCTGCACTGAGAAGGCTGCAATGATGGGCATTTAAATGTAAGTTTCAACTTCCCTCCTAAAAGTTTTTTTTCCCTTAAAATTCCCTCCTAAATTGGGGTGCGTGTTATACGCCAATAAATACGGTATTTTTTTTATATTTTAATTGTAAAAGATATATATGTATTTATTGTACACAGGTAGGTGCTGATCAAAGGCAGGGGGCGGTATTTTCTACCAAATAATCTATAATGTATATTGTAGAGCTGCATCTAACTGTGAATTTGTGCCACATCCAAAATTATTTACACATAACAACAAAGGGGGTCCCCTAATGATGGACTTTTCAAGCACATGTAAAAATCATAAAAGAGGTATACTTGGTACAAATATAATTTATTAAATTAACATAGTAAAATATGACAAAACTGTAACATCTATTGTTAGGAATGTAGATCCATCAGTATTACAATAGTGTATATACAGAGTTTTGAAGCAGTACTTTTTCACCCGACACGTTTCAGAGTCAATTAAACTCCTTCCTCAGGGGTAGTGTATGCTTTAAATAGTTCTGTGTTAAAGAAGATATATTGAAAAGATAATAGCATCTGAGTATCCATCAATAAAACATTTCATAATGTAATTTTCATATCTGATACACTTACTGTACCTGGGGAGAGTGGGAAACCATGTTCCTTGGTGATGAGGCTCTATCGATGTACACGGACCACATTCTTGGGTGGTACCGGTACATCGATTATATATTCATCATCTGGGATGGATCAGCTGACTTACTCCAGCAGTGCCTCTTGAGGATGAATCGTAATGACTTTAACTTCCCCATGTCTTTCGACACACAACGTGTCACTTTCTTAGATGTAGAAGCATACAGAGGAGAAGGGGGAGCTATTTTGAGCAGGCTATATAGGAAACCCACCGCAAGTAATGCAATCCTACATGCTACCAGCTTCCACCCTAAACCCCTTATGGATTCTATCTCTTTCAGCCAGTATCTTAGAATAAGACAAAACTGTTCGTACGATAATATTTTTAAAATTGAAGCAAACAAACTACGTGAGCGACTTGCTACAACGAGGCTACTCACATGCATCATTGAAACGATCGTTTAAAAAAGCCTCTTTAAGATCAAGGATGGAACTACTCTATTCAGAGAAATCCAAAAACCAAAACGATGCCAATACCATCAGAATCATCACAAAATGCAACAACCAGCAAAAACAAGTCAAAAACATCATAGAAAAATACTGGCATATGCTGCAAAGCGATCCAGCATTGGGACCATTTGTACCTCCCAAGCCCCGCTTCACTTTCAAACGAGCTACATCTCTAAGGGATGTGAATATAAAGGGGAATCAAACAAATCTCATTGCAAATATAGAGGCACTTTTAAATGTGGAGCATGCAATTATTGTCAATACATGCTCACACAGAAAAATCCCACCCTCCCCAACGGTCAAACATTTTACCCTAAACATTTTGCCAACTGTAGAACCCATGGGCTGATATATATGCTTCTATGTGAATGCACATGCTTCTATATTGGTAAAACAAAGGTGGAATTTTGGAGAAGAGCGTATAGGCACATAACATCTATGAAAACCTGCGACCCTGATCTCCCCCTTGGGAGACATACCACACTAGTACACAATGGAAAGTTCCCAAAAATAAGATTTCTTATCCTGGACCGTGTGCATCCAAGTCCCAGAGAGGGAGACTGGAACAAAAGCCTATTACAGATGGAATCAAGATGGATATATAGACTAAAGGCCACTCGACCTCCGGGCTTGAATGAAACAATATGGTTCAAGCCATTTCTCGAGGGTTTTTCCTCAGGGGGTAGGGAACAATAATATTGAGATTTGTTTTCTCTCTTACATTGGTCTTCCCTCTAAACCCTGGGATTCGGATGCGAAAGATCAAGTTATTTTTATCTATCCTTAGCTTCTGAGACTGGAATAAAGAGGATAATGAGGATTTTCTATTAATTATTACCATCCTAGTGTATTACCATACTATCAATACACTATCCTATTACTGTATATGTATACGGCATGATAAACAACAAATATGACATGCTATGTTCAATTTATGTATCTCTCGAGTATGCATGTGGACATAGGAGCACAGATCACTATATATATATATATATATATATATATATATATATATATATATATATATATATATATATATATATATATATTTATACACGGATGTGCTACCGCACTTTTGGTATTATAGAATATACATCACTTGCTACATTATATAAGTGAAAGCTGCTCAAGTGAAAGAAACTCTCTCTATTTATTTTTTGTAATACCTATGCCATACTAATTAATTCTATGATCTGGACTCTCTCTGCCCATTTGCACTCCTTGATATCTAATAGGAAAATGTTGTTTAACACTATTTTTCAAAAAAAATCTGTTGATCCTGCCATTAACCTCTCCTCTCTGCTTACCTTTAAATAATTAGTCTGAAGACCTGGACTCTCTGTTTATCTACAGTCTTGATATGTATCTAAAAAGAAAATGTTTTTTATTGTTTTCCTATGCAAGAAACTCTGTTGATCCTGCCATTAACTTTGTCTTTCGATGTATATGATGACTTGAACCCTATACAATTTTTTGATATGTTGAAGCATGTATTTTCTAATATATAATGAAAGTCCCAACATGTCATTTATACCTGTGAGACTTTGCCTGTTACCAGTGTTCTCTTGTTCCCAGAACATCATAAAATGATTACTACACTTGTACTCTCATGTCTTAGTGGATGTTTTTTATAATATCACACTATTACTTTTACTTGACGCTCGCCCGGAACAAAAAGCCACTCGGGTTACACAACCCGCGGCGGCGCTATGTGAGGCTACAGTCTATATCCACCTTAGACTGGCCTCCATGTTGCGACTCTGGTGGACATGCGCAGTCCGCCAGGGAAGCTCTCTGTGTCAGTGGGTGGAGTGGGCGTGTTAACGTCCCGACGTATGGGCTCTCGCATGCGCGCCATGTACGGGACGGCGCTCACTCCTCCCAGGGGGCCATACATGGCTCGCACCTGCCTCCTCTCCCTCCCACTCAAATCAGCTGTTGTAATCAGATATCAACAGCTGATTAGGGGAAAGAGGCTTCTTAAACCAGCTGATTCTCATGCCGGACATCCTCCACACGCTGCGGGATGGTATCAGCCTGAACAGCTACTTGATCCGATTCACTCTCATGTCATGTAAGTCAAACTACTTTCATTCACTAACTATGATACTAACCTAAGCTGGGCAACTTTTTTTTTTTTTTTAATCATATTCTTTTTATTAGTTTTTCAAATTGTACATTATTCATCATAAGCAGTATAAAAACAAAGAGCAAACATTTCTTTATGTATTAATCCATAACACCATCAATAACAAGCTATCTTGCCCTTCCTTTTTTCTTTACTCCCTCCCCCCACCCCTGTCTCCCTATTCACCCTCCCTCCTCCCCAACAGTTGCTTCTATTAAAATAGTCATATCATAAGCTTGGCAAAGCTTATTTCCCAATTAAATACACTATGCAAACTACTTATTCCATTGAATATCAATTCCCTGGTGCAAATCTTCCTTGAGTTCATTGTACTAACCCATTCTTTAGGGGTAGGTGGCACTGTGGATAACCATGCTTTAGCGATCAGTTTCCTCGCCTGGTATAAGCAACGTACGATTGCTATTCCTATGAGGCCCTCCCCCATATTCTCTCTAATTAGCCCCAGCACGCAAACCTTAGCCTCAAATTCCAATCTTATCCCAAACCTAGCATCTATAATGTTTAGGATCTCGGTCCAGTACCTAACTAGTTTCGGGCATCTCCACATTATATGTATAAGATCGCCCGTATCTAGACATCTGGGACATTTGTCGTCTGGTCTACGACCAAATCTATGCAGCCTCTTGGGGGTATAGTAGGCTCTGTGCACAAGCAAGAGGTGTGAAGCCCGCTGTGATGGAGAGAGGGACACCAGCGGACCAAGCTCCAATATTCTCTTCCACTGATCATCACTCAACTCCCCCACATCAGCCTCCCACCCCTCCCTTGCGCGCGAAAGTGGGGTTAGACTACTTGCCCTGGTCATTAGTTGGTCATAAATTCCCGATATTAGCCCCTTAAGGCTAGACGCCATTACAACCTTACTAAGC
This sequence comes from Lithobates clamitans, assembly GCA_037952925.1. Classification (NCBI taxonomy): domain Eukaryota; kingdom Metazoa; phylum Chordata; class Amphibia; order Anura; family Ranidae; genus Lithobates; species Lithobates clamitans. The sequence continues at coordinate 4,083,172 of JBBGZY010001336.1, read as the reverse complement.
AGCGATGCACTACTCCATTCCAGTGCCTTAATCTTAAATTGCTTGTCTAATACGTGCCTGATCTGAAGATAAAAGTAAAATGATTCCTTGGGTATTCCAAACTCCCGTCTCAGGTCCGCAAAGGACTTTAAAATATTGCCATCAAATATTTGCATCAAAACCTAAGCTGGCCAACTTTATTTCTATTTACTGTGGCTATAACTGGGACTTCTCTTGCTTGATTGAGTTAACACTAGACTGATAGTTACATGCTCTTAACACCCTATGCATTATAATTAACTCCCAACTAATAACCTATTAGTTCTATTTGGAGGTTATACAACCATATTAATTTCTGTATATTTCTTCATTCATGTTGCACTTGGAGAAACTAATCCCTGAATCTATATTTTTATACTACATAAATGTATAATCATTACCTATTGGCTATGTAATTTCTACCTTAAATCTGCTAATTACATCTATATTTTGGCTTTGTCTGGCACCTCCTTGTTTGATCCCAGTTAACTTGATAGATTAACCCCATATAGGACTAACTATATTACGACTACTATACTTTAGACCAAGCCTCACTATATATACTTTACATGTGACAGTGTGCCTCTGTCAAGCAAATTGAGTCCCATTTGACCACTTAATAACACAGTATCTATATTATTTCTTTTAAACAACCCTTTAGTGTAAGGACACAACAATTTAAAATAATATTTGCAATCTAAATAGACAACTAATTGTATACTCTATCTTATCTACTACCTCTCTAGCTATCAATATATACACCTATGAACATCAACTTTTGAGCCACCTTTAGGCATGGATTTAATTCTGCAAATCAACCTCCTTACTATATTAAAATAGGACCTCCTAATATATATTTATGTTATCACATCTTTTGCAGGGTTTGCCTCTCGGCCTCAGTGGAGCCTCAAGCATTTAGTTTACGCCCACATTTTTTGGGCTTTTCTTTTCTTTTTGAAGAGAACAACATATACATACTTTTGGTGGAGTAAAACCCACTTCTACCTGTATACATCACCTCCAATACATAGATGTTTGTTCATATTGGAATCAAGAGCATACTGGGCAGACAGACTTTGTCATTGTCGCTGTTTTTAATCACAAACTCTATGGAATGTCAAGTCAGCTAATACAGTGTTTAATGTAAGTGTATCAGATATGAAAATTACATTATGAAATGTTTTATTGATGGATACTCAGATGCTGACTATTATCTTTTCAATATATCTTTTTTAACACAGAACTATTTAAAGCGTACACTACACCTGAGGAAGGAGTTTAATTGACTCCGAAATGCGACGGATGAAAAAGAACTGCTTCAAAACTCTGTATATACACTATTGTAATACTGATGGATCTACATTCCTAACAATAGATGTTACAGTTTTGTCATATATTACTATGTTAATTTAATAAATTATATTTGTACCAAGTATACCTCTTTTATGATTTTTACATGTGCCTGAAAAGTCCACCATTAGGGGACCCCCTTTGTTGTTATGTATAAATAAGTTTGGATGTGGCACATATTCACAGTTAGATGCTGATCTAAAATATACATCAATGAGGAGATAGAGGTAAACACCCTGATTTGAGTCCTTTATTATCCCAATGTCCTCCTCCCACATTCTGTATAGCCACTAATGCTTTCCCTTTATTGCATGGAGGGCCCTACCAACGACATTGTGCTTTCAATTTTGATGGATCGCCTCTTTCCCTCTTCTCTCCTCTTCCTTCCTTTCCCCCATCCCCCCTCCCAACCCTCCCTTCCTTCCCTCCCTCCTTTCTCCTCCCCCTCCCCCCTTGTTCCCCTTTTTCCTTTGCTCCCATATTCTCACAGTAATTCAATTAATTATGCTTTCCACTCAGGTATATAAGACCCCGGACCCTCAAGGTCGTTACAGATACATCCAAAGTAAGTATCTTCATCACATATTGTCTTTATATACCTTATACCTGGGTACAATTCATATGGATCTAGAATCTATTTCTCTGGTCCTTCAATATCAATTCCTCCTGACAAAAGACATCCACAATTTTTATTTTATAAAAATTCTTCTTCATTGTCCATATACATTCAGGAACAATGGTCATATGTTGCATCATATACAGTATCTCACAAAAGTGAGTACACCCCTCACATTTTTGTAAATATTTTATTATATCTTTTCATGTGACAACACTGAAGAAATGACACTTTGCTACAATGTAAAGTAGTGAGTGTACAACTTGTATAACAGTGTAAATTTGCTGTCCCCTCAAAATAATTCAACACACTGCCATTAATGTCTACACAGCTGGCAACAAAAGTGAGTACCCCCTTAAGTGAAAATGTCCAAAATGGGCACAATTAGTCATTTTCCCTCCCCGGGGTCATGTGATACATTAGTGTTACAAGGTCTCAGGTGTAAATGGGTAGCAGGTGTGTTAAATTTGGTGTTATCGCTCTCACTCTCTCATACTGGTCACTGGAAGTTCAACATGGCACCTCATGGCAAAAAACTCTCTGAGTATCTGAAAAAAAGAATCATTGCTCTACATAAAGATGGCCTAGGCTATAAGAAGATTGCCAAGACCCTGAAACTGAGCTGCAGCACGGTGGCCAAGACCATACAGCAGTTTAACAGGACAGGTTCCACTCAGAACAAACCTTGTCATGGTCAACCAAAGAAGTTGAGTGCACATGCTCAGTGTCATAGCCAGAGGTTGTCTTTAGGAAATAGACATATGAGTGCTGCCAGCATTTCTGCAGAGGTTGAAGGGGTGGGGGGGTAGCCTGTCAGTGCTCAGACCATACACCGCACTCTGCATCAAATTGGTCTGCATGGCTGTTGTCCCAGAAGGAAGCCTCTTCTAAAGATGATGCACAAGAAATCCTGCAAACAGTCTGCTGAAGACAAGCAGACTAAGGACATGGATTACTGGAACCGTGTCCTGTGGTCTGATGAGACCAAGATAAACTTACTTGGTGGTGTCAAGCGTGTGTGGCACCAACCAGGTGAGGCATACAAAGACAAGTGTGTCTTGCCTACAGTCAAGCATGGTGGTGGGGGTGTCATGGTCTGGAGCTGCATGAGTGCTGCCATCACTGGGGAGTTACAGTTCATTGAGGGAACCATGAATGCCAACATGTACTGTGACAAACTGAAGCAGAGCATGATCCCCTCCCTTCATAGACTGGGCCACAGGGCAGTATTCCAACAAAATAACGACCTCAAACACACCTTCAAGATGACCACTGCCTTGCTATAAAAGCTGAGGGTAAAGGTGATGGACTGGCCAAGCATGTCTCCAGACCTAAACCCTATTGAGCATCTGTGGGGCATCCTCAAAGGGAAGGTGAAGGAGCGCAAGGTCTCTAACATCCACCAGCTCCGTGATGTCATCATGGAGAAGTGGAAGAGGACTCCAGTGGCAACCTATGAAGCTCTGGTGAACTTGTTGCTCAAGAGGGTTAAGGCAGTGCCGGAAAATAATGGTGGCCACACAAAAGATTGACACTTTGGGCCTAATTTAGACATTTTCACGTAGGAGTGTATTCACTTTTTTTTGCCAGCGATTTAGACATTAATGGCTGTGTGTGGAGTTATTTTGAGGAGACAGCAAATTGACACAATTATACAAGCTATACACTCACTACTTTACATTGTAGCAAAGTTTGTAGCAAAGTTTCAGTACACGAAAAGATATAATAAAAAATTCACAATAATGTGAGGAGTGTACTCACTTTTGTGAGATACTGTATATGCATACACAGGGATATGCATGTATATATGGCCATCTGTTGGTGACAGACGGTATTTTTTGGAATATGTTAGTTTTATTTTGTATACAGATCTGATTTTTATACATATATCTTTTACATTTTTTATACATTTTTGTATTTCCACATATTGCCCACATTTATACCTTGATTTATGTTTGATACTGTGCTTCTGTGTATAAGACCCCACTCCCCTTGTTATAGTAACTGTTCGCTCGTGGTCGCCGTCGGACCTAAGGTCCTAAGGTGGAGGCTATAAAAGCCCTCTTCCAAAATGACACTGCTAAGACCTGAAGAAAGAGCTCATGCTCCGCAAAAGGCATCGCCTACATCAATACATTACATCCGGGCAGTAACGTCACAATTGGCTGCCCATGCATTCCACGGTTCCAAGAAGTATCAGAATCCACCGGCAATATCCCGCTGAGTACCCAGTCACAGAGGCCATCCTGATGCCCCGCTCCAGGGATGCTGGTGATCTGCAGTGCATAATGCTCTTGATAAATTTACTTTTGTGAGTAACACTCTTGCTATCTACATTAAAATCCATATATGCTGCACTTAGTATGGCGCTTGTGCTTTCTCCTTAGTTGTGCCCATCATAACAGAGGATGAAACTCTGAAATAAATATTCCAACAACCCCCAATACTGGCTTTGAAACAACCACCCCACCTCTGACATAAACTACTCAGCAGTAAACTTCATTCTGATTATGAAGTCACAGATAAAGAAACTAGGCCCTGAACAAAAAATGATGTAAACTCTGCAATCAAATGAATCTATCAAAAAGTGTCACACACACAAAAGGGACCATATGATATCACAGGACCATACAACTTCACCAATAATGCAGTGTACCTCATCCAATGCACAAAATGTAGCAAGGGACTCAATGGACACATACTTCCACTCATTCCAATGGTAATACCCTTGACCTTGTATTCTCCCATCTCTGCAACCCTGGCGACCTCACAAACACCCTCACAACTTCATTAGTTTCACTGTATCCTTGCCTCCAACCACCCATCCCTCCAAGCAGCAAACAATTACTTGTAGGAACCTTCGCTACTTTAACCATTCTATTCTCTATTCTGCTACTGACCACCTATGACATAATCTCTGTCCTGTCCTGACCTGGCCACCTCTCTCTACAACAGGTCACTCTCATCATCACTAGATGCACTTGCTCCTCCGCAAACTGACAACACTAGAAATCTCAAGAGACATTGTCGTGCTCTTGAACGACTGTAGCGTAAAACCAAATGCCTGCAAGATTTCACCCTATATAAATCTGCCCTTCTAAAATACAATTCCTGCCTCCATGCTGCCAAACAAGCCTACTTTGTCTCTCTTATTAATACTTTGTCATCCAGTCCCCATTGGCTCTTCTCAACCTTTAAATCTCTGCTTTGTCCCCCACCCCCTCTACCCACTAATTCACTCACTGCACAAGAGATTGCCAATCACTTCAAAGACAAGATTGATGCAATTTATGAGGACACCGCCACTGTGCGTACATCTTTCCCACCCAACATACCTTGCCTAACAGCACATTCAGCACTCTCCTCTTTTGAATTGGCTACTACTAAAGAGGTTACAAAACTTCTTGACCCCTTACAGTCTAGCTTTCGCTCGCAGCACTCCACGGAAACTGCCTTACTAAAACTCAGTAACGATTGCTGCTAAAACCAACAGCCAATACTCCATACTTCTATTACTTGACCTCTATGCGGCCTTTGATACTGTTGACCACCCGCTCCTTCTCAATAAACTATGTTCCCTTGGCCTCCGAGATTCTGCTCTATGCTGGTTCTCTGCCTACCTATCACAGTGCTCCTTCAGTGTCACCTACAATCCTGTCTCCTCCTCTCCATTGCCCCATTCCTGTGGGGGTCCCCAAAGGCTCTGTTCTTGGACCCCTTCTCTTCTCTATCTACACCTCCTCCCTTGGTCATTTGATAACAGCCCACGGCTTCCAATACCACTTATACGCCCATGTCACCCAAATCTATCTGTCTACTCCTCACCTCACTCCTTCAATCTCCTCTTGCATTACTAACTTACTAACTGACATATCAACATGGATGTCTCACCACTTCCTTAAACTAAACCTCTCTAAAACTGAGCTATTAATATTCCCCCCTGCCCGTGCCCCCCTCCATGACTTTTCCATCAAAATCAACAATGCAACTATCAGTCCCTCCCCTCATGCTAGGCTACTAGGTGTAATCTTAGACTCTGACTTGTCGTTTCAGCCCCAAGTCCAATCGTTGTCAAAAGTTTGTAGAATTCACCTCCATAACATCTCTAAAATTCGCCCCTTTTTAATAAATGAAACCACCAAGCTCCTCATTCACTCCCTTGTTATCTCTCACCTTGACTATTGCAACTCCCTTCTCATTGGCCTGCCTCTCCATAGGCTATCCCCTTTTCAGTCTTCATGAATGCTGCTACCAGACTTACTGTATCCACCTTACCAACCACTCAGTGTCTGCCACCCCTCTCCTACAATACTTACACTGGCTTCCAATCATCCAGCGAATTAAATTCAAAATACTAACCACAACATACGAAGCCATTCACATCTGCGCCGAGCTACATCACCAATCTTTTCTCCAAATATCACCCAAATCATCCTCTCCGCTCTTCTCAAGACCTCCTACTCTCAAGCTCTCTCATCTCATCCTCCCATGCTCGTCTTCAGGATTTCTCCAGAGCCTCTCCCATCCTCTGGAACTCACTACCTCCACTGGTCCCGCTATCCCCTACTCTTGCTAATCTTCTACCATTTCCATCAGCTCATTCCCCACAGTTACAACCTTTTGTACCACCTGCCCCACCCTATTAGATTGTAAGCTCTTCTGAGCAGGGCCCTCCTAATCCTCTTGTATTTTATTGTATTATAACTGTATTGTCTCCTTTTTATATTGTAAAGCGTTGCATAAACTGTTGGCACTATATAAATCCTGTATAATAATAATAATGTTGATGAAATAGGACAGAAGTTACAAACATAGATGAATTTGCACAGAAATACCATCAAGGAACATAAGGAGGATGATACACCTATGGGACAATGGTACAATTTTTCTCACAACCAGACCACACTATGGAATACCTTAATGTTTTAGATCTTAAAGGGCATTTCAAAACCACGCAGGAAAGGAACATTTTTGAATTAAGAACAACAAATCTTATTGACACAAAAGATAAGGGACCGATCTTAATCATTATCCAACAGTTTTATGACCCCCTCTGTGACTGTTACCCCCCCCCCCCCCTATAGCTCTCTCTCTGTCTTATATCACTAACTTTCCTAGTTTAATTTCTATTGATGCCATTCATGAAGATCTTAGCTGCTGGAGACAAGAGTGTCTGGTTTTGAGGTAAGCAGGTACTACTGTCCCTCACAATGGAAGTGAGAGCCTGGTTAAGTAGGAAGTAAACACAGGAAATCTTTCTACGTTGACTTTATGGGAGACTTTATGAAAAATTTAGAAGAGATAAGGGACTAATTGGGTGTATGAGATCAACCATGTTGTATACCCCATTCTCCTTCCAATATTTCACTTCTTAATGAACCTGTTAATATTTTATGCTTAAAAAAGTAACTGGTACCAATCCTTTTTTTTGCACCCTGAGTAAAGAACCAGGCCTGGGATTGAATGTGCCTTGGATCTTATTGCCACGTAAGAGTTCTTAGGACATTAATAAGGTTGCTGTTAATCAGATCATTAATAATTTTAGTATTTATTGAAAGCCATCTACACACATGCAACACATTCAACCTTCTAATCACTGATCAAAACCCTATAACTTAACCCCTAACCTAAACAAACCAAAAAACCAAACTATTAGGCTGACAAATTATGCACCAAAAGTATTAGTACCCAAGCATAACAGTCTCATGTTTGGGAGTTCCAGCTCCGAAATCATGGTAACTAAAACTAAGTAATAATCCATACTCCAAATGAGACAGTAGAAGTGAGAGTGCAATCCAAGAAAACACTAGGAACCTCAGAGGCTGGAATCCCACGTAGAAAGGTGTCTTTCTCCTAACTCAACTAAGGTTCTGGGTGGTCTGAGCCTTTAACAAATGGAATATTGTACAAAATACACTGACATAAAATGTAGAAGGAGATTTTTTTTTTTCTATTCTATAAATTAGTAACATTCATAAAACCAAATTACAGTGCAATGTTAAGTAATTGTTCAGAATCAAAGTTAAAAGTGTAATTTATGTGTCATGAAAGCACTGTTAATTGTTCTTTCTAAAGTATAAGAAAAAAGCAAATGAGATGTATAAAAGCCCATAACATATTAATCATCAAAAGTGAAAGCAGAGGATTTTTGTGAGCATTTGATGAATATAAAAATAAAAGAGAACGTAAAAAGCAGCTTCCTATTTTTTGGGTTGAAGCTTGTGTGATAGACTGAAAGAATGTCATACCTTTTTTCACACATTTTCCACTTTTTTACATATAGAAAATGTTTGGTATAATCTGACCCCAGTTTTGGCCATTCTGTGAGCCAAGGGGATCCCATTCTGGGGTATCGGGACAACCTGTTTCTGCAGGACCATTCAAGAGACAGTCTCAGGGTTAATCTGCAACAGATTGTGCACATCTTGCAGAACATCAGCTGGGTCCTCAATCTCAAGAAATCAACCATGGGGCCATCCCACCACCTGCAATATCTGATCCTCATCCTGGACATGACCCTGACATGAGTTTCTCTCACCAGGAAAAGCTTCAGACCCTTTGGTCTAACGTATGGGAGTTGAGTTCCCTGGAACACCCCTTCTCCCTCCATTGATGGTAGCCTCCTTCAAAGCAGTCCCATACATTCAGTTTCATTCAAGACTGCTGCAGCTCAACATCGTGACAGCATGGGACAAAAGGAGTCTGTCCTTGATTCGCTCTATGTCTCTGAGCACCGAGCTGAAGATCATTTCTCTCTAAGATGTAGAAAGAACTGATGACAGACACTAGTTTGGCAAGCTAGGAAGGAGCCCTGGACTCACTGCCAGTTCAAGGAACATGATTGTTAGTGAAAGCCTGGATGCCAATCAACATCGTAAAGTCAAGGTGATTCAGCTGCAGGTGGTCACAAAGATCACATGGTACCAGGGCTGTGCACAGCAGCCCAGTACAATGATCTGTGTTCCAGAGAACACAGCAGGTCACAGATTGCACCACTATGACCAATAGGGTGCACACAAGGAACGTGAATGGAAGGACATCATATGATGTCCACCCAGGATAGCAGTGCTCCCACCCAGCCCTATTAATTCAATAGGCCAAGGGAGGTGGTTAAACTAACCCCAGCACTTTGCTTACCTAGCTAGAGTTTCCAAGAGCATAACCCAAACCCATAGTCTAGAAATGAATGTGCCTGTGTCTTATGAAAGTAACTCTTACAACAAGAAGGGATTTTACATAAAAGTCAGGGTACCTGCTGGGGAGATTAACCCTTCCTATTTGTCTTGTGATCTAGTTCCCACCAAAGCTAGGAAAAATCCCAAATTTTGAGCACTAGAGCAAGGTTAGAGGGGACTTTCCAATCGGGACACTTCCAGTGACAACTGTCCAAGAGGGCATTTCCCTCATTTGCCTTTCTCCTCCTGCTGTGTCTACTGAGCAAAAATGGAAAGTAACTCTCCCAAATGGGACACAGATGGCAAAATAAAAACTTAATAGGGGTTTTAACCATTGCCTGCTCTATTCAAAATGAAAAAGATATACTTTAAATGAGTATTTCATGTGGAAAATTACTCCACAGCTAAGTTGTTATTTTTGTGGATTGACTATATTAAATGGACATGAAATAAAATAATATATTGAGTCAAACTAACTTATCAATTTTTGTGACTTGAGATTCATATGGTATGTGCAGATTTATGTTAGATATTTATTGTAGAATGTGAAGCAGTATGTGTATATTTTGATGCTAGGTTTACCAGCTCATTCTGAGTTACAGCCTTATTACTATCTGTCAAAATTGTGCAGCACTTGCTTCAATGAATAATATATGCAAAAACTTGATGCTTTTTCACGGTAACTAAATCACATATTTTGTAAATCATTATAATCTTTTTTGGGCTTACCCAATACTTCAAGCTGAATTGTGTGGCTTGTTCAGGTTCACTGGCCTACTCATTCATTATAACACAGTTTCAGGCTTAACCCCCCCCCCAAAAAAAGAACAAAAAAACAAAAACAAAAGCAGAATCCAAATAATCATTCACACATTTGATATCATACTTTTTTTTATTTTATGAGTACATGTGCAATTAACACCTGACACACCTTGAAGTAAAAGTCCAGATGAAAGTTGATTCCGATGTACAGTCTAAAGGAAGATCATGTACAAAGCCAAAGCACTTCGAAGCTGAAGCCTCACCCCTTTTATAAGCATTTGATACATATTAAACAATGTATGCAGATTGGATATTAGTAAAACAATCGTGCTGTTTAGTGGACTTTTGGTCTGACAGGCTATTCAATCAGTAGCTGATTGAAAGCTGCTAAAACACGAGTTTTGGAAATGCACCTTATGTATGTGAGCTGCATTATGGTGCCAATCATTGTAAATGGTACCACAAGGTACTATACATTTGAGTACAACAAATAACAAACTGCACCATTATTTACATAAAGTATTGTGTTTTGTGGTGCTCTACGTTGCTAAGAAAAGAGTTCTATGCATTTTTTGATCTGTTTTGTGTTGGCAGTCCATTTTGTTATAAACGGACTGCCATAACACAGTGCACATTAATGCACAAAGTATTAAATGTTATCACTGCAATGGTTTGCTATGGTTTGAAAAAGCCCACAGGAGCAGATCATTCAGAAACTCCAGAATGGGATCCCCCATGGCTCATGGAAGAGCCAAAACTTGGGCTGGTATCTTTGTGAATACACATGTTTCTGTGGCCAGGTCAAAGGGCAGAGCCACAAAATTAAAATTTTGTTTCCCTACCTCAAAGCGTAGGTAGCACTGATGAAGTGGAAATAGAGTGATGTGGAGTTAGGCATCCTTGATGTCCATCAAGGCCGGAAAATTCCCTCAGATTTAGGGAAGCAATTAGAGACTCTACAGATTCTATATAGTACTTTTGAACATGAAAACATTTTGAAATGCTTCATATAGATAGATAGTTACATAGTTAGTCTGGCTGAAAAAAGATAAAGCATGATCCAATTTGCTCAAGCAGGGGAAAAAATTCCTTCCTGATCCCCCAAGAGGCAATTAGATATTCCCTGGATCAACTTTACCTATAAATATTAGTATCCTGTTATATGTCATACATTTAGGAAAGAATCCAGGCCTTTTTAAAAAAAATCTACTGAGCTGGCCAGAACCAGCTCTTGAGGGAGTCTAGTCCACATTTTCACAGCTCTTACAGTGAAGCCGCCTTTCTGTATTTGAAGATGAAATCTCTTTTCTTTTAGACGTAAAGAATGTCCCCTTGTCCCCTGTATTAACCTTAAAGTGTATAAATCACCACCAAGTTCACTATATGGACTATTTGTGTATTTATACATGTTGGTCATATCCCCCTTAATCTCCTCTTCGCAAGAGTGAATACATTCAGTTCAGCTAATTGTTCCTAACAGTTGAGCTCCTCTATGCCTTTTATCAGTTTGGTTGCTCTTTTCTGTACTTTCTTCAGTTCCCCAATATCCTTTTTAGGAACTGGTGCCCAAAACAGAACTGCATGTTTCAGATGAGGTCTTACTAATGATCTGTAGGGGGGCAGAATGATATCTCTCTCTCTCTGCAGTCCATGCCTCTTTTAATACAAGAAAGGACTTTGCTCGCTTTGGAAACCGCAGCTTGGCATTGCATTCCATTATTAAGCTTATGATCTACCAGAAACCCCAGATCCTTCTTTACCATTGACTCCCCCAGCTGTTCTCCTCCTAGTATGTATGATGAATGCATGTTTTTAGCCCCCACTGCATACCTTTACATGTATCAACATTAAATCTAATTTGCCACACAGTTGCCCAATGAAACAGTGCATTGAGGTCAGCTGGGACCTGTAAGGATGTTATTCCACTGCATAGCTTGGTCAAACACTGAACTGGTACTTTTAATCCCAGACCCTATATCATTTACAAATACATTAAAAATTAAGGGTTCCAACACTACACCACTAATAATCTTAGACCATTCAGAGTATTAATCATTAACCACTACTCTCTGAATTTGGTCTTTTAGCCCGTTTTCTATCCATTTACAAATAGATTTTTCCAAGCATGTAGACTTTACTGTACACATTAGCCATGTATGAGGAACTGTGTCAAAAGCTTTGGCAAAATCTAAATATACTATGTGCACAGCCACTCCTTTGTCCAAGGTTTTGCTCACCTCCTCATAAAACGAAATTAGATTTGTCTGACAACTTCTGTTTTTCATGAATTCATTCTGTCTGTTACTTAGAATAAGTTCCAGCAAGAACTTATCTATGAGGTGTTTTATTAAACTCTCCACTATCTTCCCAACTATAGAAGTTAAACTAACAGGTCTATAGCTACTTAGTAAATACTTTGATCCCTTTTTAAATATAGGCACCACATTGGCCTTCCAGTGATACTATTCCAGTCATTCAAGAGTCCCTAAAAATTAGAAAGAATGGCTTTGAAATGACAGAGCTCAATTTTTTTAGGATCCGTGGGTGTAGGCCATCTGGTTCAGGTGCTTCATTCACCTCTATTGTGTCTAAATATTATTAGACAATATCAATTTTGATCCATAGTGTTTAATTTGGGGCTGTGTCAATATCATCCCCATTATGGACATGAGCTCCCCCATGCTCCTTTGTATACACAGAGCTGAAAAAGGTATTTCATAAGTATGCCTTCTCTTTGTCGCCAGTCAGCTACTCCAGATTAATTTGTAAAGGGCCTACATGCTCAGACGTGACCTTTTTACTATTAATGTATTTGAAAAATCTTTTGGGGTTTGTCCTACTATCTTTTGCGACTGCAGCGACTGCGATACATAGTGGTGGAGATGAAACCCTAAAAGGACTTTTGAAAAACCACAAAAAACTTACGATTAAATTCCTCAATAGAAAGTGGGACATCTCCTCACTAAAATCGCATATCGCACACAAGATAATTCCTAGAGGTTTGAGAGAAAGAGTGACTCCAGCAGGGCATTTACATACCCCAAGATTTCTCCAGCTTTGGAAACAAAGCTGTTTGGAGCGTGGTCTAGCTATTCTTAACATGATAGTTGAGGAAGAACAGCTACAGCTAGAAGAGATTAAAAGGGACATAGACACAAGTGTCCAATTACTTGAACCATACAAAGAGGATCCTCTATTCATTAAATCTAATGAACTCCTAAAGAAAGAGGTAGAAAAAACACAAAGAACCCTGAAGTCTACAAAACAAGAAAAATTCAAACAAAACCTACAGGACTGGGAAAGTGGCGAGGTGTTTGACCCCAGTACACCCAGGGGTAGAAGTAGATCCCGCAGACGAAACCATAGAAAAAGGTCCAAAGTAACTCAATCAAGATACTCATCCACAGATAGTGAAACAGGAAATCTTGAAAGGACAGTTGCTTTTTTAGACACGGAGGGGGGGGCACCCAACAGCCCAAATTCCAGAAGGGGCCAAGGGAAGACAGGAAAAATTCCTCCCCAAGGCAAAAACGGAAGTCAAGGAAGAGAAAGAGACATAAAAGGAAGCCAGAGGGAACTAAGATCGTCCTCGCGGAGGACCTAATTAAGGAGGAAAATATGAAGGAAACACACAACATACATGTTCTAGGTACACAGGATAAAAAAGTGGTTAATTTATCAAATTTTCCTTTAAATCAGCACCATATATCACTTTTACAAAAGGGACTCTCTTTTTCACCTACAAGCTCAATGAGTGAATTTGAGGCGTTTAAGGATATAAACCTATTCCTACGCAAGGTCATCTTTAGATTCTGGCACTCTGATAAAGGGGAAATGAATCCCAATGATGAGAAAACCAGGGAAGAGAGGGAGGCTTTAGAGATACTCGTATCTCTGCTGGAGGAAAATGACAATACTAGTCTCAATGAGGAAACTAATAGCCCTTCATCCATACCCCTGCGTCCCTCCAATTTAACCATCAGGTCTCTTAAAATGCCTTCTCTCTCGAAACATAAACAGATCCAGTCATTTTTGGAGCAGGTCCAAAGGGATCTGTCCACACTTAACTGGGACTACCATGGAATAGACAACTTAAGTCCGGAGGAGAGAAAAGCCCTTAGAGAACTTAAGGATTCTAAAGATATTATCATTAAAAGCAGTGATAAAGGTGGAAATACAGTATTGCTATCACCAGATATGTATGAGACGGAAACTATGCGCCTCTTAAATGATCAAACTACATATAAGAAACTACCCTACAATCCTTTTCCCGAAATCATTGATACTCTAAATTTTAAATTAAGGATGGCTTGTGACAGCAACCTCCTTTCAGATAAGGAAACTAAATATCTTTGCGTCAGCGAATTTAACACGCCAACTTTTTATATAATACCCAAACTGCATAAGTCAATAACGAACCCTCCAGGAAGGCCCATAGTGTCAGCGATAAAAGGACCACTGGAAAGAGTTGGCAAATTCGTTGACGCAATGATAAAGGAACTTGTGACTGATCTCTCTTCCTATGTACAGGACACCCGTGATGTTTTGGGGAAAATCGACGGACTCAGGGTACCAACAGACACCATATTGGTGGGGATTGACGTAGAATCCCTGTATACGTCGATCCCACATGAATGTGGACTCAGAGCGGTACAGTATTTCCTTGAATCCAAGTTCCCACAATTAGCCGCTCAGAATGAATTCATTGTAGACTTGCTACAGTTTATGCTGGATAACAACTGCTTTCAATTCCTGAATCAGTACTATAGACAGATAAGGGGTACTTCCATGGGGGCACCATGGGCACCAGCATATGCTTGTCTGCACTTAGGCCTATGGGAACGGGAGCGCGTTTATCCCTCGCCTATGTACCTCAGCCACTGTCTCATGTGGCTGAGGTACATAGATGACGTGATTATGTTATGGGGGGGTACCCCCCGGGAACTGCAGTCCTTCATTGACGAACTGAATCTGAACGATTCAAATATCAAACTGACATTCTCTTTTGATTCCTGTACCCTGCCTTTTCTTGACCTTAAGATTCAGACCAACAATGGACAAATTTCCACCAAAACGTTCAGGAAGGATACAGCAGCTAATACCCTGCTTTTGGCTACAAGCCACCATCCGAGGTCCCTCATCCACGGAATCCCAGTGGGGCAGTTTTTACGTACCAGACGTAACTGCTCAGAGGACAATGCATTCCTCCTGGAATCCCGCGAACTATACGGGCGATTCCGTGAACGAGGATACTCACATGGATGTATCAGAAAAGCGAAAAAACGTGCGTACCTTACAGAACGATCATCCTTACTTTCTAAAAACAAATCTGCTCAACAATTAGACAAAACCACCTCTCCCCCAATAAGGATCATCACAAAATATGGGACACAATGGGGGCAAGTCCGTAAAATACTTAATCGCCATTGGCATATTCTAGCCGAATGCCCTATATTGGGGAGAATAGTAGGTAATAGACCTTTAATGACGGCAAGAAGGGCCACAAACTTGAGAGATAACTTGGTCCATTCGGAATATACGAGACCTAACAGACGCAATTGGCTCACTAGCCTCCCTCCCCTTAGGGGTATGTTCCGATGTGGCAGATGCCACATCTGCAAATATGTAGATAAGATGGATATGTTTACCAACTCGGACGGCACAAAACAATTTAAAATTCATCATTTCATTAACTGTCGGTCAATGAGGGTCATATATATGCTCACATGCCCGTGTGGTCTTATTTACGTGGGCAAGACCAAAAGACAGCTTAAAGTCCGCGTTGGCGAACATATCCAAAGCATATTAAATAAGGATGATGAGGCACCCCTATCACTGCATTTCCTGGAGAAACACAATGGCGATCCAAGTGGCCTTAAATGCAAAGGTATCTATAAACTGAATTTGCCCACAAGGAGAGGTGATTTTGATAAAGTGTTATATCAAAAAGAAAAAATGTGGATATTTATGTTAAAAAGCATGCAGCCACGAGGCCTAAACAATGAATGCAACTTATCTGTTTTTTTAGAACCATAAAGGGTTACTACCATCGACAAGCCCCCCTAACAAGGGGCCTGTGGATATGAATGGGGATTCTTCATTTGACGGGATTAAGTTGGGAGCCCCCATGATTGCCGTTTATTTATATATAACCCCTCTGTTCTGATCAATAAGCATTACTGGGGATCTGCTACCAAAGACCTTCACTTGACATTTTACAGGATTGCTACATATATTCCTGTAACCACTAAATAGTGGAGTGTAGCAAGTTTTCAGAATGGCTATATTTGGCAACCTAATATGGTAGAATTACCTCCCCAGAATGCTTAGTAATCAGGGTATAGGATGATACTGAACCAATGATTCATTAAACCATTATCCATATATGATCGGCCTATGATTAATAATGATAACCGGTGATTCGCTACCAAGAAACCTCGCTCAATGTCCTTTATCTTTTACAAACATCGCATATGAAGTTTCCCTACTTGTATATTAGAGCTGCATGTACTGATCCAATTTTTCAAAAAAACTATTTATCTAAATTAATGATCAGTTTTCAGTTGTATACATGTACAGGAAACTTTTCTGGGTCCTAAATGTCATGAATGGCTACATTTATCCATCCATCCCCGTATCCACTAGGCAATGTAGAAGTTTTCAATAGTTGATTTGTTTATATAAAAAATTCCCTTAAATGATCTGGGATTGTGCATATTTGTTTCTTTTTTATTTTTAAACTGTTGGTGCCTACTTCTAGTTATTCTGGTCAATCTAAACAGGAAGGACATTTCCTATACAAAAACCTAAATACCCAAAAATGTTTTTAGATACACAGGGGGTTAAACTCTGAATGTTCCTCTGCACTATGTGTGACTATGCACGGGTGAATGATATCATGAATGATTTATGCGCTGTGGACTGCTGACCATTAGCAACTAATTGAAACTTGATTGAAATGACGATATATATTCTGACTGACACACTAATGCGCATGCTCTGAGGAAGCTATCATTTAGCGAAACATGTAAGCATCATTAAGGTGATATCCACAAGAAGGTTCTATGGATGGCCACACACCTACAATTCAATTTTTTCCCTCCAAACCTCTCTCCATACTGACCGTGGAATAGCATCAGAGCCTGACACTTGCGGCTCTTTCAGCGGGTATAGCACCTGTCATAGCATTAAGGAGATGATGTCCGAACAAACAGCTGATGGAGACTGACATCGCAAACAGCGGATGAGTATATCGAGACCAACACAAGGGATCTCCTTGTCCAGCCTTAGTGACAGCGGTTTACAGCCCGTCAAGATCTCTTCGTAAAAAGCCGGCATCTGTACGCCGATCCCGCTGACACCTGACTTGAGGTGACGCTCCCTGGTCTGCTCCAGCCTACGGTAATACCATATTTATCTCCAATTTAACACATAGATGCTATTCCTTACATGCTGCGTTACCCCACTGCTGGCTAATATTGAATTAATCAGATCACTGACATTTGGTTGTACTCATAGCCGCAATTGTCTTAAGCTAATTTCACGGAATCTATTTGGAATTGTCTCACCACACCTGCACTTCAAATCTTTCATGAGACTGCTTTAATTGTGAATACACCATCAGTGATCGGGACTGCCTATGATGATCTAGCATGTGCATCACTTCTACTGACCAATCCCACAATCATCTGATGAGAACACTTAGCATCCAGACAGAATTGACGAGCGACTCTGATTGAATGGTGTATGTGGATGTGAGGATGAGAGATCGATGAGGTTCATTTGCTAATTGGTGGCCACCAATATTTCCTTCAGACATTAGGTCTTTTTTAAATGTGTTCTGGGAATAAGGGTTGTTGTTTGATATTTGATTTAGATGTATACTTTTATACTTTGGATAGTTTATTGAATAAAGAATTATACCTTTAGCACCGGTTTGTCCTTACAGAAGAGTTTCTTTGTGCTTGTCACGTGATATTTGTATGATTAATTATAACTCAGAGGACAACTAAATCCTCGCGTCTCTGACTTATAACAATTATCCGAGACGCAGGATTTAGACGGTATAACCGGTTCATAATCCCCGTAAGAGGTCAGGACCAATGTAAGGCCACCCAGCTCCTCAGAGGGAGGTCCGGTTTGGTATATAGGAGTAGTTGAGTCATTTTTTTCTTTTCTTTTTCTCCTTTTCTTTTCTTTTCTTTTTTTCTTTTCTTTTCTTCCTTTTTTCTTCTCTTCTTCTTTTCTTTTTTTCTTTTTTTCATTTTTACTGATTATCTTTTGCAATCTGTTGTTCATTTTGAATTTTTGTGTCCTTTATTTCCTTTTTACATATTCTGTTATATTCTTTGTAAACAATTAAACAATGATAGTGTCCCTTCATTTTTATATATTTAAAAGCTATTTTCTTATTATTTAGAGCTTTTTTAACTTTGGATGTGAGCCACAAAGGTTTTATTTTTAGCCTTTGAAACTTATTGCCCATGGGAATATACTTTTCAGTGTGTTCACATACAGTCGCTTTGCGCAATCCCCATTTATGTTCTGTGTGCATCAATGCCAATATTCCCTCCCAGTCTAAGTCTTGGAGAGCAGCCCCCGTCCTTGGAAAATTTGCTCTTATAGTTAAGTGTTTTTATCTTACCCGTATGTGTTTGTTGCTTACAGCTAACATTAAATGAAATCATGTTATGGTCACTGCTACCCAGATGTTCTTTAATATGAATATTGGTAATAGGTTCTGCTTGGTTTAAGATTACCAAGTCCAACATTCCTAGTCGGGGTCTCTATGAACTGTCCCATAAAATTGTCTCTTACCAGGTTTATAAATGTTTGCCCTTTAACTGTTCCTACAGTGCCCTTACTACAGTCAATATCAGGGTAGTTAAAATCCCCCATTATTATCACCATCCTAGCCCTTGCAGCCCTTTCTATCTGTGCAAGAAGCTGGATCTTCACCTCCTCTTTAACACTGGGTGGCCTATAACAAACGCCAATGATTAACTTTGAACTATGCACGTCTATATGCAGTTCCACCCATATACAGATTATTTGATCGCTATTAGTTTTTAAAGCTGTGTCATACCCTTATCCCAATACTGTATATAGCTTATGAATTACTTTGATGTATGTATCTTAGTTCTGTGCATTGTTTATGTTTTATTTAAGAAGTAAATTAATCTTTTGATAAGTAACGTATCTTTTACTTCACTTTTCTTTGTGCAATATAAACATGTGCAAATACCACATAAACTGAAATGTTTTTTAAGTAAAGTGTAGTTTGCACAGCCTGCTTAATATACCCCATACAGAGACACAGTAAAGGCACAGCAAGTGGCAAAACTCTTAAGTAAGTTTGTAATTGCATTACACGACTATCTTGAAAAATAGTGCTCCATTTTCAATATAATTAATTGGCACTGGCATACCGTCTCAACACAATAATTTATCACAAAGACAGAGCACTATCAAACATTATTTTTATGACAAAACAAGAATGAAAACAGTCTTACAATCTGCCCATGAAGCAATAAGAATTTAGTTAGTAATTCTAAAGGATACTTTTAGTTTATTGAATGATGGATGATCAAACTGTACTACAAATGAATAATTAATAAATAAAATAGAACCATGGGCAAAATAAAAACGGCATGTACGATGCAGTGTGGAATTAACACAACAGGTTTTGTTTTTTCTGAGTCCCTCTGTAACATAGTTTCAATATATATTGTTCCTGCTATGTTATTTTTCACTTTCCGTTAACAAAGTGACAAGGATTTTTATTCTGCAGTAAAATCATACACCAAGTTTGTCACCCTGTGAACAGGATAGTCTTAGATGGAAATGTAGTTTTAAATGGAAGCAACAAATTAAAACCCAATTCCAGTTAACATGTTTAAGCAGTAACAGCAGTTTTTTTTTTTTATTTTGGAAAAATTGTTTACATCATAAAATTTGACTGTTATAAGCACCCTTGTAAATGTTACATGGATTGTGCAAACCCCTGTAACTGGTTCTTTTCCTGGACAGCGTAGCCTGTGTGTAATTGTGGATGAAATATAGACAAAGGCATGTGAAATAAAAATGAATTTATTTATTTAAAACTGTCATTACATTCAAGAAAATACACGTGTTTTGCTGTAGTTGTCCATTAGGAGCAGAACATTTTTTTTATCTTTTAAGATGAACAGGATTCAATCCCCTTCCAGGTTTTCACATCTACTAGAGCACTAGCAGGATGTCCACCCTGCTGTGCCTGCTGACGGGGCAGCTCTGACTTGGTGGATTGAATTAAACTTTAACACAAATTTAAAATTTAACCGTTTTTGTTTCTGGAACTGTAGAGGAGAAACTTGCAGTGGAGACACCGTTTTTTGTAACAACCATTAAAGGCATGATTTACCCTCTCCATTATGTCTCCAGAAATGAAAGTGAATAAAATCTCCCCTACTGAAGCAATTAAAATATACATAGGTTATAATGTTTCTGACTCCATCCAACACTGAAGAAAAACAGAACTTTTGTACTTAGTATAGAATTTGTTTCTTAGAGTTCATTAAGAGACAGAAGAAAATCAGTATTAGGAGTAGATCAAAACATCACAGAGGAGGGTGTCCTCTAATGAATTCCAAGCAATGGATATTAAATAGACACAAAACATGTTTTCTTTATTATTTATTAAGGAACACAAAAATGTGTAATGTCCAAAAGAAGTCCAACTGAGGGTAGATAACACAGCAAACAAAAATGCTAACAAGCCCACTGAACAGCAGTGTAAAAACTGGAGGCAGTGTGCAGCCCAAGCTGCCTGTAGGACGATACGCCCAAAGTTTGCATGCACTGAGGCCTGAACATCCATCTAGAACAACTTAGAAAAGGTATAAACGGAAGACCACATGGCACCTTTGCAAATTTGAGAATAAGTTGCCTGATGCCAAGAGGCCCAAGAAGCATTTCTTATCAAGTAGAGTGTGCCTTAACAGGAAAGGGTCAAACTGTATCCTAAAGCCTATAGATTTGTATAGTGATCTGGTGACCCAGAAATGATGGAAAGAGAAGCAGGTTGTCCATTGTGGGGACCTTCAGAAATGGCAAAAAGAGAATCAGTCTTCCTGGAGGAAGATGTACCTTGAAGATAAATAAAATATGAGCAGCTCTCGACAAATCCAAACAATGAAGCCAGATCTCCTTGGGAAGCACTGGAGCCAGGCAGAGGGATGGAAGCACAGTTAAGGTGAAAAAAAGAAACCACTTTAGGGTGAAAAGAGGCTCTGGGCTGGAAGATAACCTCCTCTTTGTGTTAGGTTTTTACAAGACAGGACTACTAACTCAGAAACATTCTTCACAAAGTAAGATAGGGCTGACTGGGGATAATCCCTAAAGGGTTCAAAGGTTGAAGAGCTGACAGAACCAGGTTGAGATTCCACAAAGTCACCAGGTTTTACAAGTGGAACTATATGAGCGACATCTTGTCCAAAGGCCTTTACCAAGGAATGAGAGGCAAGCAGTCTTTGGAACAGGATACCAAGAGCTGAAATTTGCCTTTTGAGTGAACTTGATAGACCAAATGTTTATTCAGACCAGATTGTAGAAAGGTCAGGATTCTTCCTCAAGGAGTATTTGTTGGAATGCAGTTTTCTTGCCTCACACTAAGCAAAGTATGCTTTTGAAGTGCTATGGAAGACCTTGAATGACAAGGACTTCTCAGCTTTCAAGAGCATTGGAATTACTGAATCAAAAAGGCCTCTATCTCTTAAGCCGGCTAAACACAAACTGAAGCACAGTGGGGCAGATTCCTGCATCCACTGTGCTTGTATGGATGCAGCAATCTGTAAAGGTTTTTTTTCTATTTCGCCCACCGGTTGAACGAAAAATAAAACTCACAGTGTGGCCCAACTTTAGGGCCAGGGCCACAATAGCCATGCCATCAAACCAGTAACCATGAACCAGGCTGGTAAAACGGTTCCTGGAAGAAGATACAGACAACCTGAAAGATCCCACAGAGTGTCTGCCATAATTCTGATGAGGTTGGGATACCACATCCACCTGGGCCAATTTGATGTGATAAAAATCACCTGAACCTCCTCCATTTCTATACTGCAAAGTGAATAGTTTCAGAGGAAAGGTGTAGATTAGGCTGTACTGTTCAAATGGAGCACCCAGAGCATCCGCTGCCACTGCCAGAGGATCACTACTTCTGGAAATAGACTTGCTCAATTTGTTCTTGAGCTTGGAGGCCAAAAGGTCCACATCTAGTGTTTTCCGAACATGTGAAAGAGGTCCTGAATCACCTCTGGGTGAAGAGACCACCACTATCGTGGGTTCAGGTGCTAATTGTACATATCTTGAAATATGAACAGCAGATGTGAATTTCTGTCTAAGACTGAATTTCTTTCATGTCTCTTTCAACAGTGAGACTTATGCTTCCTCCATGATGATTAATACATATATGCCAATACTGTATTGTCTCTTTGAATCCTGATGGAAGAGCCAAGATAATCACTCAGAGCTCCAGAATGTTAATGGGAAGAAAAGCCTATTACAGTGTCTTAATCCCTTGCACTGGCTGTGTGTCTAGTACTTCTTTCCAGTCTGTCAGGCTGGCATCTGTTAAGAGACTATTTCAGAACAATGAAGTAAGTATTTCCCCAACTCAGGAGCTGGGTTCCTGATACACCAGGCCAGAGATAACCTGGCCTCGGTTGTTAGATGTTTTCATCGCAAAAGCAGAAAATTAAGATGGCTCCTGGACTAAAGAGTTCTAAATCTGGGAGTGTAGAGTTCAGAGTTTGTTTTCAAAAGAAAGAATGAGCAGTATCCAGAATTAGACCCAGATACTCTGGTGATTACTCAGTTCCAGCACTTTCCAGCATTGCCTTCAGAAGGTTTGGGATCCAGCCAATATCTTAAAGAGCCTGGGCAGTCTGTGCTGAGTGTTTCTTCAACAGGAGATCGTCTAGGTATCCCACTATGGAAAGGCCCAGGGAGTGCAGTAAGGCTAACAAAAGTTCTAATGATAAATGGAGACTATGGCAATCCTGGAGGTTTCCATGCAAAATATTTGCATTCAAATAAATATACTGAGTGCCTTCAAATTCAAGATGGGGTTTTCTGTTTCTGTAACAAGGGCAATGACACCTTGATTTTGAACAATGGCCATAGCAGCATGGAGGTCTGTTAGCCTGTGATACTGGCAGGTTGGAGTACATGAAGCAGAGTGGATGCTTGCAGTTAGAGTTTACAGGCTACAGTTATAGGTTGCAACTCTAACTGTAGCCCCTGAACACCATGTGTCTGAGATGGGTTTGGTCCTGGTGTCTGCATGACGAACAGGCATCATAGGTTTGGATAGTGGGGGCATTTCTTCATTGCTAAAAGGATTTGCCTACAGGTTTTGATGATTTGGGAATACAAGACCTGTGATTGAACTGGGTCCTGGATTTAAGACCTGCACTTTTAGGCCTGGGAGGAATAAAACATCTCTTCTTGGCTTTAGAAAAAATGCTGAGTTTTCCAGTTTAAGCTTTTTGTTTTTTTGTTAGGGCAAAAGAGTAATTTTTCACTAATGACATCTTTATTAAAGTTGTCCAGGGAAGCACCAAAGAGACATTCTGTATCAAAGGGCATAGCGTTTTTTATTTGTTTTGCATTCTTGTGTGCAGACCAACATTTAAGCCAAAGAGTTTTAAGAATAATAACAGAGAGGAAACCCATTCTGGATATCCACTAACCATTCAGTTTGTCAGGAGTAATCTAGTGTCTGTACAGAATAGGTTCAAGTAAAGAATGTAATGGAAAAGATTTAACAGTTTCAGGACCCTTAAAGGAGTCTAGACTAGTAACTGTATCAGTATTAGACACAAGTTGCTCTAGTTGAACCAATATGATATCTTTAAGCCAAGGAACTATATCAGCAGAATGAGGAGTGTATGGATTCAAGCAGGAGACAACAATCCAGGCTATCACCAGGTCTTCGAAGAGGGACACTGCAAGCTCCCCCAAAGCTGTTAGTGGATTATGAGCTGGAGAGGCTCGCTGGGTCACTAGTTTTGTGTTTAGGATCCAACATACTGTTCAGCAAGTGAAATTAAACACACCAAGAAGGACCTTGGGTACTCACAAACCAGCTGTTGAAAGCAGGAGAGTTTATATCACCAGAGCTAAAAGTCATGGTAGACAGTGGCAAACTAAAATAAAACTAAAATAAAACTGTGCGACCTTTGTGAGTAGAGCCTTATGCTGAAAAGGCTGGAAAAGATAGTCCAGATTGTGCACACGACACTTCTATTGGTGATGTAACACCTAATTATCTAGTGCAGTGATGGCAAACCTTGGCACCCCAGATGTTTTGGAATTGCATTTCCCATGATGCTCAACTACACTGCAGAGTGCATGAGCATTATGGGCCAAACACACACAAAAAAACAAGTTTAGCGCTGTCCCCACTATACCTATTCCAACAGTAAACAGTCTGTATGTATATTCCTCGCTTAAGGTGTTGCAGCTCTCCCAAAAGTCCACTGGGTGGTAGACATGATTCTGAAAATATATAAAAACAAGAGAGAGCGCACGCCAGCCCTAGTGTGTTACCGTTTAATAGATGAAGATAAGTGTATAAAATACGAGGGTTGCACTCACAAACATCCAGCGTTAAATGGCATAAACAGCTCCATAATAGCCTCCTCTCCTGGTCTGTAGGAATCAGTTAGCTCACAGCAACTAGCAGCGTGGTAAAGTATTCCAGTAAGCACAGACCGCCTGCTTGCTTGTAACACACACCACCCAAAGCACTCGCACGGACCAGCCGGCGCTGCCTGACATCACTCGTGGCCAGGGAGGGGATACACAGTAATGCAGCTGACTCCTCTCGTAAGCTTCATGCAATTGCTAGGACAACATGTTTCGGGGGCGTGGCCGCCTTCTTCAGGTAACACCCTCATCTCCTCTAGTGATAATCTATGCTCAAACCTTGTTTATATATATTTTCATGAGCATCATGGGAAATGTAGTTCCAAAACATCTGGGGTGCCAAGGTTCGCCAACACTGCTCTAGTGTGTTAACCCTTTTGGGTACAAAAATGGCAAAAGAAAAATCAATATTGCATCATGCTCATATAGTGCTAAGTCCAAGAAATTTACCGTAGGCATAGGCCTGGGAGATTGCTCTGTTGGGAACAAGCACAGTACTAAGGTACCAAAGAGTGCCATATGCAGAACCTAGTGATTAAATGCCACATTCCAAGAATATTTTGCCTCATTTATGGATATACAGTATCTCACAAAAGTCAGTACACCCCTTACATTTTTGTAATTGTTTGATTATATCTTTTCATGTGACAACACTGAAGAAATGACACTTTGCTACAAGTAGTGAGTGTACAGCTGTCCCCTAAAAATAACTCAACACACAGCCATTAATGTCTAAACCACTGGCAACAAAAGTGAGTACACCCCTAAGTGAAAATGTCCAAATTGGGCCCAACTGGCCATTTTCCCTCCCGGTATCATGTGACTCATTCGTGTTACAAAGTCTCAGGTGTGAATGGGGAGCAGATGTGTTAAATTTGGTGTTATCGCTCTCACTCTCTCATACTGGTCACTTGAAGTTCAACATGGAACCTCATGGCAAAGGATCTGGATCAGGGCAAATGATCTCTGAGTATCTCAAAAAAAGAATTGTTGGTCTACATAAAGATGGCCTAGGCTATAAAAAGAATGCCAAGACCCTGAAAATGAGCTGCAGCATGGTGGCCAAGACTATACAGCGGTTTAACAGGACAGGTTCCACTCAGAACTGGGCTCGCCATGGTCAACCAAAGAAGTGCACGTGCTTAGCATCATATCCAGAGGTTGTGTTGGGAAATAGACATATGAGTGCTGCCAGCATTGCTGCAGAGGAGGTCAGCCTGTCAATTATCAGACCATATGCCGCACATCAAATTGGTCTGCATGGCTGTTGTCCCAGAAGGAAGCCTCTTCTAAAGATGAGGCACAAGAAAGCCTGGAAACAGTTTGCTGAAGACAAGCAGACTAAAGACATGGTTTACTGGAACCATGTCCTGTGGTCTGATGAGACCAAGATAAATTTATTTTGTTCAGATGGTGTCAAGCGTGTGTGGTGGCAACCAGGTGAGGAGTACAAAGACAAGTGTGTCTTGCATACAGTCAAGCATGGTGGTGGCAGTGTCATGGTCTGGGGCTGCATGCGTGCTGCCGGCACTGGGGAGCTACAGTTCATTGAAGGAACCATGAATGCCAACATGTACTGTGACATACTGAAGTAGTGCATGATCCCCTCCCTTCAGAGACTGGGCCGCAGGGCAGTATTCCAACATGATAACGATCCCAAACACATCTCCAAGATGACCACTGCCTTGCTAAAGAAGCTGAGGGTAAAGGTGATGGACTGGCCAAGCATGTCTCTAGACCTAAACCCTAATGAGCATCTGTGGGGCATCCTGAAAGGGAAGGTGGAGGAGCACAAAGTCTCTAACATCCACCAGCTCTGTGATGTCATCATGGAGGAGTGGAAGAGGACTCCAGTGGAAACCTGTGAATCTCTGGTGAACTCCATGCCCAAGAGGGTTAAGGCAGTGCTGGAAAATAATGGTGGCCACACAAAATATTGACACTTTGGGCCCAATTTGGACATTTTCACTTAGGGGTGTACTCACATTTGTTGCCAGCGGTTTAGACATTAATGGTTGTGTGTTGAGTTATTTTGAAGGGACAGCAAATTTACACTGTTATACAAGCTGTACACTCACTACAGGCATACCCCACTTTTAAGTACACAAGTTTATTTACTAAAGCTGGAAAGTGCAAAATCCGGCTCACTTCTGCATAGAAACCAATGAGCTTCCAGGTTTTATTTCCAAAGCTTATTTGAACAAGCTGGGGTTAGAAGCTCATTGGTTTCTATGCAGAAGTGAGCCTGATTTTGTACTTTCCAGCTTTAGTAAATAAACCCCATTGTGTACATAAAAGTGGGGTATGCCTGTACTTTACATTGTAGCAAAGTGTAATTTCTTCAGTGTTGTCACATGAAAAGATATATAAATATTTACAAAAATGTGAGGGGTGTACTCACTTTTGTGAGATACTGTATTCCTAAGAAAGTAATCAGGGACTGGGTCAAAGCAGGAGCTGTGTTACAGTCCAGGACCTGTAAAACAAAAAAAACTAGTACAATAGGTGTCTTTTGAGTGCCAGTGTCAGTACCGAGGGTCACATCACAGGCAAGCCCACAATATTCAAGAATTAGTCACCCCGGATACTTGCATAAGGGCTCAGAATAACAGCAGAATGCTGAATTTAAAAAATCCATTGAAAAAAAATGTCCAGTAAAATGGTTAAACATTTCTCTGAAAAGAAAATACACCCAAGCTCCTAGGACATTAGAAAACAAAGCATAATAGGAGTAGGAGGGCTAACACCTGGCTGGCCAATGGTTTTTTTTACAACATCCAATATCTCCAGTAGGCAGCAGTGTATTCCAAGAGTCTCTGATTTACTTCTGATCCTGTGTTTCTTAATCAACAATAAAGAAAAAGTATTAGCTTTTACTATGTATTTACTTTTTGACAAATCATTTAGTAGCTCCAAGCTATGCTATAAAATATAAATTGAATTAAATATAACATGTACCAGTGAAATAAGATGTTTGTTTACCTAATGAGATATACAATCGCTGTCCACAAGTTATTTAATGTTACAGGTAGAGCTAACAAGTAACAAACAATTTACAGAGACAATGAGCAATATGCATGGTACGCACAAAGCAGTCACCTTTACCTTTGCAGTGAGGAAAGGACTTATTGGTTGCTGTAGTTAATTATACTTTGTATTGCCTTAATCATTTTCTAACTTGACACACACATTGTGATTGATTTCATAAAAGGCAAATAGGTTGTTCACTTTTCAAAATAATTTTCTCTTGATAACCAAGTATACAGCAATCAACATGTAGGAAGCAGTAACTAGGTATTAGACACAAATTGTTACACACATAACCTGTACAAAACTATTACTATTAATGTGTGTCATTATTTATTCACACACCCGGTGGCAAGAAATAAAATAAAATCTCATGACAAACAAAATAGTATAATATGTAACTGCCTGCAATTCAGAGAAAAATATCTACCGGTATTTAAAAGTGAAAATATACATGTGCACATTTAATTATATTTAGTAGACTGCTAAGTTGAGCAAAAATATATTTTCTGCAATGTGTTGATTATCTGTCTGGAAAGCAGGGCACAAAAAAAAAACCTATGTGTGCTTTTCATTCAAAGTTAATAACACAAAGCTTTCATGTGCGACAAGGCTGGCCAGCCAATCAAGTGACTACAAAAGCATAAGATCATAGCTACATTTATTTGAAAAGCAATAAAAGTGATAAAAGTCCCTATGAGCAGTAAATGTCAAGCAAGATATTCCCTGATAAAACATCGCTGGCTTCTCAAATATGCCTGATTTGATTTAGTGTTTATACTCTTCATAACGCATACATAAATATTATTTAAACATAAAAGGATTTAAAATGAATGCAGTTAATAGCAAAACTCAGCTGGAAGGGCTCCCCGTGACATATATGGATATAGACATATTATATGTTTATATATTAAAAGGTATAAATTAAGTCTTGTGAAATATGTTTTCTTTTTACTGAGTTCAATTTTTGTAAAAATTATCTAATCAGCTCCAAAAGCAATTTGTACTTTTTATAATGTTGGGATACTCTTTCAACCATACAAAAAATTAATGTTATAGTAAAATGACTGTAGATTTTTTTTAAATATAAAGGGAGATAGATTTGCTGAATTTTAATAAATACTGTATTTTTTGAAGATGTCCTGCCCTGTGTCTCATTTGCTGCATCGCCATGTTTGTTATGAAGTTGTTAAACAACACACATCTCTGAAATACAATTTCTGGCATGGGGTGTTTTTGTTGACCATTCTTGGCCCAAATACATTATATATAGCAGCCCAACCAGACTTCTTCCTCTGACCAACTGCCATATGATTGTCATGCTTAGCTTAGATGACTTGTCATCACTTTGCTTGTTTCCAGTATGTTCTTTTTAATCATTTTTATTGAGGTTTTAAAATAGAAAGAGGGTTACAATAGTACAACTAAAGCATGGGTGCAACAATGAGCTATTTTTCATATTTATAATATATATATAATAATATATATAAATATGATGCGTTCTCTATGCACTCTCTGGTGCATGTGTCTTAAGCCGCGTACACACAATCGGATTTTCCGATGGGAACTGTGTGATGACAGGCGGAAAATCCAACCGTTTGTATGCTTCATCACAAAATTGTTGTCGGATTTTCCATGGACAAATGTTGGATGGCAGGTTTTAAAATTTTCCACGGACAGATGTCTGTTGTCTGATTTTCCGAACATGTGTACACAAGTCCATCGGACAAAAGTCCAAAGTACAAACATGCATGCTCAGAAGCAAGGACGAGCCAGAAGCGGTCGGTCTTGTAAACTAGCGTTCCTAATGGAGAATTACCATTCATGAAGTGGCAAATTATGAAATTTCGAAATGCAGCGCACATTCTCTTCTTCTTTAATGGGATAATAATGAAGCTACTTTGCTGGTGATACTGATGAAGTTATAGCAAATAAATTTTTTTCATGTGATATCAAGAATAATATTATTATTTTTTTTTTTTTTTTTTTTTTGGGCAAGTTACCACAACACCATTATCCCATAAAATCAAAGATACAATTATGTTGGTGTCCCTTGTCAATTTTACATTGTATTTTTTAAAATGTAACTGCCTACTGCCAAACTGTCATTTGAAGTAAAACACATAGCCACGTATTATTCTCCACAATTTTTATTATTGTGCATTAAAAAATAAATAAATAAATAAAATTAGACATGCTATCTGCCAATAGCACTTAACCAAAAAGTGCATTCTATGCATCCAAAAATATAGAAAATATAACAAATCAAATCATTATTATTCAACCAGAAAATAAAATAAAAGCCTCATGCATGTGTCCTGCTTCTTAATATAGGGGGTCAACAATGCCAAGAGTTGGTGAAAGCAGGGTTCCGTCATCTGGAGATAATTCCAAAAATCATCTGGATTATTCTCCTGGAGCTCCCGCAGCAAAGGCATATGACATAATTTGTCATGATTAATAAAGCAACTGATTTTTGGTCCAAGAACTCCTCCTCCTCCTTTTCCTGGACTGGACTTGGGTCAAAGCAATAACTCCAAGACCAATAATAAAAAACACGTTATCTCCTCCGATTTCGCAACATGCCTGTTGACGAACGGCGTTCAGAAACAAACTGAAAAGAACATAATGAAAAGCGTGACCTGAAAAGTGCTAAATGAAAGAAGCGAAATGAAAAGCGCGAATCAACACTCACCAAACTTCTACTAACACGAAATTAGCAGAAGGAGCCCAAACGGTGGCACTAAAGATCTAAAAAAACCACATAGTATGTCACTACGTTCGTGTTTGTTGGCCGACAATTCCTTGCTGTTTGTATGCCATCCAAAATCCAGGCAAACGCCTTCGGACAAAAGTCCGAGGTTTTGTCTGTGGAAAATCCGATCGTGTGTACGAGGCTTAAGTTTTACTAAATCCAGCCACATGTATAAGAGCTATAGCAATGCAAATACTATGTTGGAAAAATGTATTTGATATAAAAAAGGAAAACTCAAAAGAGGACAGCCAGTGCACACAAAAGATTCAGCTAATATCTGAAATGCTTCTGAGGTTCTGCTGTGTGCAGAAAGGCTCTTTAACTCAGCATACTGAGGAATGGCCCTGGGTATCAATGGTCACAATGTAAAATCATTTATTCATTTCCACATTGCATTTTAGTTATTTCCTTCCCCTATTAAGCCCAACAATATTGAAAATGTAAACTCACTTTTTAAAGAAATTTACTATGTCCTATGAGTAGACACTGCTGTGTTACACATGACAAAGAACCTGCATTTTGAACTACAGAAGTGTTGGAGGGAGGAGTTTCAGGAGGCGAAGTCAGTACAGGAATCATTGCTTGCAGGCAGAAAGGTACCATGGGATATATAGTCCTTAAAAATTAAATGTTAACCAAAGCAATGAGCAGAGAAGAAGCTGCAAAGCATGCAGGGAATCCAGGAAGCTGTGCAAAGAGATGTCCAGCAGACAAGCAGTACTCACAACACGAGAGAAGGTTTTTCATGTAAGCTTATATTGGATTGTTAAAAAAGAAATATTGTTGTATTGCTATTACATTGTCGATGTTATAAAATTAATATATATTTTAAAATATATACTGTACTGTGAGTACACCCCTTGCATTTTTGTAAATATTTTATTATATCTTTTCATGTGACAACACTGAAGAAGTTCAACTTTGCTACAATGTAAAGTAGTGAGTGTACAGCTTGTATAACAGTGTAAATTTGCTGTCCCCTCAAAATAGCTCAACACACAGCCATTAATGTCTAAACCGCTGCAACAAAAGTGAGTACACCCCTATATGAGAATGTCCAAATTGGGCCCAAAGTGTCAATATTTTGTGTGACCACCATTATTTTCCAGCACTGCCTTAACCCTCTTGGGCATGGAGATCACCAGAGCTTCACAGGTTGCCACTGGAGTCCTCTTTCACTCCTCCGTGACGACATGATGGAGCTGGTGGATGTTAGAGACCTTGCGCTCCTCCACCTTCCGTTTAAGGATGCTCCACAGATGCTCAATAGGGTTTAGATCTGGTGACATGCTTGACCATTTACCTTTACCCTCAGCTTCTTTAGCAAGGCAGTGGTCGTCTTGGAGGTGTGTTTGGGGGTCGTTATCATGTTGGAAGACTACTCTGCGGCCCAGTGTTCGAAGGGAGGGGATAATGCTCTGCTCCAATATGTCACAGTATATGTTGGCATTTATGGTTCCCTCAATGAACTGTAGCTCCCCAGTGTCTGCAGCACTCATGCAGCCCCAGACCATAACAGGCCCACCACCATGCTTGACTGTAGGCAAGACACACTTGTCTTTGTACTGCTCACCTGGTTGCTGCCACACATGCTTCACACCATCTGTACCAAATAAGTTTATCTTGGTCTTATCAGAACACAGGACATGGTTCCAGTAATCCATATCATTAGTCTGCTTGTCTTCAGCAAACTGTTTGCGGACTTTCTTGTGCATCATCTTTAGAAGAGGCTTCCTTCTGAGACAACAGCCATGCAGACCAATTTGATGCAGTGTGCGGCGTATAGTCTGAGCACTGACAGGATGACCCCACACCTTCAACCTCTGCAGCAATGCTGGCAGCACTCATACGTCTATTTCCCAAAGACAACCTCTGGATATGATGCTGAGCATGTGCACTAAACTTCTGTGGTCAACCATGGCGAGGTCTGTTCTGAACCTGTCCTGTTAAACAGCTGTATGGTCTTGGTCACCGTGCTGCAGCTCAGTTTCAGGGTCTTGCCAATCTTCTTATAGCCTAGGCCATCTTTATGTAGAGCAACAATTCTTTTTTTCAGATTCTAAGAAAGTTCTTTGCCATGAGGTGCAATTTTGAACTTCCAGCGACCAGTATGAGAGAGTGAGAGCGCTAACACCAAATTTACACACATGCTCCCCATTTACATCTAAGACCTTGTAACACTAATGAGTCACATGACACCGGGAAGGGAAAATGGCTAATTGGGCCCAATATGGACATTTTCACTTAGGGGTGTACTCACTTTTGTTGCCAGGGGTTTAGACATTAATGACTGTGTGTTGAGTTATTTTGAGGGGACAGCAAATTTACACTGTTATACAAGCTGTACACTCACTGCATTACATTGTAGCAAAGTGTCATCTCCTCAGTTTTGTCACATGAAAATATATAATAAAATATTTACAAAAATGTTAGGGGTGTACTCACTTTTGTGAGCTACTGTATATATATATATGTACACTGAGCAAATTTATAAACAAAACACTTTTGTGCTTGCCCCTATTTATCATGAGCTGATCTCAAAGATCTACGACTTTCTCTATGCACACAAAAGGCCTATTTCTCTCAAATATTGTTCACAAATCTGTCTAAATCTGTGTTAGTGAGTGTATCTCCTTTGCCGAGATAATCCATCCACCTCACACGATTATTGCACAGGTGTGCCTTAGGCTGGCCACAACAAAAGGCCACTCTAAAATGTGCAGTTTTACTATATTGGGGGGGGTCCGAAAACCAGTCAGTATCCTGTGTGACCAGCATTTGCCTCCCGCAGTGCAGCACATCTCCTTCTCATAGAGTTGAACAGATTGTTGATTGTGGCCTGTGGAATGTAGGTCCATTCCTCTTCAATGGCTGTGGAAGTTGCTGGATATTGGCAGGAACTGGAACATGCTGTCATATACGCAGATCCAGAGCATTCCAAACATGCTCAATAGGTGACATGTCTGGTGAGTATGCTGGCCATGCAAGAACTGGGATGTTTTCAGCTTCCAGGAATTGTGTACAGATCCTTGCAACATGGGGTCGTGCAATATCACGCTGCAACATGAGGTAATGGTCATGGATGAATGGCACAACAATGGGCTTCGGGATCTCATCACGGTATCTCTGTGCATTCAAAATGCCATCAATAAAATGCACCTGTGTTTGTTGTCAATAGCATACGCCTGCCCGTACCATAACCCCACTGCCATCCTGGGCCACTCGATCCACAGCGTTGACATCAGCAAACCGCTCACCCACACAAAGCCATACACCCTGTCTGCCATCTGCCCTGTACAGTGAAAACCGGGATTCATCCATGAAGAAAACACCTCTCCAAAGTGCCAGACGCCATTGAATGTGAGCATTTGCCCACTCAAGTCGGTTACGATGATGAACTACAGACAGGTCAAGACCCTGATGAAGACTACGAGTATGCAGATGAGCTTCCCTGAAATGGTTTCTGACAGTTTGTGCTGAAATTCTTTGGTTATGCAAACCTATTGTTACAGTAGCTGTCTGGGTGACTGGTCTCAGACGATCTTGGAGGTGAAGATGCTAGATGTGGAGGTCCTGGGCTGGTGTGAATGTACTGCCAAATTCTCTGAAACGCCTTTGGAGACGGCTTATGATAAAGAAATGAACATTCAATTCAAGGGTAACAGCTCTGGTGGACATTCCTGCAGTCAGCATGCCAATTGCACGCTCCCTCAAAACTTGCGACATCTGTGGCATTGTGCTGTGTGATAAAACTGCACATTTTACTGTAGAGTGGCCTTTTATTGTGGCCAGCCTAAGGCACACTTGTGCAATAATCATGGTGTCTAATCAGCATCTTGATATGCTACACCTGTGAGGTAGATGGATTATCTCGGCAAAGGATAAGTGCTCACTAACACAGATTTAGACAGATTTGAGAACAATATTTGTGAGCAATAGGCCTTTTGTGTACATAGAAAAAGTCATAGATCTTTAAGTTCAGCTCGTGATAAATAGGGGCAAATACAAAAGTGTTGCCTTTATAATTTTGTTCAGTGTATATATACACACACACACAAGTATTATTAATTGTCTGATATAAAGCTAAAAGTGTTTCATAGCAGTAAAAAAAGTTAAAATGTATGTTAATGAAACTGTACTTGAAGATCATACATGAAGGAGTATGAAAATGTGCTATTTTACAGAACATTTAATCTATTCAAAACTCATTAGCAACACTAGACTGAGCCCACTTATACTCATTAAGGCAAGTTAATGGAACATGACATTAGTTGACCTACTCAATAAGTACCGTATTTATCGGCGTATAACACGCACCTTCATTTTAAGAGGGAAGTTTCAGGAAAAAAAACTTACATTTTAAATAGAGAATTTTGAAGCAAAATAAGGGTCAGTGCCCATTATTGCAGCCTTATCAGTGCCCATCTGCAGCCTCGCCATTGCCCATCATTGCAGCCTGATCAGTGCCCATCATTGCAGCCTTGCCCATCATTGCAGCCTGCTCAGTGCCCATCTGCAGCCTTGCCCATCATTGCAGCATGATCAGTGCCCATCTGCAGCCTTGTCCATCATTGCAGTCTGATCAGTGCACATCTGCTGCCTTGCCCATCTGCAGCCTTGCCCATCATTTCAGCATGATCAGTGCCCATCTGCAGCCTTGCCCATCATTGCAGCATGATCAGTGCCCATCTGCAGCCTTGCCAATCATTGCAGTCTGATCAGTGCCCATCTGCAGCCTTTCCCATCATTGCAGCCTTGCCTATTATTGTAGCTTGATCTGTGCCCATCAGCAGCTTTGCCCATTATTGCAGCATGATCAGTGCCCATCTGCAGCCTTTCCCATCATTGCAGCCTTGCCTATTATTGTAGCTTGATCTGTGCCCATCAGCAGCTTTGCCCATTATTGCAGCATGATCAGTGCCCATCTGCAGCCTTGCCAATTATTGCAGTCTGATCAGTGCCCATCTGCTGCCTTGCCCATTATTGCAGCATGATCAGTGCCCATCTGCAGCCTTCCCATCATTGCAGCATGATCAGTGCCCATCTGCAGCCTTGCCCATCATTGCAGTCTGATCAGTGCCCATCTGCAGCCTTGCCCATCATTTCAGCATGATCAGTGCCCATCTGCAGCCTTGCCCATCATTGCAGCATAATCAGTGCCCATCTGCAGCTTTGTCCATCATTGCAGCATGATCAGTGCCCATCTTCAGCCTTGCCCATCATTGCAGCCTTGCCCATTATTGCAGCTTGATCTGTGCCCATCTGCAGCTTTGCCCATTATTGCAGCATGATCAGTGCCCATCTGCAGCCTTGCCAATCATTGCAGTCTGATCAGTGCCCATCTGCAGCCTTGCCCATCATTGCAGCATGATCAGTGTCCATCTGCAGCCTTGCCCATCATTGCAGCATGATCAGTGCTCATCTGCAGCCTTGCCCATAACTGCAGACTTGCCCTTTTTGCAGCATGATCAGTGCTCATCTGCAGTCTTGTCCCTCTTTGCAACATGATCAGTGCGCATCTGCAGCCTTGTTATTGCCGAAATAGACAGAGCCGGATCTCCTGTGTATTGGCGCGGCTCGCAGTCCCACTCAGTCCCGCCCCTTGGCCCGGCTCCTATGATGGCTCCTTTAGTAAACCAACCCCATTTTCCTAGAACACTCTAAACGCTGTTGGACAAAACATTTCGGTCTTCTCAACACTTCAGAACCTTCAAGTATATACATAAATTTATGTACACATTTATCAAATTCAGCAAAATAATGGATCATCAGATCCAACTCTTACATACATCTCTCCCAGAGTCTCTGATTACAGAGACATTTGTCACTATAAGAGGGTGTATAAGCTTTTAACTATTTCCATAGATCGAAACACTCATTGGGGTTTATTTACTAAAAGAGGAGAGAGCAAAATCTGGTCCAGCTCTGCATAGAAAGCAATCAGCTTCCTGTTTTTTTTTTGTTTTTTTTTTACAAAGATTTTTGAAGAAGCTGAGCTTAGAAGTTGATTGGCTACCATGCACAGCTGCACCAGATGTTACACTTTCCAGTTTTAGTAAATCTATCCCATAGTGTTGTCATCATTTCTGTGCAAGAGAAATATCCAAAGCAGATAAGGCTCACTCTTATCATATAAGTCTATCTAAAGCCAACACTTTTTTTTTTGATAGAGTGGGGGATAAGGTAGGCAGGGTTAAAATCATTGTCATTTGGCATCTGTATCTCATTTGGGAGATTTTCCTTCATGTCCTGTCCTGTAGACTAAACAGGAAGTGAGAGGATATCTTTAAAATGTGAGGTAGATCTCCTCTTAAACAACTGTCACAGGTAAAAGCATAACAAATTCAAAAATGTAT
The DNA here is from genome assembly GCA_037952925.1 of Lithobates clamitans. NCBI lineage: Eukaryota > Metazoa > Chordata > Amphibia > Anura > Ranidae > Lithobates > Lithobates clamitans. The sequence continues at coordinate 4,046,425 of JBBGZY010001336.1, read as the reverse complement.
CATCTATTCCTGTTCTGTAGCAACTAAAAATTTTGTAATCCACCCATTTTCGTTTCCTGTGACATTTGTGATCTAGGCAAATAATGAGAGTGAATCCCCTTAATGGGAATAAATAGCATTTAGCATTTAGCATTTAGCATTTTGCCTTTAACTTAGAAATTAAAATCCAGTCAAACATGCTTTTAATAGAAAATAGACTGTGCTTTCAGTTTTTTAGTTTGTCATTCATTTTGTTCAGCTCTATGCTCCACTTTGTAATTCTCTGAATGGTCTTGAATGTGTGGGTGGATAATTGCAGGTCAGTGTGTACCCTGGTTCCAAACACTACCCTGTAAGCCTAGAGAGGGATGCTGAACAGCACAGATTTAGGTGTCAAGAAGCTAAGGCTTTTGCCTTTAATTGTAATGGATTAAAGAAAACTCATATTAAGCTGAATTAAGTGTATTTTCTGACTTTAGCACAGTTGCATTTTTGTCATTATTGGTTTACAATGATTTTACATGCTGTTTTGAGTTGCTATTAATCCTTGAAAAAAGGGCTGTTCAGACACCCTTTTCAGTTTAAAATGCTTGATAAGATGAAATATTAAATATTATGCACATGCATTAACACATATACAGCAAGTTGGCTTAGTGGTTAGCACTCCTGCCTTGCCACACAAGGGTCCTCAATTTGGATCACAAGAAGAAGTGGGTAAAATGAAATGAGAATATTATACATATGCATATTGTATATATTGTTATGAACACTAATGGTTTAACAGGTAGAAAATAAAACCAAAAAGATGGACCATTTAGCTATCTATATCCACAGCACTCCAAACTGACGTGCTTCTCAAAGGTGTGCATTTCCTAAAGGTAAGCCTTAACCTTCTGTTGCTCTTTAAATTAAATCCAATGAATCCACTAACACTTTCAAGTGACTTCCACACAAGCAGTTCTGACTGAACTCCTCACAGAGTAATGCTTTAAAAAGATACCTGGTGGAATAAAAGTCACATGAAAGGAACTCAATGGTGGTGCTGTCATTTCTTTTGAGCTTATATCCTCAAGACAGTATACTGTATATTAATGAAGAATAGGAGTATTCTTAGGTCTTGCATAAATTAAACCATTGTCTTAAATAAGAATTAATTTAAAGATACATTACTTTGCCATATCCATTCATTAGTGTTTGTAGTACAGTACATAGAAAAGTATAAAATACATTGCTGTTTTATATTTGGTGAATAAGCTGCACATTCTGTTGAATTTAAATGGCAGACTATATCATGAATAGACTATTACAGAATAGATGTGAAATATTTCATTAAAGTAAACTATGTGTCAGTAACTCAGTACCTAAAATATTTTACATCTATCCTTGGTTTACCTGATGTGTACAGAAATGTTCTTGTACATCTATCTGTATAGATACATTTTTAGTGTTTGACAAAGGTACAGCTTTTACAAGTACTGACAAGATGGACAATAAAAAATACATCAAGGTTTTTTGCGAGCTCAGTCCTTTTTTGAACTACCCACAGGTTTTTGTTCAGTATACCTAAACTAACTACCACTAAAATTCACAAAATAAAGAGAAGTTAAAAAAAATCACATAAAATATTCCAACCAAAATGCACCTAATCACATCCAATAATACATTTTATTTGTCTATATATCTGCCAAAGACATAATTGCCTATTGCTATCTGTGCCAAACTGCCAACTGTAGTCATGAATTTTTCAATCTTTGAAAAAGAATGAAATGTTTTGTAAAATATATATTGCACCTACAACAACCCCAATATGTAATTCAAAGACCCTGATATGCTACACCAAGACTCTGAAAGCATCTCATTAAATATAGTACATCACTTCAAAAACTCAGTACTTTATAGGACACATTGGTCTGTTTAGTAGACAGCATTCAAGCATTCATAATCTTCAGTACAACAGTATAGAAGCAATAAGCAGAATATAATGCATTTCAAATTTAGAGATTCATTGAAGTTCAATCTATGATGTATTCTCCTGGAGTTCATTCTTGGAGTCATTTAAAGTTTAAGTTTAGGTATGATTTGTATAGCATAGTTACATTGGTCTTTGCATATCTCATCCCTGAATAATCTCTGTGTAAGCTGCAGATCACTGTAGTAGTTGCCACTGCTACAGGGAAAGCAGCAATCTCCCAGATCCTGTTCCAAGTGGCGGCCCTTCTGCACAGTACCCACAAGGTGTGCTTGCTCAGCAGTAGTAGTATTTAGTGGTAGTGGTAGTGGAAACTACTACAGTGATTTGCAGCTTATATAGGGATCACGCAGGTATGAGATATGCATACTTACATTGGTCCAAGCTGGAGGATGACAAATTGGCTGTACTAATTGTCCTTTGCAAAATGCGGATAACACTGATGAGGCAGAAAGATGGCAATGTCCAGGCAGTTTCCAGGGTGCCCAATCACTGTGAAGAAGCTTTGGAACCAGCCTTGGTTGTTTTGGAGGGTCATGTCTTCTTTGGAAAGTATGTTTTTGTTTTTGATTTTGTACAGGAAGACTGAGATTAATGAAACCAGTAGAGGAGCAAGCCTTCTTTTTCTGGAGAATAGTACTCTTATTATTATTTTTCTCTGCACTGTGTAAAAGATTCTATCTCAAACAGACCTGATCTACTGAAATGGATTCATGACAACTTTGTAAACAACCAATTCTTGTTCTATAACTGATAATGTTGAACATGTTTCATACAATGATCATACTGTATATCTGAACTTTTAAGGCTGTATTTTTTCACAATAAAAATAGTGTTTTCATTATAAAAAAAAAATGTTTGTTTGGTCTTATCTCCCAGTGGCATATTCAGTCCCAATCTTGATCTTTATGAATTGTGTAGTACTCCTACCACCTGTAACCTCCTTGATGTACTTATCATTAGAGGTACCAAACCGGTGTACACATTCAAAGGTAACCACTTAAGGTACTTCTTGCATGGGAGCTCAAATGAGAAGCATTTAAGCCAAAGGATCCTGCATCTAAGCCAAAGGATGTGGATGGAGAAGACTCATCCTGGAGATCTTCATGTTATTCACACATTAGCATAAGGCTGTAGGTAAAAGGTCTGAGTGTGGACTGAGGAATCTGTTAGGATGGAAGTAGGATCTTGGACCATGCTTTTAGTCCAGGCAACAATGGTCTGGAAGACTGCCATAGAAGCTACTGCCGACTGAATAGCTAGGTCCACCAAAGAAAAGAGAGTTTTAAGAAGTCCTCTAACCTCATGTCTATCAGGTTCTTGAAAGTAGAATTATCCACCACAGGGGCCCCAAGGATCTTGTTTAAAAAAATGCAGGATCTAGCATAGTAGCAGCTCATATTCATAGAAAATGTTCCTTAAAAAGATACTGTTGAGCAAAGCAAAGGAGGTGTAAACATTGTTTCGGATGAGGCCAGACCCCATAAAGGACAGGCACCACCAGCAAGTGGACCGGACAAAGTCTTAAGGCAGCTTTAGCGATCCCATGCTGGATACCTTGAGATGAGCAGACTCAGGCTGCTCTAACTCTAAACAGGAGCATATATAAACGTGCAGTACACATGACCAATAAGTGTAGCTATGGTTTCCTAAGCTAGGATGAATTATCCATCACCAGTGTATAATGTTTCAGAAGGTGAGGGTTCATCTTCAACTAACATCTCCTCTTTAGGTAATATGTCAGCTCAGGGGCAAAGTGAAAGACCAATTCAGGCGGGAAAGTTGAAAAGGCACAGGTGTGGCCCTTGCTATCTATAGCATTGATAACTCCCGAAATTCCGCCCATGAAATCTGACACTGTGGCAGAAAATTTCACTCTGGACAGGAAAGAGGAAACCTGGGTGGCAGATGGGCCAGCAAGGACAGGGTACCAGAATGGTGAAACAGTCAGAATCAAGTGAGTGAATACACTACCACCTCCATTGGAGGTAAACGCTGAGCCTGAGCAAGCAAGTCTATCTGACCCTTTATTTTTGGACTTGTGATCTGTTGATCTAGTATGCTTGCTGCCCCCAGAGGGATACTCACAAGTTCTGCTGCTGTGGAGAGGAAGAGGAAAGTCTCAATACACTTGTAGGCTTCTGTGAACCCTGGTAGTGTGGAGAAACCACTACTGCAGTAAGCCAAAATGACAGTGAGGTGGTTCATGTGCAATGAGCACCAGGGCCACATAGGTTCAGTTGTGCAGGCACACTAGACATCACAAAGGGGAAGGTTGCGCAAGCACAGTACTGATATTGTTGCTGTTTATTTGGAAATGTCAGGAACTGATTCATGCAGATATGTAAAGTTACTGGGAGGTCCTGTTTAAATATTGTTAAAAACAGTGAATTATGCTGAAGATTGTATTAATAACCTTAAAAACTAATATCATTCACAATGATACTCATATGTTGAAAAGTTTTTTTTTTAAAGCGCAGCTTTTCTACAGCCAAAAATGCATTCATTAATTTCATACTTTAGCTAGGATTTATGCAAAAGAGGAATTGAGAGGAAGCAACGGAAATAAAAGCAAAGATCTGTCCAGTTAGTGAAATGTTATCTGATCGACATGACCCCATAGCACCTGTACCACCAGACTCCTATTCTCAGTTTAGCTTTGTTAGTGAGCACAAATGTATGCTTCCTTTTAGTAAAGCACCAAAAATGGAAACGTGTGTAGCCTCCCTAATGGTATTCCCGAGTGTGGGTGGGGGTTAAATTTCAGCACCATTAGCGGTAACCTCGAGCCACACTCGGGATTGCATTGCAGGATCCTGGTGTGGTGTACTTACCTTGTCCCCAGGATCCTGCGATGTCCCCCCTCCGCTGTGTCTGCGGGCTGTGTCCTCTGCCCAGATGTCCTGTGTGGCGGGCTTTGTTCCCTGCGAGCGTCACGACGCTTGGGGCGGAGCCTGGTGGCAAATTAAAAACTGTAAAAATCATAACACATACAGTATGAAATCATTTCACTTCCCTTGTGTCCCCAGTGCTTTGTCCAATGCCCTGCATGCAGTTTTATATTATATATACTGTTCTTTCTGCCTGGAAACTTGAGATTGTCCATAGCAACCAAAAAGTGTCCCTTTACGTCAAAAGTGGCTTTAGACCAGCTTGAAAACAGCAATAGTAAATTAGAACACTTGCAGAATTGAGCGATAGTGAATCATGGGGAAATTTATTTTATTATTATTATATATATTTTTTTTTAATTACTTATATTTATTTATTATATTATATTTTATGATTTTGTGTTTCAAACTTCATCATACCCAGGGTATCTACTAGACTCTTGGTGGAAAAATTTAAGTGTGTTGTTGTTAAAAATTACAGGCCTACAATATAAAACACCAAATTTCCATGCAAAATAATTGTACCACTTTCAGCACCTAAAATCCGAAATAATCATACCACCAGGGAGTTTAAATAATTAGTGGTCATGTTAGGCCAAAAGACTACCAATTTATTACCCTTCCCTAACATCATTCAGATTTTGCATGCCCAAAGACTAATTTTAATAATAATAATAATAATAATAATAAAAAATACAAATAAGCCTAACTGTACTGAAAGAGAATATAACAACTTTTTCTTTTTTGAAGACTATCTTGTCAAACAGACTGTTATGTTGCATAAAACACTAGGTGCACATGCCAGAAAGCAATCATGGACAATGATAGCACACAATGGCTTCTATTGGTTTTATATTTGCTGTAATGACACTGGACATTTCAGTTAAAAAAATCAACCACAAAATGTATTAAAGAGACAGAATAGATTCAAGAGGAATTGTAATAAGAAAGTAATTTATTAGGTGTGATCCATAGTAATGCCTCTTACATGATATAAATATGGTTTGCCGAGCCTTGGCTGACAAGATTACTAGGCTACAAGGAGTATTGTAGATATTTCAGAAAATAATCTATGTGTTTTACATTAATCACATTAAGAATATATATTTTAAAAAGCAAAGTTTTAATGCATTAATGTGCATTGATCATTTACATTAAGTTCATTTATTTAAAATTCAGTTTATAATACATAACACAAAAAAGAATGCAATACCTATTAAAGCACCTATTAAAGCATATTTTGCATTATAACTACCTTAAAGTGATTATAAAGTCTTGTTTAAAAAACAAAAAAACAAACATGTTATACTTACCTGCCCTGTGCAGTGGATTTGCACAGGGCAACGTGGATCTTCCTCTTCTCAGGTCCCTCTTCGCTGCTCATGGCCCCTCCCTCATGTCGAGTGCTCCCACAGCAAGCAGCTTGCTATGGGGGCACCCGAGCCAAGCTACAGTTCCGTGTGTCCATTCAGACATTGAGGTGTGGTTTGGCACCACCCCTTCTCTCTCCTGATTGGCTAACTGGCTTTGATTGACAGCAGCGGGAGACAAAGGTGCTCCTGCTTTGTCTCAGCCAATCAGGAGGGAGAGTCCCGGACGGCTGAGGGACACACGGACATTGCTGGATAGAGATGGGCTCAGGTAAGTATTATGCCACGTACACACGGTTGGACTTTTTGACAACAAAGATCCGACGGTCTTTCCGACGGACTTTCGACTGAGTTATGACGGACTTTCGACGGACTTTCAACGGACTTTCTAACGACTGGACTTGCCTACACACGATCACACCAAAGTCCGACGGATTCGTACATGATGACGTACGACCGGACTAAGATAAGGAAGTTGATAGCCAGTAGCCAATAGCTGCCCTAGCATCGGTTTTTGCCTGTTGGACTAGCATGCAGGCGAGCCGATTTTTCGACCGGACTCGAGTCCGTCGGAAAGATTTGAAGCATGTTCCAAATCTAAAGTCCTTCAGATTTTCGACCGAAAAAGTCAGCTGCAGGTCCGATGAAGCCCACACACGGTCGAATTGTCCGCCGTACTTGGTCCATTGGACCAGTCCGGTTGAAAAGTCTGCTCGTGTGTACGTGCCTTTAGGGGGCAAAGGGGGGATGCTGCACACAGGAGGCTTTTTATCTTAATGCATAGAATGACTTAAGATAAAAAAAAACCTTCTGCCTTTACAACTCCTTTAAAGCAGATCTCCACTGTAAAAAATGAACCCTGCCCACCTCCACCATCCCCTAATATATATATATATATATATATATATATATATATATATATATATATATTGCTTCTATTTCCCTTTTTCCTAGTAGTTTTTCTTCTGGCCACTGGTCCTTCCTCTGTTACCCTAACATTGGCAGTTCTAAATGCTGCAGAGAACAGTGTTCACCTACTGTAGTTATATAACTATCTTTCTCTACAGCATTCCCCTGTGGCCTCAAACTGTCATGTTGATGCACACCGGGGGGTGTTCATGACAGCCTGGGCCTAAAGGAAGTTTGTTGAATAATGATGGACATTATCCAGTCCAGAAAACAAGCGGCAGTCTAGGAAATGAATGTCAGCGCTGGAGGGGGCAGGTTTTTTTTTCCATAAAAATTGAGACTCTTCTTTTCATCTATATTATTTAACGTTAATATTATCACATACATGAAGTGCTACTTCACCTTTCTTGTCCAGATATTGCTTGCATTAGTGGATGTTGATTCAGTTTCTCTACCAGAAAAATTAATTTTAGGAAATGCCAACTGATTTATCAGGGCTTTAAAGGAAAAGTTTAGCTTTCTGAACATGTTACACTAATTACCCCCTAATTAGGGTGTAACATGTTCAGCATCTTCCACTACTACCAGCTCCATGTGACAATGGGCTGGAGATATTCTCCCCGCACCCACTATTACAATTCAAAAAGATTGTGACCATGCGGTGCTCACAAATATCCCAGTGAGTAGATGAACTACAAGTACTGTCCACCTTTGCAACTGAGGACTTGTAGTTCTCAATGGACTACAGGGGCACTGATGAAGTAGTTTCTTGAACTTCCTGTCAATCAGTAACTGCCTGCAAGTACCAGAGGTACGAGCAGACAGCTACACAGACAGTCTGCAGGAGTGTGGCATTATACCAATGATCTGCTGATTGGGGGCTCAGTGCTTTACAGGCTCCTAAGAAAATGTAAAAAAAAATAATAAATGCACTTTTTTTCCCTGAAAAAATATGCATGTATTATTTTTTTATAAAGGTTAATTTATCCTTTAAATTGTGGAACAAAACCAGAGCACTATGCAAAAACATTGTAAATATATGAAGAGCTTATAGATAAGAGTCTCATGGAAAAAGACTTAGGGCTTTAGAGCTGTAAGGTGTATCAAAGCTGTACTGTGTATAAAATGGGGGCGAACATGGAATATCATAGGAAAAGTTAACTAACTACTATTCTTTCCAATGTTAATTTCATGAACATATTTCCTTAAAGTTAATCTTTCTTTATGTCAATAGCTTTCTCTTTGACTTTACAGATTGAATGTGAAATATTGTGAAATGAAGCTGAATGTAAGATGAATATGGATACACAAGGATTCCATTTCTTTTTTGAAAAATTCAGTAAGAATTGTTTCAGTACAGTTAGAAGCATAATGTTTGACATAGTGACAAAATGTTATAGACCCTTCCAAAGAGAAAATCACCAGGCTCCAGGGGATTCATATGATTTGCTATTTTTAATAGCACATTGCTTTTACCCAGGCTACCAGCTCCTGGATTGTCTCTAGGGGTTACCTGCATATCTCCTACTGGCAAATCATGCAATGTTGTTACAAGCATTGTATCCCACTACTATAAATTGATGTGTTCAAAATACTGGTGATAACACCAAGCTTTGTCTACCAAAGTATATAATTCACCTTTTAATCTGATTTAAGTTTTTATAATTTGGAAACATTTCATTTACTTTCTGTCCTGGTGACACAAGAACCAAATTACAGAAGCTGGGTGTCACCAGGGCAGGAAGACAAAGAGTGATGTTCTAACTCCTACCCACTATACTAAATGATAGCTCTTTTTTTGCTTCTGTGTTCCTATCGGAGAGATAGCTCAACACTTCCTGTCCTTGTCATGCCCTGTCAATGGGACTGAAAGTGGGGATACATCTACCCCAAGGGAACAAAAATAGCATCCTGTTCCAGTGACAACTGTAAAATTTGATTTTCTCATCACTTTCTGTACCAGAGGCAATGGTTACTAGGACAAATATGAAAGGCAATACACTCAGCATAGATGGAAACAAAAACTGACAGTGGTTCTAACCCTTCACAACGTTGTACAAAACTAAAATAAGAAAACGTTTTTACAGACGTTGGGTTTTAATAAATAATACTTTTTGATGTTGTTTTTGACATGTAAAGCTTAAAAAAAATTAAAAAAATAAAGCTGGCAGTTCAGCTATAAGTGTGCTCTTAACAAAAACAAAGATACCATAATAATTTAAAGTGATATTAAATGATCACCTTGAAAACAATCCATTCAGTTTAAAATAGAGATGAAAGGCAAAACATTTTTGTATAGATATAAAAAAAAAAACATTATGATTTTTTTCCCTTATTTATAAGTGATCACATTCCCTCTGTTCTCAGCTGCATAAGAGCTGGGGGGGGGGAGAAGCAGCAGCACACTGAGCTTGCCAATGAATGACTGTGCAGCTGGGGCATGTCAGGACAAGTCTGATCACTGGAGGAGAGTACACTGAGCTCCCAGCACAGCTAGAGAACTGATCACGGTGTGCTCACCTGCTCTGTGTGGTCAGTTTTTAATAGAAAAGCAGAGGGACTGGCAGGAACACCAGGGATTTCACATAAAGTAAGCAATGCAAAGAGAACAGGATACTTTTTCATACAAGTACATGGTACAGCAGACGCATATCAGGAATATGAAGTGTTGGGGTAACAAATGCTTTAATATATACTTTAGAAATGCTGCAAAAAAGGTTAAGGAAAGTATCAAAAGTTTAAAATACAGATACAGAAAATATGCCTATGTCAAAACATTTATTTTCATATATAAATCTCCTCTGTATAAAAGAAGGACTTAAAGTGGTTTTGAAGGCAGAAAGTTTTTTTATCTTAATGCATTCTATGGTTCTTGGTTCTTTTTTTGCTCATGCTCCAGACCACATGCTGATTGCAGTTGGTGACCTATTCCAACCATCCTGGTGCGGCCGGCTGAGGAGGTTTTTTGCAGACCGGATGACATCTAGTGCCTGTCACACAGATCCTGGGCTGGGGTTACAGCCATCCGCCCAGTAAGGTCTCCTATCATTTAGAGACCAACATCTTTTGGTAAGAGGCAGCAGTTTTTGAAGGTGGAGGTTCATCAACGCACCCTATTCACTGCAGCAAGATTACTAATATTCACCTGTCACTTGGGGATATATTTTTCTTATTCAGCCTTTTTGGACTATTACCAATTTTGCTTTATGTACTGTTATTAGGGACATTATTTTCACCTTGAAGATTTGTTTTTTCAACTCACAAATTTTTTTTCATGGTTTTTCTGAGATATCTATGTGTCACAGTGAGGCTATTTTGTCATATTTTCATTAGAATGTTTTGAGGCATTTATCTGTCACTTTATCACGTTCCAACACTGTCCATGTATTTACATTTTGTGTAGACATAGGAGCAATTCTTGTGTTTCACTATTTTAATTTTTAGGCACAGTGATTATCACTTATGTGCATATATCCCTCTAGGCTAGAGACATTCGATTCTGGCCTTTTTCACATTTTAAGCGCGACTTTCTTATTTTACATTCTATGCATTAAGATAAAAAGCCTTCTGTGTGCAGCAGCCCCCCTCAGCCCCTCTAATACTTACCTGAGCCCCATCTAGATCCAGTGATGTTGTAGGATTGTCTCGGCTGCCTGGGACACCTCTCCTCATTGGCTGAGACAGCAGCGCAGTGCCATTGGCTCCCGCTGCTGTCAATCAAAGCCAGTCAGCCAATGAGGAGAGAAAGGTGGTGGGATCAGGCCGCGGCTCAATGTCTGAATAAATACTTCATATTCCCATTGCAGACGTTCCTGGATAAGCTCTCAAAGTTTGGGTGCTGCAGCAACAACCAGTTGGATACTGGTTCAAGTCACAAAGTAGATATTTTAATCCATTTGAACGCCACTTTTGTCGATCCATGTTGTGCTGGCAAATATCTGCTCCATGTCTGAATGGACACATGGAGTTGTGGCTCAGCTCAGGTGACCCGATAGCAAGCTGCTTGCTGTGGGGGCACTCTACAGATGGGAGGGGCCAGGAGCACAGAAGAGGGACCTGAGAAGAGGAGGATCCAGGCTGCTCTGTGCAAAACCACTGCACAGAGCAGGTAAGTATAACATGCTTGTTATTTTTAACTAAAAAAACGAGACTTTACAATCACTTTTATTAGTTAGTTGGATTTATGCATCAATGAGGCAACATGCAGCAAATCATGAATAACAGCCTACAGAAAAAATAAAACTCAACCTGAAGCTGTTACAATAATCTTAAGCCAAGGAACAGGATAAGGGTTAAGGTAAACTAAGGTTTAGGCCTCATTCAAACAGGATTTATGTGCTAGGTGCAACAAGAATCCAGTGGATTCCTGCAGCTGGATTCACATGTGGATGCTGATTGTTTGTTATTGTTATAACACTGTATGAGTTAAGGTTGTGTATTTGGACAAAGTACACAAATATGAGAGACTATGGCGTCCTTGGGTAATCCAATTTTTACGCCCTACTTTTGATGAATCTTAATGTTGCCAAGATGTCTTCTGCAACACGCTTTCTGTTTATCTCATGCCTCAGACATCCAGAGTCCCCCAGGATGCATCTCTTCCCTCCTCCCTTCTCCTCTCTTACCATCCTTCTCCCTTCTTTTCTTTCTTCTATATCTTTTTCTACCTGTCTGTTTTAGCAGCAGCACTTGTTTAACGACAAATACCTGGTAGTGCATTTTACCCTACCATAGCTCCCGGGAGCTGTATTCTCTCACCCCTTATAATATTTACCCTATACCATCTACAGGCATCTTCATGTAAGGTCCTTACCTGGCACCTTTCAAACTTGATAATTCTTTACAGTGTGCTAGTAAACATCATGCTTTGTGTCTTATTTTATCTATGCTATTTGTGCAGTAGGATTGTTGTTCTTGTTAGTGGATACTTTATGCGCAACTCCCTGAGTGCTATGCCTCCTATTTGTTCTGACATTACCTGTTCTTGGATGTAAATATATTCTGTTGATAATATACTGCATTTTTTCCTATTTATGCTCAACCCCCAGATTACAAACTAAACAAGAAATAACACTGTATGTGTCTCGATGAACATGGAACGAGGAAATCTCAATTAAGTCATCCTCTCATATGAGACCACTGACACTAGAACAAATGTTCCCTCTGGAAAACGTCCCCTTTGTGACAACTACAAATGAATAGGTTTCCAATCACTTATATGCAGGTAACAAGTGTCATCAGAACCAATAGGCAGTGTAAATCTTCCCAACAGAGGCACAAACAGCAAAATAAATGACCACTGTAAAACAAACAAAAAGAATGTTGGCTACAGATACATTTGAAAGATTTGCACTAAAATGCTCAGTACCAGAAAATAAGCTACTGAGGAAAAAACAACTTTTACCATCTCCAATTTAATGTATGCTTTTCCAACTCAGTTTGCATGACACCTACTTACAATTACTGATCATTTCTACATAGATTTTCCTTTATTTTCACATTACATTCAATGTTTACACTTTATTTATTGCCTGTGCTATGTGTGAAAGTTGTGCTTTTCACACAGTAGTTATAGGTTGTGGATGGTAACTATTCAATCAAATATACAGCATAACTATCAGGAACCATAAATCAGACCGAGACAGAAGTATAGTTAAATCACACTTGTTTAATAATAATAATTAAAGGTAAACAGAGTAAGCGTAGTCAAAACAAGCCAGAGTTCAGTAACCAGATCGGGTTGTCATCCAAGCCAATGTCAGAGAGCCAGAGATAAACGTAGTAGTACAGCAAGCAGGATCAAGAGCCAGAAGGGACGTCAGCCAAGCAAGCCTTCAAACAGGAACGCAGGAGAAAGTCACTGTGATGTTGACAAAGGCGAAGGCAGAGATCAAGTGAGTTGGACAGCTTTAAGTAGGCAGGACTGACAAGCAGAATCAACAACAGCTGGGTAACTGTGGAGAGAGATGGGAGCTGGCAATTAGCCGACAGCTGAGTGGCCAGCTCAGAGAAGGAAGGGCTGAGCCCAGCCCTCACAATAACTGTAATTTGCTTTGATATACATGTATATTAGTTACATACCTTGCTAATGTTCATATTGTGCTGGGGCTATAAACATTTTGTTAGGCAGAATGGATAGGGTTTACTAGTATATGAGATGTTTAACCCACATATGTACAAGTGTTTCGGGGACCATATGCAAGATCAATGTCCCTAATTTGATCTGAAAATTCTGGCTTGCATGCAGTTTAAGAAAAACATAATTGTGTTCATAACTGCAATATTTTACTGGCTAAGCTTCGTCACATATTCATTGAACCAACCTTTCATCTGCATATTCCTTCACTGAAATGACTGGGTTTAAATGGACTTCTGGTAGAAACTTGGTATAAGTTCTAGCTGGCAGATAGCACAAAAGTCCTATTTATCACCTGGCACTCATGGTCCATTGCCAAGAGCAACAGGGTTAAAATGGACATAATGAAATCACAAATATTACAAATTGACATTGCTTTTCCCATTATTTTTCCTGTAACAGGCTACCTCTAGTAATAATTTTGTTTTTTTATCAATAGGATCTCAACACTGGCAACTCAAGGTGAAGAGCTCATGTTGCTTCTTATTAGGACCCACCACACTAACTCTATAAATCCCTAACCCTCCCTGTAACCCCCACTCTCATGCTAAATCTATTTTTTGTGCTTTGCTGTAGCTTCACCCCAGTCTAAAGCCAAACAGTGAACCAGCTCTGACTGAACATTCAGAGCTGGTGGGGTTGGATGATAGATCCATGGTTGCTAGTAAACTTAAATTGCACCAGATCAACAGGTCCATTCACACAGCCCTGCAGTGCTGACTTACTGTTTCCTATTAAATTTATGATTAAACAGTCAGCGTTGTGGGTCGTGATAGATCTGCCAGCAGAGTGTATGTATACTAGACACCATAGATCTATTACACAGCCCCATAGCACTGACTATTCATTCACAAAATCATTAGCAAACAATTAGCTAGTACTGCAGGGCTGTGTAATCTATCTGTTGGCTGCTAGCAAATATAAACTGTGCCTGCAGATCGACCACACAGCACAACAGTGTTGAGTGATCTTTACTTGTGTTGTGAATGGAGCTGACCCCACCCTCTTGTGTGCTGAATGGCACACTTGTCTCCAGCATGTGCATGCTGCTAGAAATGAGCACTTTCAATCAGCCCTCATGAAGTATTTGTCTTCTTGCTAAGAGCATAGTCAGACAGCAGAGGGGTGAGAAAGGGAGCTATCTGACCACACTGCTCAACAACTGCTGGACAAGTTGGGTATTCAATCTGTGGGGGGTTTAAACCCATTGTTTGCATACTCACCTCTTCCACAACAGCATGCTTTGCACCAAAGAACAATCTTTATGTTAAAAAAAATGGAATTTGCATCCCAGCACTGAAATATTTTGTTCCATACCTCTGGACACTTGTTTAGAAATCCATCAAAGTATTAGTAGGTTGAAGGGGCACAGGGGCTACTTTAAAAAGACTTAGGAGATAATTTTAAAGCTCAGACATCCCTAACACATCCTTCTTTTCTTGTATTCAGTGATCTGGAGATTTGAACAGTATGTCTGAGCATAACTAAGGTATAGGGTTTTATTTTCTAAAACTGGAAAGTGCAAAATCTGGTGAAGCTGTGCATGGTAGCCAGTCAGCTTCTAACTTCAACTTGCTCAATCAGGCATTGCCAAAAAACTGGAAGGTTTCTGTGTAGAGCTGTGCAAGACTTTTCACTCCAGTTTTATTAAATCAACCCCATAGTACCTTCTTGATTTAGCTTTTCCCTATGTGATAAATGAGTAGTGCCTGTAAAAAAGAGCACACAAATCATGTTTTTTTTTTTTTTTTTTGTTGAACTAGATGGACTAGTATCTTTTTTCAACCCGACTAACTATTTAATTATGTAACTATGTGTTTGCTGGGCAGTGCTATGCACATATAATATTTTGAGGTTTTTACAATATCACACTTGCAAATTACTGCTATATATGTCAAGCAACCATTTTGCTTTAAATGTATAATTATGACTTGATAAAGGGACAGCATTCTAAATTTATAGAAAAAAAACGTATTTTACGACATAAATGAGTTATCATACTGTTGAATTCTCTACCAAGAAAGTTACTAATGTCACAGGCCTGCTGTGCCTAACTATAAATCCTGTCTGATTAATATACATGACTGTACAGCTGTTCAACAACTAAGGATCCAACAAGAAAGACTGTCTGAAAGCCTGCAGCCCATTCATACCATGATTCATTTCACTTTCCCAGAGGGCATGGTCAATAAATCCTAATTTCCAAGTGCCCAAGGCATGCCTTAAGCGGGTGCAAATGAGTAAAAAATTAAGTATAAAGACTTCTGGGTGATAAGAGGCCATTTATACATTCTTCTCATAAAAAGACACAATTTGTTCTAGTCCTGCAATGTTATTGTAGAATGGAAAATTAGCTTGCTATTTTCTTTTCTGTATTGGTGGTATAAGTTGCATTCATTGCTCAAAAATAAGAAAACAAATTGTATCATCAGCAGAACAAATAAAGTATAGCACTGAACCTTGATATAAGTAAAGACAGTTAATGGAGCTTCAAATAACTGCTTCACAGCAATTACAGTATAGAATAGGTTGCTTGATTAGTTTCCAAAGCACATATTTTCTTCCACACAAAAGAGAAAAGTGTTGGCATGCGCTTGGGAATAATTGGGGTATTTATTTATATTTTAGTATATTGATGGTAAAGTACATTATCTGCCAACTTTGGTTCTCAAGGACTTCTGAGTTTTCCATGAGTCTGGATGAATTGTTTACTACCATATATAATTCTTTTATAACATTAATTCAAGGTAATACAAAGTGCAGTAGTGTAAAACAACAAAATAATCACACAAAAAAACACATGTAAACCTAAATGCAAATGCTAATGGTGAATATGGCGAGTTCATATATAAGCTGAATAAAAGTCCAAATTCCAAACTTGATTTATGTCAACCACTCTCTTCAGATTATATCGACATGTATTCTAATATACTCAATATAGTGCACTTCCACCTCTGTGCAAACTTCCGTGCTCACAGAACTCTCACCTCATAAAAGACTCCTATAGGCCTTTGAATACTATGCCCAATGGGCCTCCAAGGTACTCCAGCAATCTCAAATTCCAATAGATAAACACCCAGGGCACTATATTGAGTATATAAGAATAAATGTCAATATCATCTGATTAAAACAAGGTGGTTGACATATATCACATTTGGAATTTGGACTTTTGTTCAGCTTATATATGAACTCATCATATTCACCATTAGCATTTGCACTTTAATGATCTTTATGTGTGATTTTTCATGTGATTATTTTGTTGTTTTACACTATTGCATATTTAGGCCTTCACTGTCACAGTATTTATTTTGACTTGTTATTGTGAGGCTGTGCAACCCCATATTTTATCTTATTGCCGTGGGAACACAACAGGGGCTGCAGCGACCTATACACATATCATTGACTAATATTGATTTTTATTGATTGGTTCACAATACACATTTGATATATACCATTCACACAGTGCAGAGGTTCACACCATTGAATACAAAGTGCAGTGTCTAAGTGTAAAGCATAGTTATTTATTGCAAAAAATCTGATTTTTATTTACTGTAGTCAAACATGAAAGTGGATGAATTTGCTTGGTTGGCATTGGTTAGTACATGGGTTTGTAACTGGGAAAAAAAATATTTTTCTATCTTAATGTGGACTACACTGGCAATTTAATCTTTGGCACTAAAAGATTAAACTGCTTGTTAGTAGCAGTCTCATTATCACCGCATTGATTTCAGTGTGCAACAAATGAGGTGGCTACCATCAAGCAGTAAAATGTATTAGTTTAATCACCACTGTATCCCTGGCCTTAAGCTGACCATAGATGGGTATTTTTTTTTCATTCTGCAAGCGGGCTAAACAAAAAAAAAACAGATCCCTCCATCCACATAAATTAGGTGGATGCAGGAACCCCCCCGCCAAGACATCCACTGATTAGCAAAACTTTTCCAGCATGTGCCTTCAACAGAAGTCAATCAAGCCATACAATGATTTAAATCTGTCTGGTCCCTGCTAAACTAGCAAAATTTTGAAGCTATGGCCAGTTTTATTGTCTAAGGAAACTAGAAAAACTGTTTTATGTTGAATGCCTTAATCTACTAGTAAAATGTCACTTCCATCCAAGATTCAAGTCTGTAACTACTGTTAACACCATCAAATTCTTTGCTAACAAAATTATATACAATAATAAACTACTTTACTTTTCAACTGCCCAACATGGTCTTGCATGCAACCATAATTTTGCTTACTTAACTTATGCCTTCACTTAGCAATATCTCTCTCTCTTTCCTTTTCAGTTGATCTGCTGTGCCACACTCTCACACCAGACACTCCTAAGCGCTGCAAAGCTATTTGTATTCAGACAGAACTTTACTTCAGTAAAATTATTTAAATTATTATTTCACAGTTAGCTTCACTGCAGAGATGTGCAAATCTTTTCTGTTCTCTTAGCATGTCATTTACAGTTTGTGCCCTAAGGCTGACTGCTCACTGCCCCTCCACCCTACAACTGAGCCAAGTAGCCAGGATAGTGTAAACAGTATCAGAATGCATTTTCAGTGTAGCACAGTTTCCAAGATCAGGAACATGCACAACCTGGCAAGTTAGTCTCATAACCACAAAAAAAATATTTCCCAGCACTCTTACCAGCTAGCCTACAAAGTAAAAAAACAAAAAACAAATAGGCACTGTCTTTGTGCAGCTTCCAAATATATCTGCAAATGTGTGCAGCTAAAACCTATGTTAGGTTCTAAAACAGTGCCATTTTGATGGGGGGGGGGGGGGGTTGTAGGCTAGCTGGTAAATGTGCTGGGAAATATTAAGTTTGATTGTACTGGGAAATGCCCTTCCATGTGTACCTTACCTCAAAAGTTGCCATTCTTTTATAGCCTGCTTGCTGGATTTGGTGTGGGAACACATTGGACATGTTCAGCTGCCATTGTGCTCTTTCCAGACTTTTAATATGTCCCCATGTCTTTAAGGAAGAATAGGCTCCCTATAGGCATAACTGCCCTTAATTTATCCAACTTAAAGACCCTCAAATATAGAGTTAGGACTACACTTTACAGAGGAGACTTGACCAGGCATTGTGGCTTCCACATATATTTGCAAATGTGTGCAATTAAAACCTCAGTTTTTAACATGAATTGTTAGACAGTGCCATTTTTTTTTTGCATGCTAGCTGGTAAGTGTGCTGGGAAATCTTTTGTTTGTTTGTTTGTACTGTGCGATGCCTTTCCATGCGCACCTTACTTCAAAAGCTAGTTATTAATTAGGGTGGTTGCCATTCTTGTGTAGTCTCACAACTACCTGTGTTAAAAGGATACAGACAGATACATCCTGTCTAAACCTGAACGTGTGTACGCGGCATTACTAAACTTTGTTGAGGAGCCAATGAACTCCGGATCACTCCTAGATTAACACTTATGCAAGTTACAAAATTGCCAATTGCTATAGCCCATGGTGACCAATCAGAATTAAAATTTCACTGATAAGTAAAAAATAAATGGAGTCCCAATTGGCATCAACTTGCAGAATATAAAACAGGTTCAGTATGGACTTACCTTTCACCTCATTTAAAATCCATGAAACCACAGCTCCAGTGGAGTTTATTTATTTTGGTTTAGATAAATGTTTATGTACAATGAGGAAAGTAAAGACACCTCAAGAGGAGGCGCTCACATAGTGGTTAAAGATCAATGTCAGCGAAAAGTAAAATATTCATGGTTAATGGCAAATGTAATCGCATGCTGCCTTTTTATATTTATTTTGCTATTTCAGTGGTGGAATATTTATACATGAACTCCTAGACTTCTCCAACTTCTACAATCATTACAAAGCCAAATGATGAATTCACTCTCATCATCTGATTTTCCATACTTCAGAATAAATAACTAGGAGGTCCAACAGTGAGAGAGTGATACCATCACTTTACACCTGTGGTTAGCAACCTGTAGAGCGTGATCTACCAGTAGATTGTGGCCAGGTGACTGGTAGATCATGGTCTGGGCTTTCTGACTCACCACCCCAGAGCATTATGCAATGCAAAGGGACTACTTGTAAATTTGGAACTTTAGTAGAGCGCAAGAGCCACATAGGCCAATGCCTCCTCTGTAGTGATGGCTCCTGTGCCATGCAGAGTGATACTAACTGCACTCCATCTCCTATTCCAATTAGCGGTCTCCAGTGTGGTGCCAGCAGCAGGAAAGAAGAGATCTTCAGGAAAATGTGCAGCAATACACTGGGCATAACAGTATAGAGCTGCTTTCACACTGATGTGCTGTGGTTTACCTACACTGTGGGTGCAGCGCAGTGTACCTGAAGCTTTCCTGTGGGTTTGCTGTGCTTAGCCAAAGAATTCTATTATATCCTGTGGGTTTGGTACACTTTCCGAAAGCACACCAAAACTCCTGAATTCAATGCTTTCAGAAAGTGCACCACACCTCCAGGATATAATAGTCGTATATGGTAAAGCACAGCTAACCCAGGAAAATCGCAGATGCACTGTGCTACATCCGAGGCTCAGGTAAACTGCAGCACATCAGTGTGAAAGCAACCTTTTAGGGGGCTTAGAACAGCAAGGGCTCATTCCCATTTTCAGTTTGGGGAGTGGTAAAACCCATAGTTAAGATGTGCTTTTACCACCACCGTCCCAACCGCACCACCTTTATCTGCAGTGGCCAGGGGTGTACACATGTCGCAGCCACAGCAGGTGTTATACACCCGGTCATGGTTGGTGGGTGTAGCACCTGCCAAGCACGACCCATTGAAGTGAATGAGGCCACTCTGAAAGTGCCCTGCAACCTTGTGCAGTACAGCAAACAAGGGGTTAAAGCAGGTAGCATTTTGTTACTTTCTCACCACCTGTTTTAACCCCTTGGACCCTGCAGAAGCTTGAAATTGTGCTTACAGAGTGGCCCCATTTAATTAATTAATAGGTCACCAAAGAAGCAGGGGAATGCAACTAAGGACTCATTCACAAGTGCAGCAGGCATTGCTGCTCCTCTGAAAAACGATCCGAGTGTGTTTGTTAGGTGATGAGGAGGCGATATGCTGCCTCCTCACCACCTGATTTAAACCCATAATTGCCGTGCGATGCACGCGATTGCAACACAGTAGTATGGCAATTAGAGGTTTGAGGAGGTGAGGAGGTGGCACTGGGCAATACTGTGCCCGGTGATCTTTGACTTCTCCCATGTTGTTCAGGTATATTTCCACCTCTTTAAGGTTGCCTACCCCTGTTTTACACTGCTAAAAAAAAACATTGTTGTAATAATACTTTGATGTAATTATCGTAGTGGTTGGTTTTGTTGCTGGCAATGCATTATGTATAATGTTATACACAGTTCCTAAATTGATAGTCAGACCTATTTTTATTTGGTTTCATGTTCCAATTTCTGATCTGCATTCCTGGTAGGCAAAAAACTGTGATAGATAATTCATGATCTATGACTCAGTTTCTTATTTGATGACTAAGCATGTGAGTAATGTACATAGCTGATAGTTAACACTCGGTTTTTCCGCAATAATAACTAAAATTTAAGCCACTCTAAAACTTTAATATTATAATACATCATTACTACATTACATCATTACATTGTCATCACCTTTATGCAACTATGTTTTTATAAAGTGAGTTACATAAAAGATTAATGGATTCATACCTAAATGCTATGTATAACTACTGATCATAACTAGCTACAGCACAGAATTTCTAATACAGAGAAAGTGTTGCCACAGATGTTAGTAAAGCCACCGTGACACAGCGATGTTGTACCTTGGCTTTCTGGCTTCATTGCTCCTGTGGTCAACATAATGGAAAGATCTGTATATATTGTGTTGATGCAAAAATAAAATGCTTTCTATTCTACTATGAGAAAGGCAGCAAAACATTTTTCAGGTGCAAGGCCACATTAGGACTTACAATATGAAAAAGTATTTTGCTTCTCATGCACATGGCAAAGTTCTCTGTTTTCAAATAATTTAGTGCTTAAATCACTGTTTACAAACTCATACTGTATATAAAGTGTAGACAAATGGTGATACATTATCAAACTTTTATAACAACTGTTATGTGAAGTACATATAAATATTGATATACCACCTATTTACAGTAACTTCCCAAGTCAAGTTATGCAGCTTCAAACCAATTTACTTAACCTTAATTATACCTGTCTCCTAAAGCTTAGTCACACATAGTTGTACAGCAAACACTCTTAAACTGAAATTACTTAATTTAATTTCACTGATTACAGCAAGTTTCTTACAGTATGTATTAGAAGTTGCAGCAAGTGAGATAAAGTCTAATTTCCAGGCTGAATGATGTCCATCACCATTTAAATTTTCCTCCCCAGCCTGACAGTTGCTGGCCCTCCACTTTTATTCTTGGATTTTAGTTCTTTGAGCTTCTGATTGAGCTTCAGCATCACATGTGGCTGTTACCTGGGGAGGTCTAAATGCAAATGCAGTCTGCTCAGGACACCGATTTCTCAAAAATAATATCCACCTATCAAAGCATTTTTATATTTTTTTAAAACACCTCCAAAGAGCCAGCCCAAAACTTGCACCAGGGCTGAGGGTTCTTAAAGGGAGATCTGAGACAAGGTGCCCTGATGTTTTATGTACAGCATCATGCCTGCCCCTCCCACTATCCATAATCTGCCTGCATTGTGCAAGGACTGAGTGATGAGTCTGGGCCTAAACTAAGCCATGTAATACAAAAGAAAGGATTTATTTTAAAAGGGTGGTAGTGTCAGGAAAGACAAAATATAAACAGATTAAACTTCATTTTAGGGTGTATGTCACGCCAAAAATGTATTTCTACTTTTTGATAGTGTGGAAGAAGTAGAACTCCTGACCGGTCCTGCAAACCAAAGATCTTTTAGAGGGATTTACCATCACTTCCAGTCCTTCTGACAGCAGTTACACCAGGCAGGGAGTGAGGGAAAATCTGCAACTTGGACCCACAAAAATAAAAACATGCAAGGGATTCAAGTCTTCTCCTACCCTACAAAAAAAAACAATGTTATTTCTATATATAAATAATTACTGCTGTGCTGCCACCACAAAATATGACTATAATGTGCTCTAACACACCCCACCAAGCTACTGCTGACATCTTTCATGTGTTCCCACATAAACATTAAATAACAGTAAAATATAGTGCTTGAAATATACAATATTAAAAAAAAAATGGAATTTACAAATTACAATTTGCATTTGGCATTCTAACCCCCAATATATCAATCATTTGAAACTGGCGTCATTACAGAAATATAATTGCTGTTGGGCAATTGAAAAACATTTTACACATCAGACTTCTTTTTCAATCTATGGTAGTAATCAAATTAATTTATGTACATTATGTAGGTACCCCAGCAGTCATTACAGCTGTAATCACAAAATAAAAGTACAAACAAAATTTTGTTATTCTTTTGGAATTTTTAAAAAAATTTAAATTCAACATGTGTTTACTAGATTTTACTAGCTGTGTTCATGTTAAGGTTAGTGATGATGTGAATGAGCACTAAGGTTGAAGATTTCCCCGAGAAAGCATCTGTATTATAGATGCTCAAATAATCGAGATTGTCTCCCTGCCAGTGCTGACTATGCATACATCTGTGAGTTATAAGAGCACTTTATTGTAGCACAAAGATTTCACTGTATTTAGTTGCTCAGTAAAGCAATAAAGAAAGAAAGAGAAGCAGATGTTGAATGCTTTAATATATATATAGAAATGCCTGTTGATTTTCTGGGGAAAGGTTTTATCATGCATAGGGATTTATTTACTAAAGACAAACCCACTTTGCAATACAAGTCGCTGTAGATCAGAGGGGGACATGCAAGGAAAATAAAAAACAGCATTTTTGTTTGTACAAGATTGGATGATAAAATCAGCCAAGCTTGTCTTCATTTCAGATCTTCCCCCCAGATCTACAGTGACTGCATCTCCAAGTGCACTTCCAAGTGCCCTTGCAGTGCAAAGTGGATTTGACTTTAGTAAATCAACCCCATAGCATTACACTAATACAATTCTAAGCATAACACTGTTACATTAGTAATATAACTTTTACATATTGCTTTTCCCCAAAAGTTACCTTTCGATAATATAAATATAATAAAAAATAGAGGTGTGTGGTGCATCAGGATTCCCTGTGCCTTCAGAACACCTTAAAGCTAACTGGTGCTTCACCCACACAGACCAAAACAGCAAGATTGCCTTAATGCCCTCCTCCTCAACAGCAGGGCTGGTGTTTGCTGATTGGATCAGCACTGTCACATGGGCAAATAGAGTCCTTAGCACTGTGTAAGCTCTGACTAGACTGACTTTCCTAACACCAGGTAGTTGAATAAAATGTGTGCAAAGTATCTAAAAAATAAAGAGCAAAGAGTATCAGAATCACAACATAATCTAAAAATTATACATAAAGTATATGACATAGAGTAACCTACAGCTGTCAAACAGAAATCAGCTATTAGAACCTTGGAATGCCTATACACAAGCAGATCAAATATATAGAACAGATTTGCTTGTCGTTACTAAAACCAATAAATATATGCTCACAGCTGCTTTTAACCACACTCAGATGATATCAAGCACCAGTATATGCTCAGTGAAAGAACCAAAACATATACAGAAAAGGGGAAGAATCTTTTATTGATAACAGACTTTTCAATACACTGGAAAATGTCTGTTGGAGACAACAGGCACTCATACTTGCTTAAGTATCGTTCGCAAGGGTTTAACTTCCCCATGGTGCATTTGCAGTCTGAAAAGTCTCACAGATTCTCTTTGCAAACATGCAGAACAGGATGAACATCTATGGGATGGACAGAAAAATAAAATATAATTTTTGATTGGCTGCTTTAATATATCCACACTGCTCTCTATGGTTATGTTCCTAATTAAGTCAAATCATGCTCACAACTTTTAGTGTTATTGAGATTTCAAGTAGCATATATAGGCACCGTAGACAAAACTGATTTAGTTTCCTCCTAAATTGATGGCTATGAACTAATTCACAAGTAACTCTAGAATTATAAGGATCAGCTGAACTTGTGGTATATTTGTTGATTTCTCTATACCATTCTACTGTTGGTGTGGCAGTAAAATAGTTTAGTTTTGATGAGGTCATTGCTTAGTTTGACGTCTGAAAGCAGCTTGGGGTTGATTAATGATGGTCCATGTATGAATATACTGTATGTTTATGCAGATAAAATAACTGTTATTATTTTAGATTCTGCAGTTCAGTTAAAATTACTTGATTTTATTCACCTTATCAGCTTTTATTTCACTTATAAATATGTACATAGTGAACTTCATATGAGCAACGCTATTGCTCTGCATGTCCAAAGTTGACACAGAGAGTAACAGCTGTTGCATGCCTTTACAAGCTATGCATTTACTATTACCTATATATATTCAGCGTACTTCAAATATTCATTTCAGGTACTTCATTATTGAATCTCTAGCAGCTTGGCCTATTATCTAAATAGTACATTTAAGTATAATGTATGAATTATAGCTAACATATTAGCAGGTAAGTAGAAGTTATATGACATTCCATTCCATTTTAGGTCATATAGTGACTTTTAAAGTAATAAAGCCCAAATTTAGCAAAAACATTCAACAAGGTGGGCAAGACAGAACTTCTAGGAAGTGTTTATTACTGTTGGTCTCCTCATTGGTGAGATTTCTGCTCACCCCCTGCAGCATTGATACCCAGAAAGGAAATAAGAGTGTGTAGGTGTAACCGGGACAGGAAGATTCAGAGAGCAAAAATAACAGCTGCTGTAACTCCTCTCCTTACTAGCAAATAAATGTGTTTTTGTAGATGTTTCTGTTCACATTAGAAAGATATACCAGCCTTTCCTATCCTATTGAAAAGTTATCACTGGGACAGTAAGTAGGGTCAAATGTCTTGAAATGACACACACAGCAATAAAAACCTGCCTAAAAAACTATTCTAACCTTTCCCCTATCTGTGCAAAACTAAATAAAATAGGGTGGATAAAATAGGGAGGATTTGGACTAATACTTTATTGTTCTGTGAAATCAAATACATTGGGCATAACCACAATATTTTAGTTTACATATAAACCCACTGGATCTAATATTTTCTTGTTTGCCTTAACTTGATGATTTTACAGATCTGTTTGATATGGTAACTACTTGATATTTGATATGGTTACTAGATGTGGTTACTAGATATGGCAAATAAGATCATTGATATTGTAACCTGCAGAATTAGTGGGGTTTGTACAGGCATACCCCACTTTTAAGTACACAATGGGGTTTATTTACTAAAGCTAGAAAGTGCAAACTCAGGCTCACTTCTGCATAGAAACCAATGAGCTTCCAGGTTTTATTACCAAAGCTTAATTGAACAACCTGGGGTTAGAAGCTTATTGGTTTCTATGCAGAAGTGAGCCTGATTTTGCACTTTCTAGCTTTAGTAAATAAACCCCATTGTGTACTTAAAAGTGGGGTATGCCTGTACAAGTATAATGAGAGTAATCCGATTAGAATAACACATTTATTGATTAGCTACAACAGCAAATGAACAGTTGATACTTGGGCCGCAACTAGTTACAAAAGATAAGTATATATTTTATCCATGCTGTTCAAAATAATCTATTAATAGAATCTGCTTCAAGCTTCATAAATCAAGGTATGACATATCATATAGAGCAGTTACTGTATAGGAGCAAGGTTATTCTAACACAAAACCTGAGCCTCCCACACATTTTTACCAGATAAAGCAGTTCTTAAAGGCAGAAGCAAATATGAAAGAAAAATAGTTTAAACCAGCCTTTCTCAAGTAGAGTTACCGCAGCAGTTGCCAGAAAAAAATACCTAACCAGCCTTTCTCAAGTAGAGTTCCTCCAGCAGCTGCCTTGAGTTCTGTGAGCAGTCAGCAATGACCACCTCTGAAAGTGGGACACTTCTACACTGACCATCAATATATGATGGTACTTTTCCACTGACCCCAAAGTAAAGGTGGCACTTCTACACTGATCAGCAATGTATGTGGATACTAACTTTCTTTTGTTCACTAATTTAAAGGCACACCACAGGTTTCAATGTATTTACTGGATTTTATTATTGTTATTTTATGTCAAGATAATTACTGAAATTACTGAGTTTATTTGTCCTATAGCTTGGAGGGGTGTTAAAAACCTCCCTTGGTGTCAGATGTAAATGTGTACACCACCTTTCTTATACTTTCATTTCAAATATTATCTACAACTTACTCATCATCATTTATTTGTACCTTAAGCAATAGATATATATGTATTTTTAAGCAGGGGGTCCCTAAAAACCTAAAAGCTCCATTATAGTAAAAAAAGTTGAGAAAAGGCTGGTCTAGACAATACAGCCATCACTAAGACCTATCATAGCATAGCACTCACAGAAAAACTCCACAAATCATTTTACTGAAGACATAACTACTCAGAGCACCTACAAAGTTCTGTAAGTACAGTGAACAAGTATAGCTCCACAACACGTATGCGGGTCCATTATCAGTAAATGATGTGTCTGCAGGAGGACTGAATCCAGCATCTTCCACAGCACAATTGCTTTGGTAATGACATACTAAGCTGCCTTTTTTGCAAATTGATTGTATTTATCCCTAGTGTAATGTTCACATTGAGCTATAGACCACTAATTAACATGTCTCAGTAATTAGAACATCATGTATAGATAACACCTGACTTACATTAAGCATTGCAGGGTGCAGAATTAAGTTATTAGCTATATGTGTCTCGTGATTTATCAATATCAGCAGCCA
This sequence comes from Lithobates clamitans, assembly GCA_037952925.1. Lineage (NCBI taxonomy): Eukaryota > Metazoa > Chordata > Amphibia > Anura > Ranidae > Lithobates > Lithobates clamitans. Next base: position 4,019,387 of record JBBGZY010001336.1, on the reverse strand, counting down.
GAACATTAAAAAAAAACACAAAATATGGACAATCTTGTATATGGACTAATCTAGGGCTTTCATAACCTGAACGTGCTTGTATGAATGCAATGCAGCACCGTCTCCTATCTTAGTGGAACAACGCGACTGCTGTCCGTGGTGCTGAAATCTGCAGCTGCTGTCTATGGTGCTGAAATCTGCGGCTGCTGACCACAGAGCTGAACAGCGCGGTCTCTTAGCTATTGTTTAACTATGCATCCGCTGTCCACAGCGCTGAACTCTGCCGCCGCTGTCCATGGTGCTGAAACCTGAGTCCTGCAGTTCATGGTGCTGAAACCTGTCGCCGCTGTCCATGGTGCTGAAACCTGCCGCCGCTGCCCATGGTACTGAAACCTGCCGCCGCTGTCCAAGGTACTGAAACATGCCGCCCCGCAGTCAGTGGTGCTGAAACCTTCGGCGCTATCTACTGTGCTAAAATCTGCAACTGCCTATGAACAATACAGCTCTAGAGGAAATGTTTAAAAGCCAGGACCATGTACTACATTTGCCATTAAATACACACATTTTACTGAATCCAAGATAATCTCAAATCTACTGCAAGATCTCATTGATATACATTAGAAGGTGTACCTGCTGTACATCGGCATGTTCAGCAAACAGATGTGCCCCCTATATACTTGCAGCTGGACCTGTATCTTTATACAGGGTAACCCTCTGCCAGCAGTGCACTGACCTGTGATTTTTCTGGCTGTCCTTTTTCTCCATGATTGACGGTACACAGTTGGTGAGTTCAGTCCAGTCTGCATGCAAACCACAACTCCAGCCTGTAGAGAAGCGAGAAAACAACCAGGTCTCCTTCCTCCCAGGACGGTGACAGGTGCACTTTTTCTGTCCTGGCTTACAGTCACAGGGCTGTTCCAAGCGGATATTCCTAACCAAATGCCTTCCAAAAGTAGTCCCCCCTGTCTTCTGGATGTGCAGGAACACTATCACATCGTCCCCCTTGATGTTAAAATCCACAAATCTGTAAAGGTCTTTGGCCATGAAGCTGAAGGTCGGCTGGAATTTGGGGGGGATGTTATCCTCTGGAAGTTCAGTCTCATCCTCGTCACTCTGCCACTGAACCTCTGCCATCGCAGGCAGCTCAGAGGACTGCTCTCTTACAGGATCCCCTGCCCTGAAATGCCAGGAGCCGGTCCCAGTTGGGCAGATGTACTGGTAGACAATCATCACAAAGAGTACAGCTAGAACCGGGGCCAGGATCAACTTGTTGGCTCTGTCATCCATGATTCCAGAGAAGCCTTTTTCCTGAACGCTCATAAAGGAGAATGAATGTACCCTTATTCTATTGGCTGACATCAAGTAATATAAGAAAGCCGGGCTTTCAATTTCAGGGTGATCTGTTGGTTCTTGCTTGTACCCATCCCAGCCTGCGTGGCACGCATTGATTGCTTTGTGCTGCAATACAAATCACTAAGTTGAATGCAGTAACAAAGTTACAAGTGTGTGGAGGACACGTGAAGGTGCCATGAGCTGAGCCTGGCCGCTCGGCAGCAATCCTCAGCTAGCTCCACTCATTGCCTGCACAAGGAAACCCTCACGCCTTCTGCTAAACGGGATGGGAGCTGAATGCTGGAATTTCTCATTCACACCAAGCCAATGGCAGAGCAGCGTCTCACTCCTCATACCCAATCACGGATTTCTTCTGGGAATGAAGCAGACGGAATTGTGAACCAATGGAAAATGTAAACAGGGAGTAGATTGACTCCTACACTGCAGACAGCAGAGCTAAACCAATGAGAAATGCAATGACTGCTGATGGGGTGGGTGAAGTCTGCGAGGAGCCAATACAGCATGGATGAAGCTCAGCCGTTATGTGGGGAAGGAGACATCCCCGGCATACCTTTACATGTGCTGCTTCCAATCATCCACTGCGCAGTGCAGACTTCTGTGTGAGCTGATGTTCACTAACTCAACCAATTATCTGAAAAACAGGGGGGGTGCCACAGCTGACCACCTTATAAAAGTGTTGGGGACTTGGCTATTATGCTGATCAAGAACAAGAATGCACATTAGAAAAAGAAAAGAAAATCCAGAATATTAAAAAGAAATAAATCATAGAAAAGCAGAATTCCAGCTAAAGCCCAACTAGTCTGAAAATGTCCCCTCTCCTCCTAACACCTGTACAAACTACTGTGGAAGATATATATACTTATTTATTTTCAGCTAAATGATCCCCTGTGTCAGCCAGCAGAATGGAGAGAGCGCCTAACAACAGCTGTGAAATCTGGGAGCAATGACATCACCCTTAAAGTGATTATAAAGGCACAAGGTTTTTTTATATTCATGCATTCTATGCATGAAGGTAAAAAAGTAAAAAAACTATCTGGGTGCAGCAGCCCCCCCATACTTACCCAAGCCCCCTCTCGATCCAGCCATGCCATGTCAATAAGAGCCTTACCTCTCCAGGGACTCGCACCCTTGATTGGCTTTTGGCAGCAGCCGGAGTCAATGGTCAATAACAGACAGTGAGACAATCAGGAGATGGAGGGGATGGGGCTGAGCTGCAGCTCCATGTGTCAATGGGCACACAGAACCGCAGGTCAAGACCGCGCCTGCTTGGGTGCCCCCAGAGTAAGCTGCTTGCTCTGGGGGCACTCAGCAGGAGGGAGCACCAGCAAGGGACCCGAGAAGAGGAGGATCCTGGGCTGCTATGTGCAAAACCAACTGCACAGAGCAGGTGAGTATAGCATGTTTGTTATTTTAATGTAAAAAAAAACCAAGGGTTTAGTAACCCTTTAAGCTGGCCATACATTATACAGTTTTCATATTCAATTTCCTTTAGATTTACCTTCAACCAGTGGTGGCTGGTGCTCCATTTTTTTTGGGTGGGGCAAACAACCCCCCACCGCCAGGTCCGCATTTGCTCCATCCAGGGTTGTGGCTGCCCCTCCTTCTCGGCCACCGTGAAGTCCATGAACAGCAGATGGACAAAGCAGTGGGAGAACAGCTGGGTGGACAGAGCCGGGCTGTGGCACACTCTAATGACAGACATCACCATATTTCTTCTCCCAGCTCAGGTTGCACAGCAACTCTGCCTCTGCACATGTCACCGCTGGAGACTGCACGCTCATTGGCTGCTACCAGCTCCCTCTGCCTCTTCCTTCTCCTCTGCTCCTCTACTCCTCCTCTCCCCTACTTATCTGCTTCAACCACCACCGCACACATTACCCAAGTGGATGGGCTTGGGGCACAGTGCTCTGCCCAGGGATCCCACAATTTCGGCACCCCGAGCAAATTTGTTAGTCAGCTTCAGGGGCAGGCAACAGCATTGTAAGTAAAGGAAACTGGCAGTGAAGCCTTCAGGCTTCACAGCCAGTTTCTTACTGTGTATACATGAATCGCATTGCGCTTTCTGAATGGTCCCACAGTCTTCTGGGACCTGTGTGTGTCCCAGAAGGCAGCGGGGTGAAGGAGGAGGGGCCAGAAATGCTCGGAGATTGCCGAAGCAATCTTACCCAGCAGTGGGAGTGGGTACCTGTCAAACCCAGGTACCCTCTCCCCCTTCCCCCTAACAATAAAAAGTGCCAAATGGGAGGGTGCAAAGAAGTGGAGCTTCCCCTTTTGGGTGGAGCTCCATTTTAACATGCTCTCTTCCTCAAGTGACAATGCTACTCCCCCTAGATACAGTATTGTTGACACCCTGGGACAGCAAGTGTGTTCCTGGCATGATCACCAAGTGAAAGTAAAAATAATTATGTGTGAAAAAGGAAAATGAATTCAGCCACCTCATATAAGGAAAGGTAAGTTGCACTAACTTCAGATCTTGTTTTTGGGTTTAGATATGCTTTGTAAACCCAATAATACATTTTTTGTGCCTACAAAAAATTTCCGTTGATCCTGTTGAAATAATTTTGTCTTTCTGACATTCTGTGCACTGAAGTTAAATTTTAAACAATGTCATCAGTTATTTTTTGTGAACTACAAAAACAACTCTGCCCTATGTAATGAAGATGAGAGGGGGAGGTGTTTGTAGTCCAAACCAGCAGCGTAGCCTAGGTTGACAATGCAGCTTCTCTATTGACAAGGTACAGGGAGTGAGCATTGTCACATTAGGACAGAAAGTGTGTTACTGGCAGGATCAAAACTAAAATAGTTGAAAACCCTTACATATAACCACTGAAGTGACTAGCCTCGGTGATACACAGAGATAAAACAAATCCTAAAACATACGTTGTACCTGTTTGTCTGCAGACATCTGGCTTGTACAGCTTTCTACAACACACTGAATTTAAACTGAATCTGTAAGCATCTTTCAGCAGCACACAGCAAGGGGTAGGGACCTGAATTCATACACTGAACCACTAAGGGTCATTCCATACTAATCAGTTTTTGATGCACTCTTGGGGTTTCAAAAGCAGAAGAATAAATGCATGACAAATGCATCCCTTGCATGCATAGGATTTCTCCTATGGAACGCTTCACAATGTAAATGCGCTGCACTTTGAAAAATTGTGCATGATGCACCTTTGGGACAGTTTTTTAAAAGAACATTCCATTTTAATTCATAAAAAGCACATCAAGAGCACATTAGTAGGAAAGGGCCCTAATGGAGACAAGCTTTGAGCATGATTGGAGAGAAGGGACACACCTCCTTCTCATACATAACAACCACTTTAAGATAAGAAATCTTACAAAAAAGGAAACAAATACAGCCACCATATCCAAAGACTGGTAAACTCCAATATATTACATAGCTTCATAGTTGGTAGGTTGAACCAACTAGCCCATCCAAACCAACCTGTGTACTTGACGTATGTGTATTAACCGGTTTCCGACCGGTCATGTACATATACTGCGGCACAATGGCACCGCTGCATGAAACACCTTAATGGGTACGGAGGTTCCTTTAAGAGCTGCCAGAGGGCATGCGCCTGCCGCCGGAGGGGCACGCGCAGGCCTGCCGCATGGCAGGGGACCCGATGTGTGTGGCCGATGATTCCCGCTGGCCACGTGCAATCACGTGCACGAGCGCCAGAACAGGGATTTGTGTGTGTAAACACACAAATCTCTGTGCTGTCAGAGGAGAGGAGACATGTCATTTGTTCCTAGTAAGTAGGAACAGTGAAATATCTCCTCTCCTACTCAGTCCTATCCCCATACAGTTAGAGCACACTGAGGGAACACACATTTAACCCCTTGATCGCCCCCCTAGTGTTGACCCCTTACCTACCAGTGTCAATTACACAGTAGTCAATGCATTTTTAAAGCTCTGGTCGCTGTATAAATGTCAATGGTCCCAAAAATGTGTCAAAAGTGTATAATCTGTCCGCCGCAATGTTGCAATACCGCTAAAAATCACAGATCACCACCATTACTAGTAAAAAAAATAAAAATAATAAAAATGCCATAAAAATGCCATAAATGTTCCCATAGTTTGTAGACGCTATAACTTTTGTGCAATACAATCAATATATGCTTATTTTTTTTACCAGAAATATGTAGAAGAATATATATTGGCCTAAACCGATGAAGAAATTTGTTTTTAAAAACATTTTTGGGGATATTTTTTATAGCAAAAAGTAAAAAATGTTTTTTTTTTCAAAATTGTTGCTCTTTTTTTGTGTATAGCGTAAAAAATAAAAACTGCTGAGGTGATTAAATAGCACCAAAAGAAATCTCTATTTGTGGGAAAAAAGGACGCAAATTTTGTTTGGGTACAGCATTGCATGACCGTTACCAGTTGAAGTGACGCAGTGCCAAATTGTAAAAAGTGCTCTGGTCAGGAAGGGGGTAAAACCTTCCGGGGCTGAAGTGGTTAATATAATCATTTCCCATATGCCTGTATATTGTGTTCACTAAGATGCATGTCCAAGAGTCTTTTAAAACTATCAATAGTTCCTGCTGACACCACTGATTGTGGAAGAGAGTGTTCCACATCCTTATCGCCCTGACAGGGAAATACCCCCTGCGCAGTTTAAGGTTAAACCGCTTCTCCTCCAATCTCATTGAGTGGCCTCATGTCGTATTACACTCCCTAAAACAAAATAGTTTCCTACCTAAGCTGGGATTATCATTAAGATATTTGTATATCGTTACCATATCTCCTCTCAATCGTCTCTTCTCCCAGGAGAATAGGTTTAGTGCTTGTAACCCAGTCCTTGTAATTGAGGTCCTCCAGTCCCCTATGAATTTTGTTGCACTTCTCTGGATTATCTCCAGTTCCAAAACTGAATACTGGCCGAACCAGAGTGGCAGGATTATCATTTTATCTCTGGAGTAAATGCTCTTTTTAATGCATGGCATTGCATGCTGTTGCTCAGTCTCTCTTCAACTAGGACCCCCAGGTTTTTCTCCATCCTGGATTCCCCCAGAGATTCTCCCCCTAGTGAGAACCTTGCATTTATATTTTAGGCCCAAGTGCATTACTTTACATTTTTCAATATTAAACCTCATTTGCTATGTAGTTGTCCACCCCATTTTCTTAGATTTGTATCATCAGCAAACACTGAGATTGAACTATTTATACCAACCTCTATATCATTTATGAATAAATGAAACAGAACTGGTCCCAGGACAGAGCCCTGGGGTACTCCACTTACCACTCCAGACCAGTCTGAGTACACGATATGTATCACCACCTTGTGGACACACTCCTGTAAACAATTTTCTATCCAAGAGCAAACCCTATGGTCTATGCCTACAGACCTCAGTTTGCAGATTAAGCATCTATGGGGACTGTAACAAATTATTTTGCAGAATCCAGATACACCACATCCACAGGCCTACCTTTATCTAGATGGCAGTTCACTTCCTCGTAGAATGTTAACAGATTTGTTTGGCAAGAACAACATTTCGTAAACACATGCTGATTACTACTAATACTATTGTTTTCATCAATTTTTTGTTATAGTCCCTTATCATCCCCTCCAATAGCTTAAATATTATCAATGTCAGAATGACAGGCCTGTAGTTTCCAGGAATATAGCTCGCCCTTTTTTGAATATTGGTACCATGTGGACTTTTCGCCAATAAGCTGGTATTATTCCTGTCAGTATGCTGTCCAGAAAGATTAAGAATAGTAGTCTTTCTACAACCTGACTGAGTTCTTTGATGACTCTCTGGTGTAAGCCACCTGATTTTTTTTTGTTAAGCTTTTCCAGTCTTTTTTTGACCCCGGCTTCTGTTCGCCCCAAGAGTACATCCTATGATGTGTTACTAATAATACAGTCATGGTTATTATACCCCTCCTTTTCCTGTGTAAAAACTGAGGAGAAGGAAGCATTTAGTACAGTTGCATCCTCCTTGTCATCTGCAACCAACTTTCCTTCATCATCCTTTATGGGGCCTATATGCTCTAACCTCGCTTTTTTTACGGTGAATAGATTTAAAATATTTTTGGGGATTTTTTTTTTACTCTCCTTTGCTATGTGTCTCTCAATGTGTCTTTTTTAGCCACCCTGATTGTGTTCTTACACTTCTTATTGCATTCCTTGTAGTGTTGGCATTATGACAATGACCCCTCTGCTTTATATTTTTTAAAGGCCATTTTTTAATCTTTACTATGACTTTTTATGTTATGGTTTAGCCACCCAAGTTTAACCTTCGTTCCTCTATATTTATTGCCCATTGGAATGCAATGAATGATACCTTCATTTAACCACTTGCCGAACCGGCTAACTGGGAATTTACGTAATGATTTTGATGTTAAGGTCTGGGGTTATGATTACAACTAGATGCCATAACCCCAGTAAGGATCTGTCATGCTGTATTGTTTATCACAAGGGATGTTTCCATTCCTTGTGATAGCAATAAAAGTGATCCAAAAAAAAAGGAACAGTGTAAAAATTTAAAAAGTATCAAAATAAATAAAAAAAAGAAAACACCTCCGTCCCACGTTATTGCACACAGTAGTGAACACATACGTAGGTCACACCCACATATGTAAATGGTGTTTGCGCCACACATGTGAGGTATTGCCATAAATTTCTGAGCGAGAGCAATAATTCTAGCACTACACTCTGTAATGCTAAACTTGTAACCTGTAGAAATTTTTAAAGCATCACTTGTTGAGATTTTTAAGTACTGTAGTTTGGCGCCATTCCACAAGCACATGCAATTCTAAAGCATGACATGTTAGGTATTTTTTTACTTAGCGCAATATCATCTTTCAGATTATACAAAAAAATGGGGTATATATTATGTTTTTTTTAATTCATTAAAATATTATTGTTTCCCAAAAAAATGCATCTGAAAAACCGCTGTGCAAAAACAATGTGATGTAAAAAATTGCAATGACCACCATTTTATTCTCTAGGGCCTCTGCTAAAAAATATATATATATAATGTCAGGGGTTCTAAGTATTTTTTTTTTTAAATACTGATTTTTACTTGTAAACAACAAATGTCAGAAAAAGGCTGGGTCCTTACTGTAAGTATATTCCTAAACCACTCCCATGTTTCTTCAGTGTTCAATGTTTCTAGGATTTAGTCCTTTTAATATCTTGTAGTATTGAGCACAGTTGGCTTGTTGAAATTTAGTGTTCCATACCCTCATGTCTCCTTTTCCTATGATTTATGCTGAATGTAATTATCCTGTGATTGCTGGTTCCCAAGTTGTCCTGTAGTTCCACATCACATTACTTTTTTTCATTTTGCATTTAAATATGCTTTAAATGTATCCCTGTAGTTAAAAACTTGCAAGCAGGAAGAATTTTTATCACAAAAAAGACATACTTGATTTACTAAAGATAAAGGGAATTTCACTTTGCAAGAAAATTTTCCCCAAAGCTTAGTGAATTTGATGAAATTCAGAGGCGTGAGAACAGGGTGTTCCAGATGTTCCAAGGCACACCCTAATCACCCCATGGGCATTAGTGAAGCTGACCTGGGTGCCAAAGGCTGCATGTTTACTTAGTGTCCCCCCGCCACTGGAGCTACTGCTGTACAGAGCGACTCTTCATGATAGTGACAGGGCAGGTTGTGTCCCAGCCCCACGGCTGTGTTGTTGGAGAGCAAGCTGAGCTCCAGTGCCTGCTCTCTCTCACTCCTATAATTGCACTGGGGACACAGAGTTCAACATATGTGTCTGACGGACTGCAAAAGATTAAGGGAAATGTAGTCCGGAGGGGCAGGAGTGCGATGAAAATTAATGGAGCTGCAGACTGTAATGGCCACAATAAGGAGGTGAGACAGAATTTTCGCAGAAATTTCACAAGATATAAGGGGCACTCTAAGGCCCTGTTCACATTAGTGTTATCGCTGTATGATCTTGACGGTGCAATTTTGACAGCGTGATTTTTGCATGAATTTGTGTGTCGCATAGGACAGTCCATTAATTTGAATGGGCTGTTCTATGTGTTTTTTCACCTGAAAAGAAGCTCCTGCTTCTTTTTGGGTGAAAAGCTTCCAGAGATTTTGCCATGTAATCCTGTAACGTGACAATTGCGGCAAAATTGCATCACGTTTGGAGTGGCATTGTAGGGCTCTGAGGAAGAAGGTTATCCTTCGAAACGTGTCAGCCAGCAGTTATTCCTGGAATCTCCTCTGTTACGATTGGGAGTCAGTTATCATCTTGAACAATTGCTGTCATCTAGAGACTACTTGTAACATGTTTTTTTTCGTTCATACGTTTATGAGTAGTTTTCTATTTTATTTCTGAATAAAATATTTACCTAAGGATAATGCACAAGGTCAGTGCACCCTTGTTTTCTTGTTTTCTTTCTTTTCCCTTTGACTGTTAGGATACCTCTATGCTTGAGGGCAGCAAGATCAGAGACATTATCCACTACGATATCTGGTCCATCTGGTACTCACTTGTGCACAGGAGTGTTTTGTTTTCTGCTATCAAAAATTCAGTTGGGAGGCTAAGTTGCAGTGCCCCTTTTGTGTTAGTGGGGACCTGGAGCAGTACAGACCCAAAGCTGGGTATCTGTGCCATACGAGGGACCAAAGGTGTTATCCGGCCACATTCGGGAATCTGCTGACTGCCAAACCATTGGGACTGGATTAGGCACCTGCCAGGAGTAGTAATCTGAACTATACATCTTAACCTCTCACCACACACACATAGGCAATGCCATAGAGACAGCTTTTACCCAACTGCTCATCTACATACTGTTCAGAAAAAAGCTCCCATGGTCAATTACCATAATAACTAATTAAAATGTACTTATCATAAAAAGCTACTCACAAAAAGGTTAAAATCATGAGCTTGACATAGCCTGGGGTAACACATTCCACTAAATCACTTGTCTTCACTCTTTTTCTGATATTTGAGGAATGTTATGAATGAGGAATCTCAGAAACAAGTGGAACTTCCAGGAACCAGATGGAATATAGGAAGTGCTGTATTTAACCAAGCGTTTGCTGAGCATTTATTATGAGGCAACTCTATCAGGTGAGTCATTCTCACTAAGTGGGTTTGGTGAAGCACTTGAGGTGACGTTTGGAGCCTGAGACCTGCATGTTTGGTTTCCTGCACGCTGACTTTATTCACTATTTTATTTCTCAGTTTTGTAGTGGGACTATTTGGCACTTACAAATGTAAAGACTATAGGGTTTATTTACTAAGGATAACTCCACTTTGAACTACAAGTGCACTTGTAAGTGCAGTCACTGTAGATCTGAGGGGGACATGAAAGGAAAATAAAAAACAGTACAGTATTTTTGCTTGTAGATGATTGGATGATAAAATCAGCAGAGCTTCCCCTCATTTCAGATCTTCCCCTCAAATCTAAAGCGACTGCACTTCCAAGTGCATTTCCAAGTGCACTTGCAGTGCAAAGTAGATTTGCCTTTTGTAAATCAACCCCGCTGTGTTATCCAGCACCTCCTAAATCTAATAACTTTCTTTAGATTCATGGGATTATTATGTATAGTCATCTTTTCATTGATTTTTTGCCTTAATAGAATTTTACCGTAATACATTTAAATAATTTACCACCAAACCGCTTGTGGTCTAATATATATACTGGATATATATATGTGTGTGTGTGTGTGTGTGTGTGTGTTTGTGTGTATGTATATACGGGTGCATTTCATAAACTTAGAATATCATTAAAAAGTCAATTTATTTCAGTAATTCAATTTAAAAAAGTGAAACTCATATATTTTATATGGATGCGTTACACACAGAGTGATATATTTCAAGCATTTCTTTCTTTTAATTTTGATGATTATGCCTTACAGCTAGTGAAAACTCAAAATTCAGTATCTCAGAAAATTTGAATATTACATAAGACCAATAAAGAAAAGGATTTTTAATACAGAAATGTTGGCTTACTGAAAAGTATGTCCATGCACAGTGGAGTATGTACTCAATACTTGGCCAGGGCTCCTTTTGTATGAATTACTGCATGCACCAATGCAGTGTGGCATGGAGGCGATCAGCCTGTGGCACTGCTGGGGTGTTATAGAAGCCCAGGTTTCTTTGATAGTGGCTTTCCGCTCATTTGCATTATTGGGTCTGGTGTCTCTCATCTTCCTCTTGACAATACCTCACAGATTCTCTATGGGGTTTAGGTCAGGCGAATTTGCTGGCCAATAGGAATAGGCCGAATGAACCCCTGTTTGGTTCGCACCAGAATATTAGAACACAGCAAAAGTTTGGAACCGCATAACAAACTTGAACTGTAAAAATCAAAAGTGCCCATTTTGAAGGCATATATGCAAGTAATTGGGCATACAATGGTTATGGGGTCTGGGTACTGCCCTGGGGAACCTGTATCAATTAAAAAAAAAGTTTGTAAAAAACTTAATTTTTTAATGAGCAGTGATTAATTAATGCAAGGAAAAGACAAAAACTGCACTAGACTTGTAGGAAAAAACAGAGGCTGCAACTCAAATGTGGGATACACACAATGAACAGATAGAATAAAAGGGGTTGCGCCCACAAATTAACATGATTTAACATAGTCCATAACTTCAGTTCTTGATATGCACCACAGTGAGATCACACAAAATGAAGAAATGCCCGACACCATGTAAACTGCCTGCTTACCGAATAGCAGGCAATATAAAGCGTTTTTTTCTGTAACCCAGCCACGGCCTTGACTGTAGGAACGGCTGCTGAACACACACAGGAGGCCTGGTACCGGATATGGTATTGGCAAGCACTTGAGCGTCTCACTGGGTCTTGACCATACAGGGATGTACTCCAGATAGGCTCAATGGAAAGAAAAACTAACCATAGTGTATTACTGTCTACTGGGTTTATTAAAGAAAAAAATATTGCACTTACATGAATAAATATAACTTTGCGTTAAAAACAAGAGCCGGCTGGACGGCAACACAGGAGACATAGCCTATCTGGAGTACATCCCTGTATGGTCAAGACCCAGTGAGACGCTCAAGTGGTTGCCAATACCATATCCGGTACCAGGCCTCCTGTGTGTGTTCAGCAGCCATTCCTACAGTCAAGGCCACGGCTGGGTTACAGCTGAACACTTTATATTGCCTGCTATTCGGTAAGCAGGCAGTTTATATGGTGTTGGGCACTTCTTCATTTTGTGTGATCTCACTGTGGTGCATATCAAGAACTAAAGTTATGGATGTTAAATCATGTTAATTTGTGGGCGCAACCTCTTTTATTCTATCTATTCATAGTGATTAATTAATGCTTAAAGTGAAAGCATTAAAATGAAAAATTCCTTTCAATATAGTGCCTGAGGGTCCCCTTAGTCTACTTGTAAAGTGGTACATCTGTACTGTGTATAGAAGCTGCTGCAGCAATAATTGCATTTATAAAGCCAAAAAATGACATTTTCCCTGCAAGCTTCCTTTATTTTGTAGGCAACGGCTTGCTGAGCCAGTTTATATGATGAGGCAACAATGTAGTGCACTGGGAACAAGATTAGAGATTTTTTAGATAAATTCTGGTGTCTCTTCCACAGACTTTGGATAGAAGTAACAGGTGTGGAAAAAATGATCTTTGGGTGTCAGTGGTGCCTTCACACCATAACCCTATAGAGGTACTCTTGATGAAAGCAAGAATTGGCCTTGCTAGGTCTTTCAGGTCTGTTATGGATATTGAAGGGAACCCCCACTTCAAAATGTAAATAAATTGGTGTGGGTCCCCCCAAAATCCATATAAGACCCTTATCTGAACATGCAGTCCCGCATGTCAGGAGAGGGAGGGGAGGAGCGAGCGTCCCCCCCCTGAGCCATACCAGGCCACATGCCCTCAACAGAGGACATGTTGATGGGGACAAGGGCCGGTGGTTGTTGCGGTCTGTGGGTGGGGGGGTGCCAGCCTGCTCTTTAACCACTAGTGTACTTTCCACACGTACCACATGCCGGGACCAATACCTAAATACCGCATACATCTAATTATTTATTTACGCAGGTTAGTTGGGCTGACAATTACAGGATTGCATGTGATATTTAGGCAAAAATGTGTCTGGACACCGAAATATCGAATGTGAGTTCCTTTTGTGAATGGGGCCCAATATGTTTTCTTTTTACATATTGTCTTCAGAGCAAGTGCAGTGTACTATGACAAAGTACCGCTGTGGCAGTGATCATGTACAATGGCTGGCTGACCTGATATCACTATATGTCAGTGTTGCCAGCCATTATCAGTGATCACCTTCATAACAGTACAATGTCACCAGGCCAGTGCTGCCATTCAGCATCCCTAATCACTACCATCCACTCACAAGGTCCCTACTCACCGCCACCCACTCACAGTGTCCATAATCACCATCGACCACTCACAGTTTCACTAATCACCACCGCACCAGTCATATTATCACTACTTACCACCACACTAGTTACAGTGTCCCTGATAAACGCCACACCAGTTATATTGTCCATAATCACTGCCACACAAAGTACAGCGTCCCTGATCACCGCCACACCCGGTACTGGGTCCCTGATCACCACAACACCAGTCATATGGTCCCTAATTATTGCCACATCAATTACAGTGTCCCTGATAACCTTCACACCAGTCATATTGTCCCTGATCACCACCACACAAGTAATATTGCCCCTAATCATCGCAACACCAGTTACTGTGTCCTTGATCACTGCCACTCCAGTCCCAGGGTCTATGAGCATTGCCACATCAGTTATATTGTCCCTGATTACACCACACCAGTCCTAGTGTCCCTAAACACAGCTACAACAGTTACAGTGTCCCTGATCACAGCCATACCAGTTACAATGTCCCTGATCACCACTACACCAGTCCCAGTGTCCATGATCATTGCCAGACCAGTCATATTGTCTCTGATCAGCACCACATCCATCCTAGTGTCCCTGGTCACCGCCAAAACAGTTATAGTGTCCCTGATCACCACCACACTAGTACAGTGTTGCCCCTGCCTGCTGCCTGTGTTAACCCTGGCTTGTTTATTAAATATGTTTCCACCTGCAGTCTGGGCTGATACTTTGCCTTTTTGCTGACCATGTGTGTGCCTGTGGCCTGAACTGATCTTGCTGCATATCCTGCTGACTAAGTTTCTGTGAGACACCAGGTCAGTGAGCATGGCATTCCTTGGAGCAGCCACATACCAGTAAGCTAGGCTTGCTTTGCTTATAGGAACTGAAACTGGTATGCGTGATGCTGCACTATGCTATATTCTCTGACCACTCATATAGCAGTGACCATTACATTTTTGTGATACACAAAATACAATGCTTGTTTAAAATCAGTCCAAAAAGTGGAAAAGTCCCACACATGTGGAATCCCCATACTCAGGAGGAGTATCAAAATGTGCTTTGGGTTGTAATTTTTAGTATGCCTATGTTGTGTGTGAAATATAATTAAACTGACAACTTTGTGTAAAAAAATTATTTTAATTTTCTTTCTGTATTTTCCAAAAAGTTCTGGAAAAACTTGTGTCTTCAAAAGTAATATGCATGTGGGTGTTTGCTCTCAAAAATGTGCTAATTTTGAAGGTGTTTCTACTGTCCTGTTGCTCCAGGGTCTCCAAAAAAGTGATGGGCAGTGAGGAAATTAGATGCATAAATTATGCCCCTAGAAAGCCCTAAGGTGGTCATTGGATTTTGGACCCCTTTATGTGGCTAGGCTGTGAAGAAGTCTCACACATGTGTTATCGCCATACATACAGGAGTAGCAGAATGTGTTTAAGGGTGTACTTCTAAGTATGCCTATAGTATGTGTTTTAGAAAATATGTAGCACAACCTCCGAATGGGCCACTGATTGATGATGATAATGACACCAATAATTACACCAATAATAATAATGACCAGGGTTCTTTCCCACCAAAGGCTGCCAGTAAACCAGAGCACCAATTCCATGCACACTGACACAAAAAAGCAGTCTGGAATGTCTTTTTAGTGATTTATTGCTGATAAGTTGAAGAACGTGAGAGGGAGCAGGGTATGGAATACTCCAGGCTAAAAGACTCAAAAGCAAGAGGACACCTTTCTGCAAACTAAACTTCCCTGATACAATTTATCTGCTGAGCTTCAGCATACAGTTTCCCGCTAGGGACTATGGGAAGGCCACAAACAGGGATCTGGTGTGAGCAGTCCCCCTGAGAGGGTTACACTGGCCCTGAAATCCCTATAGTACAGAGCCACCAAGATCTTGTATTACAGTTGGTACTCACAAGGCCATAGAGCAGTTGCACATGCTTAGCTTCTTCCAGATGCTTTTCAGAGATTTTTCAGAACAGATCTATCAGGTGAAATCTCTGGGTTCCAGAGATTACCCAGGTGTGGGCCCCCCAGCTCTGCCACAGCTGGGACCTTGACCAGCTTGAATTAGTAGAAAAACTTGCTGGGGGAGCATAAACTACCACCCAGGCTGGTGGAATCCCAGCTGCCCCAGAGCCCACGCTATTTATTAGCTTCCCAAGCCACTTGCTGGGCATACCTCCCAGGGATTGGCTGAAGCTCAATAAGTATTTGGGCTACCTATTCTATACCTAATTTCCCCACCCTATGTTCTGAAAACATCTAGATCTGCAGCTCTATAGCAGCCCAAAGCAATTGAAGGCTAATTAATTGATTACAGTGGGACTAAAAAAAAAGAAAATCAACCTACCACCATGAATCAATCTCTGTATTTGCAGACGATACTAAGCTAAGCAGGGCAATAACTTCTCCGCAGGATATGCAAACCTTGCAAAAAGACCTGAACAAATTAATGGGGTGGGCGATTACATGGTAAATGAGGTTCAATGTAGAAAAATGTAAAATAATGCATTTGGGTGGCAAAAATATGAATGCAATCTATACACTGGGGGGAGAACCTCTGGGGGAATCTAGGATGGAAAAGGACCTGGGGGTCCTAGTAGATGATAGGCTCAGCAATGGCATGCAATGCCAAGCTGCTGCTAACAAAGCAAACAGAATATTGGCATGCATTAAAAGGGGGATCAACTCCAGAGATAAAACGATAATTCTCCCACTCTACAAGGCTCTGGTCCGGCCACACCTGGAGTATGCTGTCCAGTTCTGGGCACCAGTTCTCAGGAAGGATGTACTGGAAATGGAGTGTGTACAAAGAAGGACAACAAAGCTAATAAAAGGTCTGGAGGATCTTAGTTATGAGGAAAGGTTGCGAGCACTGAACTTATTCTCTCTGGAGAAGAGACACTTGAGAGGGGATATGATTTCAATTTACAAATACTGTACTGGTGACCCCACAATAGGGATAAAACTTTTTTGCAGAAGAGAGTTTAACAAGACTCATGGCCACTCATTAAAATTAGAAGAAAAGAGGTTTAACCTTAAACTACGTAGAGGGTCCTTTACTGTAAGAGCGGCAAGGATGTGGAATTCCCTTTCACAGGCGGTGGTCTCAGCGGGGAGCATTGATAGCTTCAAGAAACTATTAGATAAGCACCTGAATGACAGCAACATACAGGGATATATAATGTAATACTGACACATAATCACACACATAGGTTGGACTTGATGGACTTGTGCCTTTTTTCAACCTCACCTACTATGTAACTATGTAACTATGTAATTATATGAAGCCTACCTCCAGGTGTCTTTCAGTGAGATTGTACAGACCAGATCTGTCAGGTGAAATCTCTGGGTGTCAGAGATTATTCAGGAGTAGGCCCAAAACTTGTAGCAAAAACTGGCATTTTCAAAAGACTCACTATGCTTTTCAGAATTGATCAGTACTGGCATACTCAAAATGATCCCATTTTGGAAAGCAAACACTCAAAGATATTTTCTGAAAAGCATACTCACTATGCTTTTCAGAAAATATCTTTGAGTGTTTTGCTTTCCAAAATGGGATCATTTTGTTGACATTTCCAGTATGCTGGTGCTCCAGGGCATCCAAAAACATGATAGGTAGTTAGGAAGTTAGATGTGCATGTAATGTATACCCCTTGAAAGCACAAAAGGTAAGCCCCTCTGTGCATCTAGGCTATGAAAAAGTCTCACACTTGTGTTATCCGAATGCTCAGGAGGCATTGCAGAATGTGTTTTAGGGTGTAATTATAAGTATGCCTATCCTCTATATGAAATATAACTAAATGACAACTTTGTGGGAAAAAAAAACTTGTATTTGATTTCTTCATTTTCCAAAAAATTGTGACAAAAAAATTACAACTTCAAAAACTCACCATGTCTCTTACTAAATACCTGGTACTGTCTGCTTTCCAAAAAGGGGTAATTTGGGGGATATTTGTACTGTCCTGGCATTTCAGGGCCTCAAGAAATTAGTTAAGCAGTCAGTATGCCAGGACTGATCAATTTTCAAATATACTGTATGTACCATAGTTTGTAGACTCTATATCTTTCACGTCGACTAAATACTAGTACACTGGTTATTTTTTACCAAAGAAATGTAGCAGAATACATTTTGGCTTAAATTCATGAAAAACGACTATTTATTTGCAAAATTTTATAACAGAAACTAAGAAAAATGTGGATTTTTGAATACCAAATGTTTGGTATTTTATGTTTAAATAGCAAAAGATAAAAAAGAAAGCTCTATGTGTCTAATAAAATGATAAACATTTTATTTAGGTACAGTGTTGAATGACAGTAATTATCATTGAAAATGTAACTGGCCATGGCAGGAGGGGGGTGAAAGTGTTTGGTATTGAGGTGGTTAAATATAAAAAATATGTCAAAACAATCAGCAGATCCTAAGATGCAGGCAGCTAAAGACATATGAAAATCTCAACCTTTTCTTGTAAAGTTTAGCTTCAATTTCTGTTGCCTCCCAGGCCTACCTAGTGGTCCTTTAATGTGATAGACAGTGATAGATAGTGTAACTGATGAGTAGGCAGTCAGGAGCAGGTAGCACAAACCTAAACGTAGAGAGGTTAAGATCTGCATGTTACTACTGCTGTCTATGTTTCTGAATCAACTGATATTTTTTACATATAGGGCCCTATGTATTGAGCAATGACTTTACTGCAGCCATACTCCTGCTTAAAAAAAAATTTGGAGGGGAACCCAATCACATGGCCTGTCAAGAGCATTGACAAGCTCCACATTTAGCCTGCATTTTATGAATGGTACATAAAGCACAGGCTGCAGTGTTGAGAAGCTTTGCAGAGTTCAGTGGAGAGTGGATAGAGGTATCTGCTCTCTATTATAAATACCCCCCATAGTCTTCATTGAGGGAAAACCTGTGTTATATACTGTATATTGCTTTAAAAAAACCCTTTATTGTGTAATGTCTATTTCAATTTCTGGTAAATTTACATAAACAGCAGCTAGCTGTAGAGGCATAAACTGGGCAAAGACTGTGGGAGAGCATTAGAACTTTTGAACAATGCAGTTATGGTAATTTAACAGTAAAACAACAAACCAATCTTTTTAACTTTAGGGTAAAGGTAAACCACAGCCAGCCATAAACATTTTCCATTTGAACATACCCAAGTCTACTTGTTGAGTGGTTCTTATATACATCCTGACATAATTTTTTTGCAAATAAATGCAAAGTGAGATCAATTCATATAGCCACTTTTATACTTATCTTGTAAATGGTTCTGAAAGAGAGCCTATGAAACATACCAGTTCAGTGTTTGCTGATTTCAATCAACACTTTCTCTGTCTGAACCCACTGCAGGACCTGCAATATGCATTAGAGCATATTAGAGCATGAGGAGGAGGTTTAAAAAGCATATTACAAATAAAAGCCATGATTTCTTACCTACAAATTTTGGTCACATGACAAGTTGGGTCCTGATACTTATTTCTTTTGGACCGTAGTGTATCCTTGTTGCAGTGCTCACATTGCACCCTTGTGAATTCTTCAAAAGTCTACAAAAATGTCCATCCCAAGGGTTTCCAAGGTTCCTCAGAGGGTCTTATATCCCTAATGATCCTTAATGTAAGGATGACATTATGTATTATGCTACATGAGGGGTAGCAACAAGACTAATCAGCCAGTCTGGACTAAAGTGCTGGATCACCGGTCTCCCTACCAGAAGAGGCAACATAGAGGGTCAGATGACAACAGGCTCAGCAGTTTTTTTTAAACTTTGGTAATGTATAGGAGCAGGTGAGGTGGTAGCTATTGAGAGTTTATATTTGTTGCCTGGAGATGGGATTTAACTATTTTTAAGCTGTTCTGTAATAGGGATGATCTTCGTGTTCGAGTCGAAATCGCGTTCGACTCGAACATCATGTGTTCGACCGTTCATCGAATTACAAACGATATGGGCCATTCGCAACAAATTCGAGTGGAGTGTCACGGCCCATTATTCACTGCGGCATTGCAGTGCATTGCTGGCTGATGATTGGCCAAGCATGCACTATGACCCGCATTCTTGGCCAATCACAGCGCCGTGTGTACAGAGAGCCGTAATTGGCCAAAGCCAGGCTTTGGCCAATTATGGCTCAGGGGGTTTAGTACAGGCCCCACACTATATAAGGCCACCTGCATGGCGGCCTTGTGTAGTGTGTTGCGGCGGAGAATGATAGATAGACGGAGAGACAGTTTTATTTGATTTAAGTTAGATAGAGTAGGCAGGTCGAGTCAGTTAGCTGCACCTACATTGTATTGTGTATATATATGCATCCCAGGTGTTGTATATATATATATATATATATATATATATATATATATATATATATATATATATATATATATATATATACACTGTATGCAGTTTAGCTAGATCCATTTCTATTATTCTCTTCCTGATATACTGACAGGCAGGCAGGTGTTTTTACAGTATTTCCAGTTAGTGTGCTGTGTACCCTGCAAAGCTGCACCTACAGAATAGCTACCTAAAGACAGGAGCTTGTGTGCTTCTTCTGATTCTATTAATAGCACAGGCAGGCTCTTGAAGTATTTCCAGTTAGTGTACTGTGTAACCCTGCATAGTTGCACCTACAGTATAGCTACCTGAAGCCAAGTGCTTGTGTGCTTCTTCTGATCCTATTAATAGCACAGGCAGGCTCTTGAAGTATTTGCAGTTAGTGTACTGTGTACCTTGCACAGTTGCACCTACAGTATAGCTACCTAAACACAGGAGCTTGTGTGCTTCTTCTGATTCTATTAATAGCACAGGCAGGCTCTTGAAGTATTTCCAGTTAGTGTACTGTGTACCCTGCACAGTTGCACCTACAGTATAGCTACCTGAAGACAGGTGCTTGTGTGCTTCTTCTGGTCCTATTAATAGCACAGGCAGGCTCTTGAAGTATTTACAGTTAGTGTACTGTGTAACCCTGCACAGTTGCACCTACAGTATAGCTACCTGAAGCCAAGTGCTTGTGTGCTTCTTCTGATTCTATTTATAGCACAGGCAGGCTCTTGAAGTATTTACAGTTAGTGTACTGTGTACCCTGCACAGTTGCACCTACAGTATAGCTACCTGAAGCCAAGTGCTTGTGTGCTTCTTCTGATCCTATTGATAGCACAGGCAGACTCTTGAAGTATTTCCAGTTAGTGTACTGTGTACCCCGCACAGTTGCACCTACAGTATAGCTATCTGAAGCCAGGTGCTTGTGTGCTTCTTCTGATCCTATTAATAGCACAGGCAGGCTCTTGAAGTATTTACAGTTAGTGTACTGTGTAACATTGCACAGTTGCACCTACAGTATAGCTACCTGAAGCCAAGTGCTTGTGTGCTTCTTCTGATCCTATTAATAGCACAGGCAGGCTCTTGAAGTATTTCCAGTTAGTGTACGGTGTACCCTGCACAGTTGCACCTACAGTATAGCTACCTGTAGCCAAGTGCTTGTGTGCTTCTTCTGATCCTATTAATAGCACAGGCAGGCTCTTGAAGTATTTCCAGTTAGTGTACTGTGTACCCTGCACAGTTGCACCTACAGTATAGCTATCTGAAGACAAGTGCAGGTGTTCTTATACTAATAATACTACAGGCAGGCAGTTGATTCTGCTAGCTGCAGTATAATCTGTATACACATATACATATATATATATATACATCCCAGTTTTGTGCAGTTACATCTCACTGCAGGCCATTAGTATGTCTGGAAGGCCAACAAGGAGAGGCA
The DNA here is from genome assembly GCA_037952925.1 of Lithobates clamitans. Classification (NCBI taxonomy): domain Eukaryota; kingdom Metazoa; phylum Chordata; class Amphibia; order Anura; family Ranidae; genus Lithobates; species Lithobates clamitans. The sequence goes on along the minus strand of JBBGZY010001336.1, from coordinate 3,997,987 downwards.
GACAGTCACAAGCCAATAAAAGAGGGCAAGCAGGCTCTGTGCCTAGAGGCAACATCGCTGATCATGGACACGGTGCATCCTCATCAGCACGTGGCCGCAGGACATGCTTGGCCTTTTTTTCGGCAGCTGGCTGTGTTGAGCCGCAACATGCGGAAGACTTGTTCGAGTGGACCTGGAAAAATTAGTGAACAAAGATGGCACCATTCTTTAGCAAAGAAGATGAGAGCATTGTCTTGGGCAGGTCTGTGATTTGTGTGAAAGGTAGTAAATAGCTTTAAGTGTTACACTTGCACATTACTTAGCATGCATGTGCTTATCAAAAAAATGTGTCTAATGCTTGAAGCAGTTTTTCTGTATCCCTGTAACACAACATCAAAATTGAATTACATATACCAACCTGCATTTCGCAAAATAACTTATAGTGTCTTAAAAAATAATTATTGATTCTATCCTGATATTTATACAACTTTAAAATTACACAAGTAATATAATCATAAAAAAGGAAGTAGAAAACAAACCTTAATAGAGTACTTAAAAAGTCAGTATGGTACATAATTCTTAAAATGATATGGAGCAACAGTTGTACTTTTTACAACTGTCGTTGTAATATATTTCTTAAACAAGAACATCTCAAGGAAAAGATACTTAACAAGTTCTTTATCGAGAGTGTCTTTTTTTGTCAAATGACTCGTCAAAGGAGGGTAAAGATCATAAAGATATAGCGAATGAGTCGAATACAGAATGCCAAACCAGTAGATGCGTCTTCAGCCTGGAGCAACATTTGATTTCGGTTTGTACTTCTTGTTCTTGGTGTACAGCATCAATTCACAGCTCTACAGATGATTTTTTGTGGCAGATGCTACAAGTTCCATGAAATGTTCTTGAGAACAAGGACATGCACATGGTAACATATAATCTTTCAGCAAGGAGATTTATCAGTTTCAGATTTGGTTATTGAGTAAAATAAAATATCACAATGAACTGTATTTAATCGTCACTTTTTTTTTTTTTTTTCTTGCATACACTTCTCTGTATTTTAGTATATTGGTCACTACTTGAGATACTTTTAGTAATTGCAATATGGCAGCAGCTTACTGAAGATGTGCAGACAAAGAGTTGTTCTATGTCTGGATGTTCTCATATTCATTAATGCCATCCAGTGTTATGAAGAGTTCTAAAGAGTAAGCACTGGCATTTTAGCCAAGTCTTTGTTACACAAGTTTTATTGAAGTAAAATATAAAGAGATTTTAGAAATCACCTTAGTCCAATTGACCTCAATAAGATCCTGTGCCAGAGACACCCTGTCACCAAGACATATAGACTGTCTCCTGGATCGGAAGTGAGGGAAAATATCCCCAGTGGTGACACAAAGAAAAATATTTAAAAAACTCACATGTTTTAACCCTTTACCTCTCTTCTAAAAAGTGTTTTAAGTGATTTTTGTGTCTCCATTGGTGAGATCTCCTCTTAGGGCAGAGATTGCAATTAAAACTTAAAAAGTATTTAAATCCAAAAACAAAAGTTCAATTTAACACAGCCTACCAATCTTTAAATGTGGTGGCTGCATTCATTTTTTAAGCTTTTTTTTTACTTTTACCTGGTAATCCAGCAAGTAACACACTTCCCCTCTTAAGGGGGCTGCACTCCCACTACCATCTACCCTCCTATAGAGGAGGGTAGAGGGTAGTGCTGGAGGGACCAATAGATTTAGATGGACTTGACTAACAAATTAAGGAAGAACTACAGCTTGTATTTGTATTGTAAGCACCCCTGTCAGTGTTAAATGGTTTGTCCCAACAGTCTAATGGCCACTTTTGCTGGACAGCTTGGTCTATCTAATGAAGAAGAAAACGAATAGACTTATTGACCAGATTACCAGGTAAATATAAAGGAAAAAATATAAAAAGAAAGATAAGGAACTAATGCAACCACCACATCTAGGCATTGGTAAGCTGCAATATATTTGATTTTACTTTTGGGTTTAGATATGCTTTAAAATTCTAAACTTTCCACAGTATATCCACATTTTTTTTTTTAAATGGGCAGTAGTTGCTCTTTCAGAACAAATTGACTAAAGAAAAGGTTGTTGAACATTGCTGTTTTCCTGTTGAGTTACTATACAGTATGTATATTTAAACCAGAACTCTAAGCAGATATAAAAGCCACACATTACATAGTTACATAGTTAGTAAGGTTGAATAAAGACACCAGTCCATCCAGTTCAACCTGAGAGAGTGTGGGTGCATGTCTACAATTATCCCCATTTATTTAAGTTACCCATATAGTGCCGTCAATGTACGCAGCGCTCCACACATACATCGGTCCCTACCAAGGAGCCCACAATCCAGGGTCCCCAACTCACATTCATATACTAGGGCCAATTTTGGATAGAAGCCAATTACCTACCAGCATGTCTTTGGAGTGTGGGAGGAAACCAGAATACCCAGAGGAAACCCACGCAGGCACAGGGAGAACATGCAAACTCCAGGCAGGTAGTGTCATGGCTGAGATTTGAACCAGCGACCCTTTTTACTGCTAGGCAGGAGTGCTACCCACTACACCACTGTGCCGCCCACATTAATGCAACTCTATAACCAATAATACACCAGTAATTGTATTTTTTTTTAATGCAAGCATTGTAAGTACCCGACTTTGACTTGTTATTAGCCCTTTGCAGTCAGCTATACAGCAAAGCTTGGGTGGTGATTAGTAAATTGATACATAGATAGCTCGTGAGCTATTATCAATCAAAATAACACACTGGAAACACTGGCACTGGCTGTGATAATTAACACTGGAAATACTGGCATTGAATATTATCAGCAATGTTGGAAATGCTGGCACTATCCATGATCAGCAACACTGAAAATGCTGGCATCGGTGGTGATTATCAGCCTTAGAAACAATGGTTGTAAACAGGAACACTGGACATGGTTAGCAACCTTGTAAACATTGGCTATGGGGGGCCTGGCCAAGACCGGCATGTGAGAGGACGCACTTCTCACAGTTCCTGCCTGATCTGTCCATTGATCCTTCCCCAGCATCCCTGATCCTGCTCTCTTCGGCTCCCCAGCTGGCTACTGAGACTCAGCACCTCCCGGACCCACCACCGGCCCTCTACACACGGGGGAGGACCCACTGAGGCCGTTGGAGGCCGGACTCCCAAGATGGCTCCGCCTCGGCCATGGCACAGCACACACCGCAAATGGCCAATAAACCCAGAGAAGGAAGCAGCAGAAAACCACAGAAGCCACTGGGTAAGGAGCAGTACAGAAACATGCTATACTTTACCCAAAAACTACAGGGCCCTGTGGCTAATGAAGCGGTGGGGCGGCAAATAGAGGGGAAGTTACAGGCCAGTTTACACAGGCAGCCATTCCATGGAAGATGCAGCCCATCCTCCCTCTCCCCCCCAGAGGATACTTCAGAGACTCTGGAGCAGCCTACGTTAGCTGAAATATTGAAGGCCATTCATATGTGCACTGCTACAGTTAATGACATGAAGGAGCAGTTTGGAGGCCTAAGAGAAGAGATGTAATTTCTCAGACAAGACCTTCAAAAGGTTAGAGAAAGAGCAACAGCAGTTGAGAGCAGAGTATGTGACATAGAGGAAAAGCTACCTCCACTTGCACGAGAAGCCAGAGCAGCACACCGCATGGCCCAAGACACATACAACAGAGCAGAGGACACAGAAAATCGCTTACGCAGAAACAATGTGCCCATTGTTGGTCTCCCCAAGAAATCTGAGGGAAAAGACCCCACCACATTTGTGGAAAACTGGCTTGTTGAAATTTTAGGCCGGGAAGCATTTTCCCCATTTTTTACTGTGGAAAGAACCCACAGAAGGGAGCCCCTCCCAGATCAATGCTAGCCAAATTACTGTATTACCACGACAGAGAAGCAATATTACGTTGCGCGCGAGAGTGGGCTAATGTTAAGTTCAATGGAGTCAGAGTCTCATTTTATCCTGACTTCTCTGCTGAGGTACAGAGAAGTAGAGCAAAATTCGGAGATGTGAAGAAACGCCTGAGGGCCCTGCAACTACCATACACAATGCTCTACCCAGCGAAACTATGTGTGACAGCAGATGGGCATGCGCAGTTCTTTGAGTCAGCTAGAGAAGCGCCGCCCTGGCTGGATCACAATGAACAGGCCTTGCGCCACCACCGAGCGGATGCAGAAGGCGACTGATGCTGATACCACAGCAGCGACGAAATGCATGTTCATCTGCCTGGCGGTTACACTTTGTATGTTGGTGAGATGGTGTTCTACCCCCTTTTTTTTGCCTCTTTTGCCTCGTTTACATTCCTAAATCCTATCCGGCTCCTCTTCCTTTATCTGTTTGCCGGGGGACGCTACATATCTAAAAATGCTAGGAAACAAACTGTGACTTTTCTTTCCACTACCCCTTATAACTCTTGGTTTCATTTAAAATGCACAGACAATCAGTTTGCCTACTATTAGGCTATGTTGTAGTAACAGGATTTGCCCTGTTGGCAAATCTATTATGGATGACTTTACTTTTTAGTTCTCCACTGGCATTTACCAAAGTAAGAGCTTTAAGCCGGTCATGGAACTACCAAATCACAACTGCACTAATGTTTGTTGGCACCATTGTACCTTGTTGTTGCTTACAACTTGATCTATCTTACAGTCCAGGAAACTTCTCTTTATTGACCACCTGTCACCTTGATGGCATGGGAGTCCTTCATTACCCCATTTACCTTGCCCCTCGTGGACACTTCCAGATGCGGATTTTGCCCTCAAAATGGTGGGTACCTCATTGATCTCCTGGAATGTCAGGGGCATGAACTCCCCCCTTAAACGTACAATGATATTTTCATGTCTGAAAAAGTTTTATCCTGCTGTCTTGTGTTTACAGGAAACGCATCTAACATCCGAAACTAAAAGTTGCTTGAAATTTTCATGGATAGGTTGGACGTACCACTCCATTCACACCTCCTTTTCTCGGGGTGTTAGTGTGATGGTGCACAAGTCCCTGGATTACCAGGAATATGCTATCAAAATAGACCCAGAAGGAAGATTTGTGTTTTTGTATTGTTGTATTGGCATTCTGAAATGTGTTTTGGCTTGTGTCTACATACCTCCCCCATTTGACGCCCGGGTGCTTCGGCTCCTCCTGGAATTTATGGAGGGGAAGCCAGACCTCCCGATGCTGCTTGTGGGGGACTTCAATAGCTGGCTGGACCCGGATCTGGACAAACATCCGGTCCCGGGAGCACATGTTCCCCATAGGGCAACTCCTCTGGCTAGATTGCTACAGGAGGTGGGTTGGTTGGACATATGGAGACACCAAAACTGTACAGCTAAACAGTTCTCCTGCTTCTCGAAAACTCATGGGTCATTATCTGGGATAGTCCTCGCAGTGGGAAACCCAGCTATGCTCCCCTTGGCTTCAGATATTTCCTACAAACCTCGATGTGTATCTGACCATTCTTATATGGTGATAAACCTTATTGTAACTCAGCTATCTACACTCACAAAAGCACCCTGGAAATTTAACGCCTTTTGGCTTCAGCTAATTGCTTCCCCTGAGGAACCAGAAGGGAGCGTCCGGAAGTTTTTCACTCACCAGCCAGACTCAGTGTCCGTCCTCACTAAATGGGAGGCATTTAAAAATGATCTTAGAAGACTACTTAGTAATGAGGTTACCAAGGTTAAAAAAAACATTCTGAAGCCCTGAGGGAGGCATTGGAACTACAGGTCCACTCCCTGGAGGCAAAATACGTGCAGGATCCCACTGACTGCTGGCCTCCGCAGTGGACAAAAAGAGGTTCTTTTCCAAGACAGCTTTTTTTGAAGAGGGGGAGACGACAGGCCATGCTGGGGGAGGTTGGTACATTCCCCAGATCTGATACTAAAAACACTGGCAGACTTTTACAAAACACTATACCGCCTAACCTCAAAGTTTAGTTCAGGGGAATTGTCTAGTTATCTGCATGAGATTTCTTTCCCGACTCTCTCAACCTCTCAGAGAGAGGGTTTGGACTCTCCATTAACTTTGGAAGAGTTACAGGCAGTGGCAGAGTTTCCTAATTGTAAAGCTCCAGGGGGGACGGCATCCCCATGGAGATTTACAAGCAATACTCAGAGATATTATTACCCAAGTTGCTAGAGGTGTTTAAGGCTGCAAGGGAGCAAACTGTCCTCCCACCCTCCATGTCCAAGGCCCATATTGTACTAATTTTAAAACCAGGCAAAGACCCAGTGGACCCGACCTCATATAGACTGATTTCGCTACTACAATCAGATATAAAAATACTGGTGAAGGTACTAGCTCTCAGGCTAAACAAGGCGATTATTACAATCATACATCCTGACCAGATGGGATTTATGCCCAACAAATCCACGGCAATAAACCTTAGAAGACTTTTTCTTAACATACAATCCCATGCTGACAATACGGGTAGGAGGGCTCTCCTGTCACTTGATGCTATGAAAGCATTTGACAGTGTGGTGTGGCCTTATCTCTGGGAGGTAATGAAGCGCTTCAGCTTCGGTGAAATGTACATCTCCTGGGTGTGTTTGCTGTATCATTGCCCCCAAGTGATCATTAGAGAGGCAGGTAGAATGTAGCTACCTTTTGCTTTGGGCCGGGGCCCTGCTGTTTGCCCTGGCTATAGAACCATTGGCGATCCAGATCAGAGATCACAAGGATATCACCGGCTTCTGCTATGGAGATAGACAGGAGAAGGTGATGCTCTATGCTGATGATACAATGTATCTACTGGGCGATATAGAGCAATCCCTGAGTAAGACGATGGATACGGTGGTACGTTTTGGGGAGTTCTCAGGCTTAAAAATAAATTGGTCCAAATCAGCCCTAATGCCAATATATGATGTACAACTGCAACACAGAGAGCGAGTGGGAGATATCCCTATAGCCACCTCCTTTTGATACCTAGGGATACAGGTGACGCTGAAAATCAGAGAATATACTCAGCTAAATATTTCCCTGCTATTGGTCAGATTTCGCTCACGAGGTAAAGACTTGGAATGCTCTATGTATGTCGGTTGTGGGCAAGGTGAATCTAGTTAAAATGATTCTTATGCCACAACTGCTATACATGTTACACAATTCCCCAGTAGTGATCCCACTAAAGACCTTTAGGATAGTGAATACTATATTTCGTGAGTTAATATGGAAAAACTGACCCCCTAGGATAAAACTAGAACATCTTCAGCGTCCTAAGGATGAAGGTGGTCTTGTATTGCCGAATCTATGGCTGTACTATCTGGCATCGCAACTGCAACACCTGATAGGTACCATGGTCCCGGAGGGAGACCTAGCAGACAGAACCCCCAGTGCCTCAGAAAGCATTATGCTCCACACGGTGGGTGGAACATCCGTTCCAATGCCCATGAGACATTCGCTTTCGGAAAACCTCAAAAATGTTTTCCCACATATAGCCTAATACAGAAAGTATGGAACAAAACCAAATATTTACAGGGAGCGACAGGTTAGTTAGTGAGTTTAGCCCTATTTGGTGCGAATGACTCCTATCCCGAGCTAGCCAAATTGCAACATGCGGAGAGATGGAAGAGGTGTGGTGATCTACCTGGCACAAATAATTAATATTGGTAAATTACTGCCTTTTGACACTCTAAAGGAGACATACATGATGCCAGCACATATGCACTTTTATTATATGCAACTCAGACATGCATTTATAGCCCAATAAAAAGCCTCTGAGTGGCACGTGGACTCAACACCCCTCCTCTTTCAGCTTAAGACTGCAGAGACCTCTAAAGGATTCATTTCCCAGAGTTATGGCACACTACTACATAAGTACCTTAAAAAACACCCCCTGACAGTTAAAAGAAAATGGGAAATGGATGTAGGACCTCTGGACGAGGATCAGTGGTAGGAGGCCCTACAGTCAGTGTCCATATGCTCCCTGAACGCGACACAAAGTGTTGCCTTATGAGTTTATATGAAATCTCCATTAATAACTGTAAAATATTGTAATAATGAATATATTTCATTTAGCTGGCATCTATGAAAGCCGGGCAAAAAGGGTTTCATTTAAGCTTTTGCTAAAAGCAGAGAATGTGGGCCAAGACTTGTATATACAAACAATGCAGAGCCAATTCAATTGTTTTACACCTACTCCTTTGAAAGGATCCCATGTTGGGATATGCATTGGAGGGGGCCCAACCCATAATCAACACCTAACTTCCTAGAGAAATTCAATTAACTCCCGGCCAGCATAGTCACAAGGATTTGCATGAAAAGGGGCCGACTTGTGGAGTCAGTCCTCCAATCATGATCCAAGCTAGGCCAACCAATGAGACATCAGCCTGGTTTGATATACTCAGAGCCAAGGGGGAGGTAACAGTCTCTTTCTGATAGACCAGCAAGCTGAAAGGAGCTTTGGTAAGGATGGGTAATTATGGGAAAGGAATGCCCTTTTACTTGTAACTAAATATGTGTGTAGATTACTGTATTGAGGAATATACCCTGTATTCCTTCATGTAAATACTTTATTTCAACCTAATATTTTCTTCCTTGGTGTAAGACAATAGATAGACGGCTGTGTATTAGCTAGACTTTCAACTGCATCCTAATAAATGTTATTATATTTGAAGCTTTCACTCTTGGTTGAAAAGAACTCTTATTTAACCCACATCATATCTATGAGATATGAAAAATCTTAAATATAGATTTTTCAGGGTAACAAATGGCGAACAGAAAAATTTGGTGGTCTCTTTCAGCAATATCTCAAGGGGTTGCAATATCTACAAAAGGCACATTTTGAAAGGATTTTTCATTTGAATGCTAAAAAAATGAACATTGGGTGCTCTATGTGCTCGATATAGAAATGGGCTATAAGAAATAGCTGTGTTCTACAGTGTGTAATTAATAGGGAGCCTACGAGGAACACATAACTTTTGTTAAAAGCTAAATATAATATAGAATTGGTACATGAAGAGTCCAGATGCATTAGAAGGAGATGAAAAGAGCTGTTGCCCAATGTTTCTATGCATTAAGATTCAGTCTATTTAAAAAAAAAAAAAAGAGTGTTGTTTCCTGTATGTATGCATATCAACAGGAATAGAGAGCACAGCACAAAAGATGGATAGGGAGGACAGACAGTCTTTAGAAAATGTGCTACTTGTAGCTAACAATATTGGCAAACTGTTGCCAGGAGTGCACATAACATTTCATGCAGATAATGTCTTGCAACGATGTAAATTGCTGGGAGTTGCCAACTCCAGAGATCAGGTTAAAGTTTTACTATTAACAGTTAACTTAGACACATGGTCTTCCCTACCAGACCATGATAAAAGAAGGAAGAGCAGATTACAATGAAACTGTAGATGAATTGCTAAAAATAATATATCCCTTTGACCTAGGCTTAAAAGCAGCGTATAGAACAAAACAGGAAAATAATGAGAATCCACTTCTTTATGCAAACAGGCTATGGTCAGCTTACTATGTAGGCAAACGGAGAAATGTGCACAGAGAGGACCCAGAGTACAAAACCCTCCTAATAGCTAATGCCCATCCAAAAATTAAATGTGGATTTTTTTATAAATCCTCTTAAAGATTCATATCAATGCATCATGGACTGTATGCACAATTTTTTTCATGTAGCCAGAAGGTCTAATTCTGTGAAATCAAAGATTTATCACCAGAGTACAAACAACAAAACCTGTTTAGCAAGTCACACTACAGGAGAATTTGCCACCTTTTCAAACAGAAAGAGGCACCATTACAATTACAATGTCTCCAAAGATAAGATCTATAGGCATGGCCCCCCAGGTACTAGTCAAAGGCAAATAGCCTCATGCTCCCCTTTGAATGTAAATTCCATGGAAAGTGATCTCAGATTACAGCACAGGAGATCAGTTCTGAAAGAGGTTAAGTTAATTAGCACAATTACCTCTCTTGAAAATGAGATTGAACTACTGAAGTCGCATATTCATAATTGGGAAAATACTAATAAAATAATGGAAACATCACAACATGTTCTTAAGGTAAAATATGAAGCATGCCATGCAGATGTGGTACAGTGTAGGAAAGAACTGAAAGAAATAAAACAATCTTTTGATTAAATTGTTAAGGTCCCACAGAAAACCATCTGTTCCATTCAAACAGAAAAGACTGGAGGGGGGGGGGGGCAACCTATCTATGCTATCTGCTAGGACTTCACCTTACTGGGAACAAACCTTAAATATAAGCAATGTAGAAAAAGCAAAAGAAATACCAGATCTAATGTGTCATTCGGATGTCTATGATCTGAGTCATTTGTTTTCACCAGATCCAAGGGTGAATGTCAGTGAACATATACCAATGTAAATATGTAAATGTAACAATGTCTCAGTGTTTGTTTTCTTTGTGTGAAAGAAAGGGAAAAGGGTAATAACTTTTGTCTAAGTTATATTTTCCAGGTGCAGGGAGCTCATGAAAAAGTATTTACATATTAATCAGGTGTATCAATATAGATGTATTTATACATAAATACATACACCTAAGGTAATGTATATTAGGCTAGGTATTCAAACATGGTTATTAGTAATACAGGTGTTTATCTTCCCCAAAGGATCAGAAGACTGCCATAAATATTCAAAGGTATAGGGTACAAGTAGTGTTTAGTACAGAAGCCTACTCTTGCTTCATTTTATTTATTTTTTTTATTTATTTGTTTTTGGTTGGTGTCCTTGGTTTTTGTTTGTTTTTTTTTTGTTTCCTTTCTCCTGTTTGCGTAAACACATAACAATTCATTTGCGATTTATCAAAGCTCTATCCAGAATGTATGGGTTCAATCTAAATGAATGCGTGTGTCTGAGTTATGGAATGCATGGGTATGAACTGTCAATGTGTAAAGAAAGATTTTATTTTTTTTTGTAGGGGTGTACTCACCATTGTTTTTATAGCAATCAATAAGTGGGATCACACTAATGCGCATGCTTTGTACTGTTTATGATTATTTTAATAATTTTTTTCTCGTTTGTAATGAGCTCAATACTTGTACCAGTTTAAATTAATACTTTTTTTTTTTTGGTTTACACGTATTCGCAAATAAATAACCTGTGCACAGATATGAGATCTTGATCCCTATGACTCTGAGAAACTGTAGGGATATTTTATTTTATTTTTTATTTTTTCCTTTCCTGTGGCTTAGAGTGAAGTTTCATTCACTCTGATACGTGGAAAATACATGACAATGCATTGCTTTGCACCTTGTGGCATCTTATGGATTCAGTAGGTCTGGTGTTTTGTTTTTCCTTCCAAATTGGCGCATGTGCTGTTAATATGTGTAAAGTTTCATGGCTACATGTTGTCTTCTTAAACTTTAAGTACTTACAAACACACCAGGTTTTCCTATAACTTTTTTTTTTTCAGAGTACAAATATGTGGGTGTGTCTGTACATTTTTGACTGTACTTACTGTGGATGGACGCATTATCTCAGCTGGAAGTCTGTTCCAATCATCCACTACTAGTTTAGTCCATTATGAACCTCTCAGAGAGGTACAGTGAGGTGTTATTAATTTTTGAGTTTCGTATTTTAGGAGAAATACACAGACAAGGATGAATGATTGGACCCAGACTGGACAAAGTACTTTGAAACACAGAGGACCTTAAAACATATTTTTTATTTTTGTTTTAAGGAGAAGCCTTAAATCTAATTAATTGCAGTCAGGCCCAACTAAATTCTAAAAAGAAAAAAATTTAAATTTTTTTTTTTTTTTTTAAACAGAGATCCTGCTCTCTGTAATACAAGTTCTTGTGGCCTGATTGACTTGCAAATAGATTTGCACTGAGAGTCAATTAATATGTTAATCACCACTGACAGAGGGTGTTGCCTTTTGAATAGCTACAATGTTTGAAGGCAGTTTCAATGTTTTTTTCTTTGACAGAATACAGATTCAATTTTTTTTTAATTTGTTTCATTTTTTTTTTCTCTCATTTTTATTCTTTTTTTTCTTAACGGTAACTTTTTTTTGTTTACAAAAAAAAAACAAAGGGGGGAAGAAAGATTTTTAATTTTTTTTTACTCTTTTTTTTAATGTTTACTATTTTTCTTTCTTTCCTATAGTACCTTTATTTTAATTTTTTATTTTTTTATTTTTTTTATTGTGATTCTTGAGATTGGTGTCACCAGGGTGAAATAAATGAATAAATAAATAAATAAATAAATAAAAGAGGAGAGTAGGGGGAACATTATATGGAGAACATTTAAAATGGTTAGAAATGTTGATATAGAATATTAAAGCTTCCCTATAGCATTTTGGGGATGGACCAAGTTCCAACAGTTTTTCTTCTTCTCTTTCGAAAAATTGGATAATTGTTTTATATAAATGTATGTCGTGGTAGTTATTACCAACTATGACAGTAACACCTGGTTACACCTGGTCATGTGACTATTTTCTTGTATATGTGACTACAATCCTCTCTACAGTTCTAATATTGGGCAGTCATCATATGTGGTCATTGATCAATTTTTTTATGTTTGTTGGTCAGTTTTCTTTTTTGTGTCATAACCAAGTTTAAAGAGCATTGCGTGAATATAATATAGATATACTGGGACTGGTGAGACTCATAGTGATTGGCAAATAGCAGGGAGTATAGTACAATTGTACTTAAGAGTAATTTAGTTTGATTGTTCCTGAAGCCACTAGTGACTGATGACATGGAATCCATTTTTAAATGTTTATTTACATTTGATGCTGCTTTAATAATATTACATTTGTAACACTTTATAAATAATAAATGTTAATTTGTTTTGAAAGCCTGTTTCATGAGACTATTCCTTTTTTTAAAAAACATATTATTGTATTATTTTTATATAAAAACCTTCAAACATACAGTGGGGACGGAAAGTATTCAGACCCCCTTAAATTTTTCACTCTTTGTTATATTGCAGCCATTTGCTAAAATCGTTTGAGTTCATTTTATTTCCTCATTAATGTACACACAGCACCCCATATTGACAGAAAAACACAGAATTGTTGACATTTTTGCAGATTTATTAAAAAAGAAAAACTGAAATATCACATGGTCCTAAGTATTCAGACCCTTTGCTGTGACACTCATATACTTAACTCAGGTGCCGTCCATTTCTTCTGATCATCCTTGAGATGGTTCTACACCTTCATTTGTGTCCAGCTGTGTTTGATTATACTGATTGGACTTGATTAGGAAAGCCACACACCTGTCTATATAAGACCTTACAGCTCACAGTGCATATTAGAGCAAATGAGAATCATGAAGTCATAGGAACTGCCTGAAGAGCTCAGAGACAGAATTGTGGCAAGGCACAGATCTGGCCAAGGTTACAAAAAAAATTCTGCTGCACTTAAGGTTCCTAAGAGCACACTGGCCTCCATAATCCTTAAATGGAAGATGTTTGGGATGACCAGAACCCTTCCTAGAGCTGGCCGTCTGGCCAAACTGAGCTATTGGGGGAGAAGAGCCTTGGTGAGAGAGGTAAAGTAGAACCCAAAGAACTCACTGTGGCTGAGCTCCAGAGATGCAGTTGGGAGATGGGAGAAAGTTGTAGAAAGTCAACCATCACTGCAGCCCTCCACCGGTCGGGGCTTTATGGCAGAGTGGCCCGACGGAAGCCTCTCCTCAGTGCAAGACACATGAAAGCCTGCATGGAGTTTTCTAAAAAACACCTGAAGGACTCCAAGATGGTGAGAAATAAGATTCTCTGGTCTGATGAGACCAAGATAGAACTCTTTGGCCTTAATTCTAAGCGGTAAATGTGGAGAAAACCAGGCACTGCTCATCCCCAGCCCAATACAGTCCCAACAGTGAAGCATGGTGGTGGCAGCATCATGCTGTGGGGGTATTTTTCAGCTACAGGGACAGGACGACTGGTTGCAATCGAGGAAAAGATGAATGCGGCCAAGTACAGGGATATCCTGGATGAAAACCTTCTCCAGAGTGCTCAGGACCTCACACTGGGCTGAAGGTTTACTTCCAACAAGACAATGACCTCAAGCACAGCTAAAATAACGAAGGAGTGGCTTCACAACAACTCGGTGACTGTTCTTGAATGGCCCAGCCAGAGCCCTGACTTAAACCCAATTGAGCATCTCTGGAGAGACCTAAAAATGGCTGTCCACCAACGTTTACCATCGAACCTGACAGAACTGGAGAGGATCTGCAAGGAGGAATGGCAGAGGATCCCCAAATCCAGGTATGAGAAACTTGTTGCATCTTTCCCAAAAAGACTAATGGCTGTATTAAATCAAAGGGGTGCTTCTACTAAATACTGAGCAAAGGGTCTGAATACTTAGGACCATGTGATATTTCAGTTTTTCTTTTTTAATAAATCTGCAAAAATGTCAACAATTCTGTGTTTTTCTGTCAATATAGGGTGCTGTGTGTACATTAATGAGGAAAAAAATGAACTTAAATGATTTTAGCAAATGGCTGTAATATAACAAAGAGTGAAAAATGTAAGGGGGTCTGAATGCTTTCCGTCCCCACTGTATATCAAATACATTTGGAAAATAAGTTTTACTAACTTAAAAAAAAATGAGTAAGTTACAATTTAATATCACTTAAAACTAAGTAACTAAGCCACTAAGTATTAAGTCATTAAGTAATAGGGCAGCACAGTGGTGTAGTGGTTATCACTTTTGTCTAGCAGCAAAGAAGGGTCGCTGGTTTGAATCCTGACCATGATGCTACCTGTCTGCAGTTTGCATGTTCTACCCTGTGCCTGCATAGGTTTCCTTCCACACTCCAAAGACATACTAGTAGGGTAATTGGTTCCTGTGTAAATTGGCCCTAATATGTGTATGTATGAATGTAAGTTAGGGATCTTAGATTGAAAGCTCCTTGAGGGCAGGGACTGATGTGAATGTACAATGTATGTACTTGAAATAAATAAGTTTGTGTGTGTTTTCCTAACTTAAACTTTTCTAGAAACTTGAAAAATTGAGTTGGCTTTACTTGAACCTACAGTCTATAGACTGAAAAAAATTGAGTTGGCTTTACTTGAACCTATGGTCTATAAACTGGAAAAATTGAGTTGGCTTTACTTAAAAATATACGTAGTTCCAGATAAGTTAAGGTATGTATTCTTAACTTAAAATACTATGGTCTATAACATAAAAAAAATAGGTTGGTTTTACTTAAAACAACAAGTTGAAAACATGAAAAGCCTAATGAGTCAGACAAAAATAAGTTTAGTTGACAGTACTTAAAAAGCTGATGCAAATAGTTGCCTCATTTTTTTTTGAGTAGACCCAGCATAATATTTTTTACAGTACTATTAGTTCTGTAGTTGCTCTATATGCAATATGAGAATAATAAAGCTTTAATGCAGGCAGCTAACAACCAGAATTCCCTCCACACTTAGAATCTAAAAATAAATGTTCATTCTCCAACTACTATAGTTTTTCCTCATATTTCTAGTAAAACCTTTACATTTCCATCTTTTTATTATTTTGACAGTTGTGATATTTAAAATGAAGATACTTATTCCTACAACTTTCTAGAAATTTAAGTCATAGTTATGCCATTTAGCAATTTACATTTTTGCATTAGTAAAGATGTATTATACTGTGCTAATGCACATAGCAAAATGGTTCAACAGCTATAGCTATCTAAGTACTGCAGCAACACAGTCAGCCATTTCACTGTAATAGCAACATTTGTTTTCAACAATTTACTATAAATTGCTACATAAATATTGACAACAGCATGTTACATGATCCAGTGTTGTACTTTGCCACGTTTACTTTTTAAAACATTTCTGTGTAGAATTGCTATTCATTAGTACAGTGACTTGCTGAGGGGGCAGATGAACTGATTACTTAAAGTAGGTGTAAATAATTAAATATTTTAACATGTTAATACTGTATTGTTTCAATAGTCATTTTCATTGAAGTCTACAGCTTTTAATAAAATAATACCATGTAATCCATGCATGAAGGTCTTTGGGTGCTTCCTGATATAGGGTGACAACCTTCTATCTCTATACAAAAATAGTGCAGCGCTTAAGTGAAATAAATTAAATGTGAAAGCATAAATATTGATACAAAAAATGAAATAATATATAGTTCAAGATATTAACACCACAGTGACAGTCCAAATATCCTCTTTGATGAGAATCACCATACAATGTAAAGGGGGGCATACACACTTACTGGATTGAATGGGCTCCCATACAATGGGTATGGAGTCATTCAGACTTGTTTGAATATGACACACAAGGCATTAGAATGGACACCTCTTTACTGAAAATGATCAGGTAGTTAGCATATCACACATAACTCTTCGAATGGGTCCCACATGTAAACTCGTGGTCGGTTACGCACATTATCCATATAAAAAAGAACAGTGCCACGTAGTATAAAACGGCTAGACAATGTTTATTCAAATCAAAGTGTAACACTCACAGATTATGAAGTATCAAAGCACGTATGTATAACAACCAACCCGGGGAAATGGAGAGACCATTTCCTGGATGTAGGGACATGATGATGTCACAAGCACAGGCTCCATCCTGTCCTCTATCTCTGTATCGCAATTGCTCTCCTGCTTTATCAGCCTGTCACTTGCACTTCCAGTGGAGACTAGAAGAAGCCATGCTGACATCCATTGTACATGCATGTTCCACTGTTGTCACTAGCAGGAAGCCAGCCCAGAGCAATAACAAACAACTGCCTTTGGATCAAGTGCATATAGCCAGGAACTGCCCACAAAGAAGCTGAAGGAAATCAAGACGGAGATGAAAAAAAGGATAACAAAAAATTAACAACAGTAAAAAAAAACAAAAAACTGTCAGTCGTTTATGATACACAATGCTTTAGTAATTTCAATCCAGTTAAGATTTAAATTTATTTTAACTCCATATATTGCAAGAAATAAGATGATCACTCTATAATTTTTATATTTAATCTTGTATATTAAATGTGCTCCAATAGGAAAACCTGGAGAAGCAGATAAAAAGCCACAGGCCTCTGGTTTCTCCAGCTCTTCATAGATAAGCTGGAATGATCTTAGTCATTTTTTATTACGCCAAAAATGCGGTTCAGCTTGAAGCCATGAAAAGAAAATAAGGGACTATCACAATCAGATTTTTCATGACAACTTCTACTCTTTCAGTATTTCTTGATGTATAATTCTCAATATGCAGTTTAAATACCTCAAGACCAGACTGTTTATGCCCCTTCCTGACAAGGCCATTTTACAGTTTTCAGCGCCATCACACTTTGAATGACAATTACTCAGTCATACAAAACTGTACCCAAATTTATTTTATAAGTTTTTTTGAGACAGATAGACATTTTTGGTGGTATTTAATCACAACTGTTTTTTTGTTTGCTTGTTTTTTGCTATATAAAGGAAAACAACTAAACAATTATAGAAAAAACAATTTTCCTGAGTTTTTGTTATAAAACATTGCAAATATTAATCTTTTCTTTATAAATGTATTCCTCTATACTTCTTTGGCCAAATTATCTAATTTCTTAAGGCCTTAAAATGCCAGAGCAGTGCAAATATCCATCCACTAAATGACCCCTTTTTGAAAAATAGTGCAAGGTATTCATTGATAGATATGGTGAGTTTTTTGTCACTTTTTTTAGAAAATCTTTTTTTAGAAGAAACTAAATAAAAGTTTTTTTATCACAAAGTTGTCATTTTAACCCCTTCAGATCCGTGCTATAGCCGCATGACAGCTACAGCGCGGACCTACTTTGCCCGAAGGGCATCAATAGATGTCCTCCCATGCTCGAGTGGCCTGTGCACCCCCTGCAGGGTGCGCGCAGCACGCTCTGTGATAAGCGAGTCTATGAGACTCATCTGATCGCAGATCGAAATAAGGAGTCCAACCCGACCCCTTACCACGTGATCAGCTGTCAGCCAATGACAGCTGATCATATGATGTAAACAGAGCTGGTAATCAGCTTTTTTTTCTCCTCACGCTGATAGCATAGGGAGAAAAAAAAAAAGCCAATCACCGGTGGCTGTCAGAGGGACATCGGCCCAGATCAAGGAGAGCAGCCACCGCCTCATCTCACCCTCTGCCCATCAGTGCCACCTACCAGTGCCCATCAGTGCCCATCAGTGCCATCTATTAGTGTTACCTATCAGTGACACCTATCATTGCCCTTCAGTGCCCCTCAGTGCCACCCATCAGTGCCACCTATCAGGGCCTCTCAGTGCCGCCTCATCAGTGCCATCTTATCAGTGGCCATCAGTGCCACCTTATCTGTGCCTATCAGTGCCCATCAGTGCAGGCTATCAGTACCCACCAGTGCATGCAGTTTATCAGTGCCCATCAATGCAGCCTCATCAGTGCATATCAATGAAGGAGAAAAATTGCCTGTTTGCAAAATGTTATAACAAACTATGAAACATGTTTTTTTTTTCAAAATGTTCCTTTTTTTTGTTTGTTTAGCAAAAAATAAAAACCCTAGTAGTGATTAAATACCACCAAAAGAAAGCTCTATTTGTGTGAATAAAATGATAAAAATGTAATTTGGGTACAGTGTAGCATGACCACGCAATTGTCATTCAAAGTGTGACAGTGATGAAAGCTGAAAATTGGCCTGGGCAGGAGGGGGGTTTACATGCCCAGTAAGCAAGTGGTTAACAAGTTATTTCTCATGAACAGCATATTCATACACATTCTGCTACTCCTCCCGAGTATGGCAATACTATATTTGTGAAACGTTTTCACATCCTAGCCACATAGAGGGGCCCAAAATCAAAGAGAACCTTTCCAGGGGCTTAAATTACACATTTAATTTTCTGATCCAATGATGTTTATTATATACGTTTGTGGAAAACATAAAAACAAATACAAGAGTAACTTTTCCATAGTACAAACTGTGATGACATAATTATAAAGTATTAAGTACATCTGAATGAAGCGCTACATACAAATAAAAAACGCATATAGATCAAAAGTCATCTATCATGTATAACCAGGTTGACCGTTCTTAGAACTAGTCTCAGACTGTCATCTCTTGGCTGGGAACTAATAAACAAATAGTCCATATACTGTAGAAAGCTAGTCTTTAGAGGTAAAGATGGGTGTGCGCCAACCCCCAACCAAAGGGCTAAGTGGTGTAGGCCCACAGCCAATTCTAGGACAAAGTAGTGACGAGGGCATTACAAAATACGATTCCATTTAGCAAAATGACATTTAGCATGACGACATCACAGAGCTGGTGGATGTTAGAGACCTTGGGCTCCTCCACCTTCCCTTTGAAGATGCCCTTAGAGTTTAGGTCTGGAGACATGCTTGGCCAGTCCATCACCTTTACCCTCAGCTTCTTTAGCAAGGCAGTGGTCATCTTGGAGGTGTGTTTAGGATCATTATCATGTTGGAATACTGCCCTGCGGCCCAGTCTCTGAAGGGAGGGGATCATGCTCTACTTCAGCATGTCACAGTACATGTTGGTATTCATGGTTCCCTCAATGAACTGTAGCTCCCCAGTCCCGGCAGCACTCATGCAGCCCCAGACCATGACACTCCCACCACCATGCTTGACTGTAGGCAAGACACACTTTTCTTTGTACTCCTCACCTGGTTGCTGCCATACACTCTTGACACCATCTGAACCAAATAAGTTTATCTTGGTCTCATTAGACCACAGGACATAGTTACATAGTTACATAGTAGGTGAGGTTGAAAAAAGACACAAGTCCATCAAGTCCAACCTATGTGTGTGATTATGTGTCAGTATTACATTGTATATCCCTGTATGTTGCGGTCATTCAGGTGATTATCTAATAGTTTCTTGAAGCTATCAATGCTCCCCGCTGAGACCACCGCCTGTGGAAGGGAATTCCACATCCTTGCCGCTCTTACAGTAAAGAACCCTCTACGTAGTTTAAGGTTAAACCTCTTTTCTTCTAATTGTAATGAGTGGCCACGAGTCTTATTAAACTCTCTTCTGCAAAAAAGTTTTATCCCTATTGTGGGGTCACCAGTACAGTATTTGTAAATTGAAATCATATCCCCTCTCAAGCGTCTCTTCTCCAGAGAGAATAAGTTCAGTGCTTGCAACCTTTCCTCATAACTAAGATCCTCCAGACATGGTTCCAGTAATCCATATCCTTAGTCTGCTTGTCTTCAGCAAACTGTTTGCAGGCTTTCTTGTGCATCATCTTTAGAAGAGGTTTCCTTTCAAGATGACAGCCATGCAGACCAATTTAATGCAGTGTGCAGCGTATGGTCTGAGCACTGACAGACTGACCCCCCACCCCTTCAACCTCTGCAGCAATGCTGGCAGCACTCATATGTCTATTTCCCAAAGACAACCTCTGGATATGACGCTGAGCATGTGCACTCATTTTCTTTGGTCGACCATGGCGAGGCCTGTTCTGAGTGGAACAGCAATCTTCTTATAGCCTAGGCCATCTTTATGTAGAGCAACACTCACTACTTTACATTGTAGCAAAGTGTAATTTCTTCAGTGTTGCCACCTGAAAAGATATAATAAAATATTTACAAAAACGTGAGGGGTGTACTCACGTTTGTGAGATACTGTAAGCCTTTGTTAAGCCACCACTGGAAGATGTGGAGAGATTGGCCTGGAAGAAACAGATAATTATTAAAGAGGGAGGCTACGGGTATGTGTGGAGATTTAAGGGGTTAAAGCTTACAAGCTGTGCCCAAAGGTGGAGGGAATGCGATAGTGTGCACAAATTTACGCATTTATTTTTCTGACTACCTATCGCATTTTTGGAGGCCCAGGAGCACCAGGACAGTAGAAGCACCAACAAAATGATCACATTTTGGAATGCAAATACCCCAAGGTATTTTCTAAGAGGCATCGTGAGTCTTATGAACCCTTAATTTTTTGCCACAAATTTTTGGAAAATGCATAATGAAAATGAAAATGTATTTTTTATACAAAGTTGTCAATTAATAGGTCATTTCTAACACCTGGGCTTACTTGCATCCCAAAACACATTTTACCACTTCGTCCGAGTGTGAACGTTTTTCACATCCTAATCACATAGAGAGGCCCAAAATCCAAGGATCATCTGCAGGTTTTCTAGGGGCATAAATTACATATCTAATTTCCTCTAAACCTAATTTCCTCATATATCTATCACATTTTTGGAGGCCCTGGAGCACCAGGACTGTAGAAACACCAACAAAACCACATTTTGGAGAGTAAACACCCCATAATATTTTTAGGCATGGTGAGTCATTCGAAAGACTTCATTTTTTACTACAAGTTTATAATATAAAGTAGAATGAATTTTTTACATTTTTTCAATACACAGTTGTCAATTTAATAAGATATTTTTCGCACACAGCATAGGCACACTTAAAATTACCATTCAAAACACATTGTATCTTGTATACCCCACAAATCTACTAATTGTACCAAAACCAGTGTACTGTAATGGTCGTCTCTATATAAGAGGTCAGGTAATATAGCTTAGTGAAGCATAAACTTTAGCAGACCTCATTCTTTTAAGCTAAGTAAGCCTAGCCTACTTGTAGGTGGCTGCCCCGAGGAATGCCATGTTCATTGGCTATGAAGCGCAGGAGGCTGAAGAAAGAAGAACAAAAAAGTTCCTGTGGTTCTAGTAGTTGTCTGCAGTGGATGGCTGATACTGGGGTCTCACAGGAACGTAGTCAGCCGGACATGCAGATGGGTCAGTTCAGGCAACAGGCAAAGGCATGGTCAGCAAACAGGCAAAGGATCTGTCCTGGCAGATGGTAAAAACATGGTCATTAAACAGGCCAGGGTCAGTACAGACAGAGGCAACACTGCACTGGTATGGCGATGTTCAAGAACACTGTTACTAGCTGCACAGGTCTGGTGACACTGGGAATTGTGTAGCAGCAATCAGGAACACTGTTGCTCACTTAAACTGGTCGATGGCTGCACTAGCCTGGTGTGGTGGCAATCAGGAACACAGATTCCAGCTGCAGTGGTCTGGTGACACTGTGACTGATGTGGGGGTGATCAACGACACTGTGACTGCCTACCCTATTAGGGCTCCCTCACATGCGAGGTTGGGGGGGGGGGGGGTAAAATCTCATGGTTGAGCCCTGGTTTACTGTCTCTTTTTTTATTTCAATATTTTTTATTGAATATTTCAAAAATAAACATAGTACAAAACATAAAGGATGGTAGTAGTGATATACACATTAAGTTGATATACATCTAGAAAGGGTGGTCATTATATTAGTTTTCAGTAAATAAAAATAATAAAATCGAATGTTGCACATTGTAACAAATTTATCGCTATGAGGCGTTCGAAAGTAAAATTCCTATTCACAGCTGGTGCAGGTGATGTCTGATATGTTTATGGCTGTTGTGAATTTCCTGTTGCGTAGGATTAGTAATCTTGTCTCTAGCAGTACATATGTTATGACAGGTCTGAAGACTGTGCGAAAATTTTCCATGTTTAGGTGGAGAATTGCCATAGCCGGATCTGGGGGTGTGATCATTCCAGTCAAAGAGGAGAGCATTTTGAATACTTGGTTCCATATACTTTTCACTGTAGGTCAGTGCCAGAGCATGTGTAGTCCACATGCCCTCCAGTAATGTGGTGAAGTTCCAGGGAAGTAGTTTGCTAATCTATATGGAATGTAATCTATTTGCCATTTTGATTGCTAGTTCCCCTTGTTTAACCAGTAGCCTACCGCCCACTGTCATATGACGGCGGGACGGTAAGCCTATTGTTCTGGGCGGACATCATATGACGACCGCCCGTTTAAACAGGGCATGCGCGCGATCGTGAGCGCACAGCCCTGTACTGTCGGTGGCGGCGTTTCACCGAGACACCGCTCGTCACCGACAGGGGTGAACAGCCACTGGGCATGACTGTTTACCACGTGATCGCCCGTGATGAAGTCACGGCCGATCACTAATGGTACATCCCGCATTGCACGGCGCATGCGCGCGATCGTGAGCGTGCTGCGCGTGCACATCGGTGGCGGCGTGTTCCCCGGAAACACTGCTCATCACCGACGATAGTTTACAGCCATTGGCCAGTTCTGTGTACCATGTGATCGGCTGTGATCCATTCACAGCCGATCACTAACTGTAAACAAAGAGCTGTCACTAGCTGTTACTAGCCCTTCTCTCCTCACACACCGTTTCCAGTGTGAGGAGAGAAGAGCTAGGAGCAGTGAGTTACAGATCTTTGTATTGTAGTGTCTGCACCAACACCACTTCTGTCTCATCGCCCCCCCCAATTGTCATCTGTCACCCAACAGTCACCCCATAAAAAGTGCACCTGTCACATAGAGAATGCCATTAGTGACAATCAGCGGTGCCCTGTCACCCACCAGTGACCGTGCCCTGTCACCCATCAGTGACCGTGCCCTGTCACCCATCAGTGACCTGCCCTGTCACCCGTCACCCATCAGTAACCTGCCCTGTCACCCGTCACCCACCAGTGACCTGCCCTGTCACCCGTCACCCACCAGTGACCATCAGCGGTGCACCCGTCACCCATCAGTGACTGTCGCCTGTCAGTGACCGTCGCCTGTCAACAATCTGTGACTATCACCTGTCACCGTCCGTGGCCTGTCACCCATCAGTGACCATCCCCTCTCACCCGTTACCCATCAGTGACTGTGCCCTGTCACCCATCAGTGACCATCAGCGGTGCACCTGTCACCCATCAGTGACCGTCGCCTGTCAACTATCTGTGACCATCGCCCATCACACCATCACCTCTCAGTGAACGTCACCTGCCACCCATCGCACAGCCCATCAGTGACTGTCACCTGCCACCCATCTGTCACCCGTCGCACAGCTACCCGCCACACAGCCATGTCCAAAAGAGGATATACTAGTGAGGAGGCGTTCCAGATCCTCTCTATGACTGATGAGAGCACCGGGAAGCTCTCATCAGAGTCCCATTCTGATTCCGAATCAAATTCGGCATTTGAACCGATCGAGAGTAGCAATGATTCGGATGAAGAATGGGTCCCTCCTAGAAGGGCATGGCACTCTGGAAACCAGGAAGCCGCCAGCAACCGGGATTATATTCCCAGGCCCAGTACCAGCTCTGCCGCCAGAAATAGGCCCCAGGAAGAAAGGCCCAGTACCAGTGCTGCCGCCAGCAATAGGCCCCAGGAACAAAGGCCCAGTACCAGTGCTGCCACCAGAGATAGGCCCTGCGCACAAATGCCCAGTACCAGTGCTGCCACATCACACCTGAGTTCCAGCACAGGAAATTCAACTCCCCCAACTACTGGAGTGTCACGTCCCCCAAGAGCCAGGGCCACTACCTATATGCCAGATGGTCTTGCCAACCCAACATGGCTGCCTTCCAACTCGGGATCACCAAATATTCCCCCTTTCACAGCACAGCCAGGTGTGCAGGCCAACACCCAAAATTTTACAGAGATCAATTTTTTTCACCTGTTTTTGCCCGACACTTTGCTGCAGTTCATTGTGAACCAGACAAATTTGTATGCCCAGCAGTATATTGCCAGCAACCCCCATTCATCTTATGCCCGTCCGTTTGAGTGGAGAGATTTGAATTTGGAGGAGTTCAAATTGTTTTTGGGCCTCACTCTAAATATGGGGATTACAAAAAAAAAATGAAAGACATACCTATTGGTCCACCCACCCCATCCACCATATGCCCATGTATTCTGCCGCTATGTCCAGGTCCCGATATGAGATGATTATGAGATTCTTTCATTTTAACGACAACACCCCGTGCCCTCCCCGCAATCATCCAAATTCCGATAAGTTATACAAGATTCGCACACTAATAAATTTTTTTTCCCAACGATTTGCAGAACTTTATGTCCCCGAGAAGAATATATGTGTGGATGAGTCCCTGGTACCATTTTCAGGCCGGCTAGGAATAAAACAGTATATTCCTAGCAAAAAGGCCAAATATGGAGTCAAATTTTACAAGCTGTGTGAGAGAGCCACAGGATATCTATATGCATTCCGCATATATGAGGGAAGAGATTCCCAGCTCCAGCCCCCTGAGTGCCCGGCCTACATGGGCACAACTGGAAAAATCGTATGGGACCTGGCTTACCCACTTCTGAAAAAAGGCTATCATATATACCTGGACAACTTTTATACCAGCCTACCCCTTTTCAGACACCTATATATTGAAAAAACCCTGGCCTGCGGAACTTAAAGAAAAAATAGGAAGGGCTTCCCACAATCCATTGTGAACAAAAGACTGAAAAAGGGGGAAAGAGCAACACTGAGATGTAATGAAGTGCTGGCTTCGAGGTGGAAGGATAACAGGAACGTGCACATGATGTCCACCATTCATGATGACACTACGGTTGTAGTTCAGCGAAGATAGGGTCCCATTGAAAAACCGACATGTGTCCAAGACTATAATCTCTACACGGGGGGGGGTGGATTTCAATGACCAAATGATTCAGCCCTATTTGTCAATAAGGAGGTCCCGATTCTGGTATAAGAAGGTAGCAATATATCTAATCCATTTGGCCATTTACAATTCCTACATAATCTACACAAAATCCACAGAAAGCCCCGCCCCCTTCCTAAAATTCGTAGAAGTAGTAGTCACGTCCCTCAGCTATCCACAAAGACCCCTCCCAGAAGTACCTCGTTCTGATGCTGTTAACCGACTTCATGAACGCCACTTCCTGTACAACATTCCACCATCGTAAGCAGGGCGAAGACGGCAAAAAAGATGTCGTGTGTGCAGCAGAAGAGGTTTTCGAAAAGATACCAGCTACCATTGTCCCCAGTGTCCCTCCCAACCTGGCCTTTGCATTGGTGAATGCTTCGAACTGTATCATACATCCCTAGATTATTAGCCCATATTTTCCCCATTTTTGCTGATCATTTTCCATGCTTCCCCAAATAACCATGCCACTGCCTTCAATGTGAACTGACCCTGGCCTGCTTTTTGACTATGCCTCTGCCTACCGTTTGGACTGCTTCCACATGAACTGACCCTGGCCTGTTTTGACTATGCCTCTGCCCACCGTTTGGACAGCTTGCTCGTGAACTGACCCTGGCCTATTTTGTGACTACGCTTCTGCCCACCTTTTGGACTGCTTGCATGTTAACTGACCCTGGCCTGTTTTATGGACTATGCTTTTGCCTACCGCTTGGACTGATCTGTTGCCCTGCTACTATAGTACACAGGGGTCTCACATATGTGAGGGGCTCCAGAATAGTTTTTCCGGATGGAGATAACAATTTTTTTTGTTTCCTCCCGGTTTTGTAATTTCCGGATTAGGGTCTGGAGTCCGGAGGCTTCATAGAGATTTGGGTGGGTCGAAGCCTCTACCCCTGTGCCCCTGTGCACAGGTCTTACCCGATTGCGGCCCTCAGCCTTCTGCTGACTTACTGCCATCATGCCTTTGCCTGCCGCATGAACGGACCACACCTCTGCCTGCTACCTGGACTATGCAAATAATTCGCTGTAGCAAGAGGCAGTATGTTTATGAAGGGCTGGAGAGCGGTACAATAATGTGTGTCTGCAGGTAACAGTGTACCAGGACCAATATTATGGCTGTGCTGGCTGTCTCTGCCTGGACAATTCCTATGGACTGTGCTGTGCCGACTATAGACAATATTCCTGCCTGCTGCCTGGATAGTTATTATTGCTGTCGCTAAGCACATCCCTGACTGCTGCCTGGACCAGTGCTCTCTTCTGTGGACACTACTAAAAGCACAGGTAATACTTTTTTTTTATCCTTTCCGCAATAGAATTTATTTTGGATTGTAATTCTTGGTATGTACATGCTATGTGTTAGAAATATGAAGGGCCTTCAAAAATGATAGTTTGCCAGGAAATTATCTATGTAATGTATGCTCCTAGAACGCCTGATGGTGCTACTTGGATGTTGGGCCTCTGTATGTGGCCAAGCTGTGTAAAAGTCTCACACATGTGGTATCCCCATACTCAAGGGGAGTAGCAGAATGTATTTTGGGGTGTCATTTTTGCTATGTGTTGGAAGTATCTTATAAATGGACAACTTTGTGTAAAAAAAAATGCGTTTTTATTTTTTTTCCACATTTTCCAAAAACTTCTGGAAAAAAAATAACCGTTCAAAAGACTCATTATGCCTCATAGATTATACGTTGGGGTGTTTGCTTTCCAAAATGGGGTCATTTTGTGGGCAATTCCTTTGTCCTGATGCTCCAGGGCATTCAAAAGTGTAATAGGTGGTTGAGAAATGAGATGTGCAATTTATGCTCATAGATTGCCTGATGGTGCGACTTCAATGTTGGGCCTTTGTATGTGGCCAGGCTGTGTAAAAGTCCCACACATGTGGTATCGCCATACTCAGGAGGAGTAGCAAAATGTATTTTGGGGTGTAATTTTTGCTATGTATTTGCTATGTGTTGGAAATATCTTATAAATGGACAACTTTGTGTAAAAAAAATGCGTTTTCATTTTTTTTCCCACATTTTCCAAAAACATCTGGAAAAAAAATAACCTTTCAAAAGACTCATTATGCCTCATAGATTATGCATTGGGGTGTTTACTTTCCAAAATGGGGTCATTTTGTGGGCAATTCCTTTGTCCTGGTGCTCCAGGGCCTTCAAAAGTGTAATAGGTGGTTGAGAAATGAGATGTGCAATTTATGCTCGTAGATCGCCTGATGGTGCGACTTCAATGTTGGGCCTTTGTAGGTGGCCAGGCTGTGTAAAAGTCCCACACATGTGGTATCGCCATACTCAGGAGGAGTAGCAGAATGTATTTTGGGGTGTCATTTTTGCTATGTATTTGCTATGTGTTGGAAATATCTTATAAATGGAAAACTTTGTGTAAAAAAATGCGTTTTCATTTTTTTCCCACATTTTCCAAAAACATCTGGAAAAAAAATAACCGTTCAAAAGACTCATTATGCCTTGGGGTGTTTGCTTTCCAAAATGGGGTCATTTTGTGGGCAATTCCTTTGTCCTGGTGCTCCAGGGCCTTCAAAAGTGTAATAGGTGGTTGAGAAATGAGATGTGCAATTTATGCTCGTAGATCGCCTGATGGTGTGACTTCAATGTTGGGCCTTTGTATGTGGCCAGGCTGTGTAAAAGTCCCACACATGTGGTATCGCCATACTCAGGAGGAGTATCAGAATGTATTTTGGGGGGTCATTTTTGCTATGTATTTGCTATGTGTTGGAAATATCTTATAAATGGACAACTTTGTGTAAAAAAAATGCGTTTTCATTTTTTTTCCCACATTTTCCAAAAACTTCTGGAAAAAAATAACCGTTCAAAAGACTCATTATGCCTCATAGATTATACATTGGGGTGTTTACTTTCCAAAATGGGGTCATTTTGTGGGCAATTCCTTTGTCCTGGTGCTCCAGGGCCTTCAAAAGTGTAATAGGTGGTTGAGAAATGAGATGTGCAATTTGTGCTCGTAGATCGCCTGATGGTGCGACTTCAATGTTGGGCCTTTGTATGTGGCCAGGCTGTGTAAAAGTCCCACACATGTGGTATCCCCATACTCGGTAAGAGTAGCAGAATGTATTTTGGGGTGTAATTTGTTGTATGCATATGCTCTGTGAGAGAAATAACCAGTTAATATGAAAATTTTGAAAAAAAAATCTTCCTTTTGCAAAGAATTGTGGGAAAAAATGACACCTTAAAAAAACTCACCATGCTACTTACTTAATACCTTGGAATGTCTACTTTCTAAAAAGGGGTCATTTGGGGGTATTTGTACTTTTCTGACTTGTTAGTACCTCAAGAAATGAGATTCACCTGATGTACTGAAGGCCTGATCAGATGTTTTCAATTTTCAGTGATTGGCACCATAGTTTGTAGACTCTATAACTTTCACAAAGACCAAATAATGTACACTAATTTGGGTTATTTTTACCAAAGATATATAGCAGTATAAATTGTGGCCAAAATTTATGAAGAAAAATTACTAATTTGCTAAATTTTATGACAAAAACAAAGAAAAAGGCAATTTTTCACAAAATTTACGGTCTTTTTTTATTTATAGCACAAAAAATAAAAAAACCATTAGTGATTAAATACCACCAAAAGAAAGCTCTATTTGTGTGAAAAAAGGACACAAATTTCATTTGGGTACAGTGTTGCATGACTGAGTAATGGTCATTCAAAGTGTGAGAGCACCGAAAGCTGAAAATTGGTCTGGGCAGGAAGGGGGTTTAAGTGCACTGTATTGAGGTGGTTAACACAGTGAGAAGCTTTGTGTATTTCCTTGAATGATTGTTGCCATTGTTCTATTGAGAAGGTAATGCCTAGTTCTTCCTCCCATTTTCCCATTGCTTTAGTTTTTGTAAATGTGAGTTTATCCCTTGTGTTGTTGTAGAGAAAAGATAAGCCTCTTGTGTTACTGTCATCTGTTGAGTAGAATTGCCATATTTTGCATGGAAGGGTAATATTTGGTCTTCTTTGAGATTTAAGGAAGTGTGTGATTCTCAAACATGTGAACCTCCTATCACTCAGAAGGCGGTATTGTGAAGGCAGTATTGTGTCATGATCCGATCAGTAGATTTGAGTTGTGAACCATTGTAAAGGTCTGAGATATGTGTGATGCCATTGTATGTCAGGTCCCTGACCGTCAACAGTGGAATGGTTTACTGTCTCTTAACCACTACCCCCTTTAGCTGCAGAGGCACAAAGAGGCCATAGAACAGTTCCTGTCTTAGAGTGACAACACTCATGTATGCTTACTCTAACTCTCACTCATGCTGTATTAATGGAGTGTTGTCACTCTAGGTTTCTCTCTCCTGATTTGGACTACAGAATAATTCCCCTTCCTCCCTTGTAGTGAAGTGCAGTGTTTTGTAATCTAAGTAAACTGGGCAGGACAGATACATGATGGGTCTGATAAGTGCAGAACAAACAGAGAGAGAAGGAAACTGTTAGCCCACTGGATTTCTAGCAGGATCAACCTATATTTTTAACAAACCAAAAGGGAGAAAAATAAGACAAGTTTATTGTTTGGCTTTACATAGATTTAAGTGTTAATTTGCTGAGACTGTGATGACCAGTTAGTGGCTACTGGCCTGGTCAGAATTCAAGTGAACTGAAAAATATACATAAAGATACAATATACTGTATAGTCTTATCTAGCTAATGCTAAGGAATGCTTGTGGCAAGCACAGCATTCAAAGAATAGCATAAACTAAAATGGATGCATTCACTGTGCACTGCAACATGTGATCATCTCCTAAACGGATGCAAATGAGCTTGCCACAAACACTGTCTGTGGACTTTTTTTTGCAATTTTTTAAAAAATGCTGACATTCCAATTACATGATAAAATCTATGACCACATTTTTCTTTTTACGATGCATTAAGGGTTGTACTGTATTGTAGTTGCCCCTTACCACATCAAAAGATTTCACTCTTCACTTCATCAGTAACTCTGTCTGAGACAACCTGCTGTGAGCGGATGGATGGAGCTGAACCGAAGGTTCCTTTTTCTTTTAAGGTAACTAAACATAAAGATATATAAGTGATAGGGTTATAAAGTTCATCTCTGTGTATAATGTGCATGTTCTATAAAATTCACTAAGCTATATAAAAAAAAGAAACTAATATATTACCTTTGACAGAAGTATGCAGAACTGTTTAACCACTTAAGCCCCGGACCATTTAGCTGCCTAAAGACCAGAGGACTTTTTACAATTTGGCACTGTGCTGCTTTAACTGGTAATTGCGCGGTCATGCAATGCTGTACCCAAACTAAATTTGCATACTTTTGTTAACATAAATAGAACTTTCTTTTGATGGTATTTGATTGCCTCTGCGATTTTTATGTTTTGCGATATAAACGGAAAAAGACCGAAAATTTTGAAAAAAAATGATATTTTCTACTTTTTGTCATAAGAAAAATCCAATAAACTCAATTTTAGTCATACATTTAGGCCAAAATGTATTCAGCCACATGTCTTTGGTAAAAAAAAAAAATGTCAATAAGTGTATATTTATTGGTTTGCACAAAAGTTATAGCGTCTACAAACTAGGGTACATTTTCTGGAATTTACATAGCTTTTAGTTTATGACTGCCTAATTTCTTGAGGTGCTAAAATGGCAGGGCAGTACAAACCCTCCCATTTTGGAAGGGACATGACCCCATTTTGGAAAGTGGACACCCAAAGGAAAATTCTGAGAGGCATGTTGAGACCATTGAATATTTTTTTTTTTGTCCCAAGTGATTGAATAATGAAAAAAAAAATCTTTTTACAAAAAGTTGTCACTAAATTATATATTGCTCACACATGCCATGGTTATATGTGGAATTGCACCCCAAAATACATTTTGCTGCTTTTCCTGAGTACGGGGATACCACATGTGTGGGACTTTTTGGGAGCCTAGCCACATACGGGCACTGAAAACCAAGCACTGCCTTCAGGATTTCTAAGGGCGTAAGTTTTTGATTTCACTCCTCACTACCTATCACAGTTTTGAAGGCCATAAAATGCCAAGATGGCACAACCCCCCCCCCCCCAAATGACCCCATTTTGGAAAGTAGACACCCCAAGCTATTTGCTGAGAGGCATGTTGAGTCCATGGAATATTTTATATTTTGTCACAAGTTGCAGGAAAATGACACACTTTTTTTTTTTGCCCAAAGTTGTCACTAAATGATATATTGCTCACACATGCCATGGGCAAATGTGGAATTACACACCAAAATACATTATGCTGTTGCTCATGAGTATGAAGATACCACATGTGTGGGACTTTTTGGGAGCCTAGCCGCATACGGGGCCCTGAAAACCAAGCACCGCCTTCAGTCTTTCTAAGGGCGTAAATTTTTGATTTTACTCCTCACTACCTATCACAGTTTTGAAGGCCATAAAACGGCAAGATGGGACAAACCCCCCCTAAATTACCCCATTTTGGAAAGTAGACACCCCAAGCTATTTTCTGAGAGGCATGTTGAGTCCATGGAATGTTTTATATTTTGCCACAAGTTGCGGGAAAATTACAAACTTTTTTTTTTTTTTGCACAAAGTTGTCACTAAATGATATATTGCTCAAACATGCCATGGGCATATGTGGAATTACACCTTAAAATGTATTCTGCTGCTTCTCCTGAGTATGGGGATACCACATGTGTGGGACTGTTTTGGAGCCTAGCCACGTACGGGGCCTGAAAACCAATCACTGGCTTCAGGCTTTCTTAAGGGGGGAAAATTTTTGATTTCACTCCCCAATACCTATCACAGTTTCGAAGGCCATAAAATGCCAAGATAGCACAAACCCCCCCCCCAATGACCCCATTTTGGAAAGTAGACACCCCAAGCTATTCACTGAGAGGCATGGTGAGTGTTTTGCAGCTCTCATTTGTTTTTGAAAATGAAGTAAGCAAAGAAAAATGTATTTTTTTTTTATTTTTTCAATTTTCAAAACTTTTTGACAAAAAGCGAGGTCTGAAAAATACTCACCATACCTCTCAGCAAATAGCTTGGGGTGTCTACTTTCCAAAATTGGGTCGATTGGGGGGGGGGGGTTGTGCCATCTGGGCATTCCATGGCCTTCGAAACTGTGATAGGCAGTGAGGAGTGAAATAAAAAATTAGAAAGCCTGAAGGCAGTGATTGGTTTTCGGGGTCCTGTACGCGGTTAGGCTCCCAAAAAGTCCCACACATGTGGTATCCCCATACTCAGGAGAATCAACAGAATGTATTTTGGGGTGTAATTTCACATATGCCCATGTCATGTTTGAGCAATGTATCATTTAGTGACAACTGTGCAAAAAAATTTTTCTTTTTTTCTGCAACTTGTGTCAAAATATAAAATATTCCATGGACTCAGCATGCCTCTCAGAAAATAGCTTGGGGTGTCTCCCTTACAAAATGGCGTCATTTGGTGGGGGGTTTGAACTGTCCTGGCATTTTATGCACAACATTTAGAAGCTTATGTCACACATCACCCACTCTTCTAACCACTTGAAGACAAAGGCCTTTCTGACACTTTTTTTTTACATGAAAAAATATTTTTTTTTGCAAGAAAATTACTTTGAACCCCCAAACATATATTTTTTTATTAAAGTAAAGGCCCTACAGATTAAAATGGTGGGTGTTTCATGTTTTTTCACACAGTATTTGCGCAGCGATTTTAATTTTAAATTTAATTTAATTTAATTTTAAATTTTAATGCACTAAAACACTCTATATTGCCCAAATGTTTCATGAAATAAAAAAGATGATCTTAGGCCGAGTACATGGATGCCAAACACGACATGCTTTAAAATTGCACACAAACGTGCAGCGGCAACAAACTACATACATTTTTAAAAGCCTTTAAAAGTCTTTACAGGTTGCCACTTTAGATTCACAGAGGAGGTCTACTGCTAAAATTACTGCCCTCGATCTGACCTTTGCGGTGATACTTCACATGCATAGTGCAATTGCTGTTTACATACGACACCAGACCGACGCTTGCGTTCGCCTTTGCACAAGAACAGGGCGGTACTGGGGTGCTTTTTTTTTAATTATCTATTTTGCTTTTTTATTTTATTTTTAAACTGTTCCTTTCATTTTTTTATCATTTTTATTGTTATCTCAGGGAATGTAAATATCCCCTATGAGAGCAATAGGTAGATAGGTAGTGACAGGTACTCTTTTTTGAAAGAATTGGGGTCTATTAGACCCTAGATCTCTCCTCTGCCCTCAAAGCATCTGACCACACCAAGTTCGGTGTGATAAAATACTTTCCCAATTTCCCAATGGCGCTGTTTACATCCGGCAAAATCGAAGTCATGAAATGCTCGTAGCTTCCGGTTTCTTAGGCCATAGAGATGATTGGAGCCATTCTTGTCTCTGATCGGCTCTATGGTCAGCCGGCGAAACCACCAGCTGCATTCTCGGGGTCCCTGTTGGGACAGGAGAGCCAGAGAAAACCATGGAAGATGGTGGGGGGGATGTTCCCTCCCACTGCTTGTAAAAGCAGTCTAGATACTAATTAGCCACTAGGATTGCTTTTACATGAAAACTGACTGCTGGATGAAAAGAATGATACCAAGATGATACCTAAACCCGCAGGTATCATTCTGGTATAACCACTCAAAGTCCAGCAACATACCAGTATGTTGCTGGACCTTGTTGGGCATATATTGTAATCTTTTTTTTCATGCAGCCTGTGGGCTGAACGAAAAAAAGAGATTGATTGGTGGGTATGCCCTCCATTAGAATACCTCCTTTCATTCACCCACTTCTAATGATGGGCAAACATGCACCATTTTGTTTTTAACTGTGGTGGTGAAATTATCTCCTACAGCGCTGAAGTCACGGCTTTATGTATCATGGGAGAATATGCTGTTGCTGTCAAGATAAATAAATCCGCGCTGCAACTGAATGGCGTACCTGCTAAGCAAATGATGGTTAACAATAAAACAAAGTAACATTACAGTATAACAGTAAGACATACCATACCTGCAAAGCAAATATAAAAAAAGCAGAGTAAAGAATAAAACATTTTTTAACGCAATCTGTGCCTAAAATATATGTATGCCGAAGCATGTCGGCATCTGCCCCAAAAGTTAGGAGCAAATCGCTCCTCCACCCCTTCTGCCCCCATGCTTCGGCACATATGCTCTTTTTTTAACTGTGGTGGTCAAATCACCTCCTACAGCGCTGGAGTCACGGCTTTATGTATCATGGGAGCAAATGCTGTTGCTGTCAAGATAAATAAATCCACACTGCAGCTGAATGGCTTACCTGAAAACAAAAAAATGGTTAACAATAAAACACAGTAAACAGTAAAGTATAAAAAAAAATTACATACCTGAAAATCAAACATGATAAAACATAATAACAATAAAACATTGCAGAATAGAATACAGTAAAAACGAGCAGAACAATAGAGAGAGAATATGGAGAGAGAGAACAATAAAACGACAACGATTTTTGTTTTTTTTATTTTTTTTTTTGTGTTTTTTTTATTTATTATTTTTTTTACACCTTTTATCTTTGTAGCTATAACGGTTGTAACTGTAATGGTTGCAGGTTCGGGTCTCTCAAAATGCGATGGCATCTTGGGAGACCCTGTGAAAGTGTGTCCTAGTCTGTGCATTGCTGGCCCCTATGCTAATACTCCACTAGCGTATGGTAGTGTTCAAAACATTCACCAGTGCAAACACCAGGATTGTCAGGACAGGAGAGACAATAATAGCGGGTGTTACTCCTATATCCGCGCTTGCTGCAGACACGACATCTTCTTTGGGGGGCTCGTTGGGTAGGGGTACCAGGGAGGACATTAGGAAAATGCCTCTCATGCAGCTGGTTTACTGCATTTGGATTGGGAAGGTGAGGTGAAGCACCGTCTGTAAACAGAAGGGCT
The DNA here is from genome assembly GCA_037952925.1 of Lithobates clamitans. Taxonomy (NCBI): domain Eukaryota; kingdom Metazoa; phylum Chordata; class Amphibia; order Anura; family Ranidae; genus Lithobates; species Lithobates clamitans. Next base: position 3,962,769 of record JBBGZY010001336.1, on the reverse strand, counting down.
CTGACGATCTCTTCCTGGAATTTAAGGAAGGATCCAGTCCATCCTGAAGCTCTGTATAGCACATGAGCATTCAGCAAAGCCAATTGAAATAAGTATACAGTATACAGACACTTTTTTGTACCAGCATCTGGCCTTACAGGCAACTAGCTACAGCGCCAACAACTGGTCGTTGAGGTCCACCCCTCCCATATTTTGGTTATATTCGTGGACACAGAGGGGTTTCTCCACAACATCAGTCGCCGTAGGAATTTGGACCGTCGTGTCTACATGAAGGGAGGAAAGAACGAAAACATTCTTGTTATCCCTCCACTTCACAGCAAGTAAGTTATTACACTTCAAGCAGGCTCTCTCCCCCAACCTAAGACGGGATTCTACAAGCCGCTGGGGAAAGCCCCAGAGATTCGATCACACGGTGCCAAAAAACTTAATCAGGGACTCATCAATGCAGACAACTTGTTGGGGAGTAAACAAGTCTGCAAAACGTTGGTTGAAGTGGTTTACGAGGGGCCAAATTTTGTAGAGCCGATTGTACCCAGGGTCTCCACGAGGAGGACAGAGTTCATTGTTGTTGAAATGCATGAACCACAAGATCTGCTCATATCGTGCCCTGGTCATGGAGGCAGAGAACACGGGCATATGGTAAATTGGATCAGTGGACCAATATGACTGCAACATACTCATTTTAACTATGCCCATGTGGAGGGATAGGCCCAGAAAGGTCTTAAATTCGCAAACCATAATTGGTTTTCAATCTCTGGCAAGGGAAGACTGGGGATTAGCGACGGTGAATTGACCAGCATACAAATTACTTTGGTTCACAATAGATCTATAGAGATCTTCGCTGAAAAACAGCGAATAAAAATCAAGTGACGTAAAAAAAATCAACTGTTTCCACCTGAATTCCGGGTTGGCCAGTGAATGGGGGAAGTACGGGTGCTGCAGAAGTGGTGGGTTCCCAATTAGGATTGGTGAATGCAGCAGGAAGGGCACTATGGGCTCGACGGGCCTGTCTTTGTCTTCTTGGTGGCAGCGGGACACTACTTGTGCTTGCCACCTCACCAGCTTGAACTGCACTTATGGGACTCGCCACGTTACCACATGTTACTGGAGTGCTGGTTTGACTACAACCAGGGTGTACTAGGCCGCTGGTGCTTGCCAGTTCACCAGAAGAATGAGTGGCACTAGTACTTCTCTGCTCCATACGAGAGCTCTGCGGTTCTTGCACCTCAACAACAGCAGAAGAAGATCGGGGTCTGGTACGCCTGACCTTAGCAGGGACCACAACTCCGTCATCAGAGCTATCTGTCATGGAGCCGCTGTGGACTACAGGATTGTATTCTGAGCCTGACAGAATCTGTCTAGGAAACGACTTCCTCTTCACTATCTTTCATGCTCAGAAACGTGTAGGCTTCTTCACTAGTGTACCTTCGATTTGCAGTTTTGGGCTCTAAATTTACTGGTACACTAGTGAGACTCACAGGTAAAAAAAGCTCCTAGGCTGTCAGCAACTGTAACAAACACTACCAAAAAAACTGTTAGCGTTCACAGGGATCAGACCTGACTTTGCGAATGCTGCAGTTATGTGTTTAGTATTTTGTAAGTTACAGTGATCGTTCGATACTGCACTTGGGTGGGCTGGGCTGGGCGGAGGGGCAAAACGCAGGTGCTAGCAGGTATCTGGGCTGATCCCGCTAACACTGCATTTTTAGGAACCCTAAACTGCTGGGGACGCTAGTATAGATCTGATCAGATCAGATATCAATTAGTTCAGACACTATACCACTAAGGGAGGTGTATGCTGTGTGTGTGGGTGTTAGCGGTACTGGCATTAATCTGACGCTGCCTGAGGTGACGCAGACCCTATCTGACCCTAAAACCTAACTGATATCACACGCCAAGCAATTAGGAGGTTAAACCTTTATTGAGTAATAAACGGCAGGTATAAAAAACAAACTAACTAACCAGCGTCACCCGTGACACTTATACGGTGATCTCTGGTTAAAGGGTTACCTAGGGGGCAATCAGGGGGTTAAAACCTTTATTAGGTAGTATATGGGGGTACCTGACGCTATAAAAAGCTGACGGTGAACCTAAATAACTAACAGGCTAACTAGCATCACCCATGACACTTATACTGAGAGCAGAAAAATGATTGATTAGTGACACTGGCAATCAAGGGGTGAAACCTTTATTAGGGGGGGTTAGGGGGGTACCCTAGACCTAAAGGGGCCTACCACTAACAGCCCTAACACTTATAACAGTCATAAATGACACCAATGCAGTGATCAGTAAAAAAATAAAAACTGCTATTGGTGTCACTGTGACAGGGGGTGACAGGGGGTGCAGGAGGGTGATCGGGGGGTGTTTTATGTGCCTATGTGTACTAGTGTTAGTTTAGTGTTGGTGCAACTCATATTGATGTTTTCTCTCCTCGGGAGCCGGAACGAAAAGGCTCCATGAGGAGAGATTACATCACTTCCTCTGCTTCTGTTTACATTTCAGAAGCAGAGGAAGCTTCTCATTCGTCAGGAGCGATCGTGAGGGGGTGACCATGAATCAGTGGCCTTCCCCTCAGGAAGGATCGCTCCTGCAACGATGCCGACCGCCTCGGGCACCGGGGGTGGAGTAACATACGGGTACATTACTCTGCCTGCCTGTGCCATTCTGCCACAGTATATCTGCGTGAGGCAGTCGGCAAGTGATTAAATACATCATTAACTGCTTGTGAGCTTAAATTAATCATATCTCCATTTGCACCACTACTCAAAGTCTTATACAGGGTGTCCAGTAAGGGAGGGATGAATACTGATAACATAAAGGGAAGAATGCCACCAGTCAAAAAATCTGCTAATCTTCATTAATGGGGACGTAAGGATACTCCAGACAGCTAGGAGAAAAAAGGGAGGATAGAATGCCTCAGGAGAGATTCATATACACTATATTACGGAAAGTATTGGGACGCCTGCCTTTACATGCACATGAACTTTAATGGCATCGAAATCTTGGTCGGTAGGGTTCAATATTGAGTTGGTCCACCCTTTGCAGCTATAACAGCTTCAACTCTTCTTTCCAGCAGAGTTTAAACTGTTATAGCTGCCAAGGGTGGGGCAACTCAATATTGAACCCTACGGACTGAGACTGGGATGCCATTAAAGTTCATGTACTTTGGGTAATATAGTGTACCTGAAGTGGCAGTTACTTAAAAATCTAAGTAAAACTGGTATGTATACTCACATCTGTGAGGTTGCAAGAAGCTCAGCTGGGAATCAAGTAAACCTTTTTCAGGCTTGTGAAGACTATATCTATCTTATGCAGATAATGAAAGGTCATTCTTAATGCTTGTTGGGTTGTTTTCCAGATGGTCAACTACTAACCAGTATTCGAATCTCAGTACGCAACAAAGAGGGAGACTTATGCCCCCCCCCCAAAAAAAAATGGAGGTGAACTAAGCAGCGGCGCCCCCCGGTGAATGAAATAGAAAACTCTCCAAAACTTCATCTTTCACCATGGGTGCTTCTGCTGACATAACCTCCATTTTTTGGGACACTATTCTCCCTCTTCTTTCATTAATAGTTTATAAGATAACAATCCCCCTGATATGAAATATGTTAGTTTTTCAAAAATAGAAATAATTAGAATGTATTTTTATCTGTTCTACTTTCCTTCCTGACAACCACCATATTTCTTGCTACGCTCATGCCTTTTCAATTTACACCTCTATGTTTTTGCTTTTGTTTGCTCCTTAGAAAAAAAAAAAAATGTGCTGCATTTTTTATTTTGGTTATCTCATTTGAAATGCAAGTAAAAAAACATTATTTCTAGGTTGTGTATTTATTCTTGCATCCCATTGTTGTTGATGAGAAATCTACTTGTCCAAGGCCACCCTGTCTTGTAACTGTAACTTTTTTGTCTACTCTTATAGCCACTTATATGTCGTTATGGGTTGGTATTTTGAAGAGGGATATCATTGTTATGGCAGCAGCTAGCTACCATAACCCCAGTATCCTCTTCTTCAGCAGGCGGTCCACTTTCAGATAAAAATGGTCTCTGTGGCGGATTCACCGCAAAATCACTTTTATCGGCGGTGGGAGAGAGCCCCCCTCCCACCACGCTCCGGTGCCCTCCGCCGCTTACCAGAGCCACCGGCAGCGGCGGAGGCGATCAGGTCCTTTCTTCTGTTGGGTATGGAGACGAGTGAGGGGAAGATGGCCCCCACCCATCTCCATACCATTGCAGGGCGGAAGAGACCTCAAAATGTCACTTCAGCCCATACATCTTATAGCAACTTTTTTTTAAAAAATTTTAAACATTTTTTTTATTGCATTTTAGTGTAAATATTAGATCTGAGGTCTTTTTGACCCCAGATCTCATATTCAAGAGGTCCTGTCATGCTTTTTTTTCTATTACAAGGGATGTTTACATTCCCTGTAATAGGAATAAAAGAACAGTGTAAAAATAGGTAAAATAAATAAGAAACATTTTTTTTTTCAAACACGCCTCGTCCCATCGAACTCTCGTGCAGAAGCGAACGCATGCGTGAGCAGCGCCCGCATATGAAAACGGTGTTCAAACCACACATGTGAGGTATCACCGCAATCGTTAGAGCGAGAGCAATATTAGCCTTAGACCTCCTCTATAACTCAAAACATGCAACCTGTAGAATTTTTTAAACATCACCTATGGAGATTTTTAAGGGTAAAAGTTTGTCGCCATTCCACGAGCGGGCACAATTTTGAAGCGTGACATGTTGGGTATTAATTTACTCGGTGTAACATTATCTTTCACAGTATAAAAAAATTGGGCTAACTTTACTGTTGTCTTATTTTTTTAAATTTAAAAAAGTGTACTTTTTCCAAAAAAAGTGCGCTTGTAAGACCGCTGCGCAAATATGGTGTGACAGAAAGTAATGCAACGGCCGCCATTTTGTTCTCTACGGTGTTAGAAAAAAATATATAATGTTTGGGGGTTCTAAGTAATTTTCTAGCAAAAAAAAATGTTTTTAACTTGTAAACACCAAATCTCAGAAAGAGGCTTTGGGCTTAAGTGGTTAGGGATGTATTGTGTGCATGCTCTTTCTGTTGCTATTTCTAGAAAAATAAATGTGATTTAGCTTTAGACACAAGCAAGAGTGTTCCTTCTGACAGTATTAAATAGCTGTTGGTAAACCAATATTCTGGTGTCCAGCACATGTCTGAAAACAAGTACATGATTGAAACCTAATATCTGTTTCATGTATCGGTACAAATTGATTCTCCTTGATGTATCCGTTGTGCCTTTTTCCTTGGATGTTTTCTGATGTTCCCTGTATTAATCAGTCCAGTTATTTCTGTTGGTATTGCTCTATAGTTCCATCCTCAGTGTACTGATGGTTTGTTTTTCTTTCAAGATCAGAAGTCTTGGGTGATAATATCTGACATAACAAGCATAACTGCATGATCATAAAACTGAAAAAAATGGGAAACTTAAGTGTCTTGTTTCTCCATGTATTATTTAATGAATTTTCCAAATGATAATATTCTCCAATGCAGACGGTAGAAAAGGAAATACAAACATCTGATCTGGTTTTATGTGCACAAATTGCAATATTTTACACTATGCTGTAGTAATAATGAACTATAAAAGACACCACAGCCTAACCCCATTTTCATTCTAGAATAATTACAAAACAGGTTTTCTGCAAGTAAAATGAAAAATATAATATCCACAATAAAATATGTAATTATGATTAATTCTGGTGCCTATTCAGTTCTGGGCTGTGATTACACATATCTAACACAGGACAGCCCCCAGCAGCACCTCTCACTATGTGACTTTTATAAAGTTACAATGTTGCAGTCTTATCCTTGTCTAAGAGAAAAGTAAGGAAACACTTTCTCCTTTGTACAGCAGAATGATGACATAACCTCAGCCTAGGCAAAGCTTCGACATTAACTATGAGAGATACCATTTGTTTTTCTTAATTATACTTTTACTGTATGTAACGACACCCAAAGTATGAAAAGGGTTAAAGTCGTTTAGGACATTCCATACCCAAACACAAAGGCAGCTACCGAACACTTCAATCAGCCAAACAAGGAACACATACAAATAATTCTCCCCCAAATATGAAACAAGTCTGTCTTGAGGTTCAGGCAGGAATTATTCAAAAACATGTTATACAGATCCCACTTCAAAACACTTCCCTCCACCCTTGGAAAACAGGGCAGGTTAAACTGTCCAATGACAATGGACACACAGGTCAGGTGTGTTTAACGTCTCATCAGTACACAGTCTTATCAGCAGGGAGAGCTGTTGGAGGAATCCCCCCGCCCTCCATAGAGTAATGGATGGAAAAAGTGCAATTGGATTGTGTTGTCGGAAATTCCGATCGTGTGTAGGCTCCATCACACTTTTTCAGTCAGAATTTCTGACACACAAAGTTTGGGAGCAGGATATAAAATTTCTGAGAACAAAATCTGATCCTTTAAATTCCGATCGTGTGTAGACAAATCCGACGGACAAAGTGCCACGCATGCTCAGAATAAATTAAGAGACGAAAGCTATTGGCTATTGCCCCGTTTATATCCCGGCGTACGCGTTTTACATCACCGCGTTCGGAACGATCAGATTTTCCGACAACTTTGTGCGACCGTGTGTATGCAAGACAAGTTTGAGCCAACATCCGTCGGAAAAAATCCGATGAATTTTGTTGTCGGAATGTCCGATCAATGTCCGATCGTGTGTACAGGGCATTACACATCCTGTGATATCCAAGGCAGACAGACACAATAGAACATTGGAATACAGCCCCACCCCAAACTAGCACAGCAAATAGTACACAACACAATGAGACAGTACACATTATATTTACATATATACAGCATTGAGTCTGACTAGCACAGATCATAGTGGGGTTCTCATTCACCTTGTGCCCCTATTAGTGACTCCCATCACAATGGCATATCCAGGGTCCCCAGAGTCTGTGTGTCTTGGGGGACATGGACCTGAATCTAAAGTAATGCCACCTCAAGGGTCCCCAGGCATACAGCTCACAAAGACCACCGTTCCCCCAAATGCCAGGGCCCATAATGGGTTTGCAAGAGGCTGGCATTCAGTCCGCTCCAAAAGACTCTGTCCCGGCTAGGTCTGTCGCACTGTACATTTCAAGATTTTATGCACTTAAGCTTGTAGAATTCTCACTACCTTGCTTCCTCTTGGCTCCAGAGAACTATTTGTATTGTATATGCACGTGATTTAAGACTGGACAGATGGACTGACCAGCCTACTTCCCTGCCATAGCAACTGATTTACAGGGTTTTTCAGCAGGATACAAGTAATATGCGAAAAGTCTGAGCACCCCTATTTCTGAACAATATGCTTCATTCCCAATGCCAAATATACAGCAGAATGCATAGAATGTATGGGATATATAATGCAGAGCATAGCATACAGAGAATCTCAGTGTGGAGTATATATCATACAGCACAGTATACAGAGTGTAACTATATCATTTACAATGTGCACTGCTGTGAATTACACAATTTACAGTACAATGTGCAAGGTGGAGTTGTGTGTAGTATGTAACACACCATGTGCACATTAGAAAGTATACAACACAGTGTACAGAATACTGTGCATATTATACAATACATGGCATAATGCATGATGTAAACAGTGAAGCTGTGAGCAGTATAGAATTCAAAGCACAGAGTACTGTGGAGTGGTGTAGCCTAATTAACACACAGTGTAGGGAGTGGAACAGTGTCTCATATACAATATACGACACTATGTAGAGAGGGGAGAAATATGGAGTGCATAATGTACAGAGAGTAGATATCGGAGTGTTGTGCAGTATGCAATGTACAGAGAGTGAGTAGTGAGATGCACAAGAAGACTGTTGTCATATACTTCCTAAAGAGTAATCTACTGTATATGAGTGTAAGAATCCTCCACAAGCCAGTCGACTGGCTTCTCTCTTTATACTATATGGGATAGTAATACAATATAAGATGTAAGAACTGTGAGGGTGAACTACAATGTGTGATAATAGTGCAGGAGCCCCTAGTCTAAATGTAGTGCTGCTAGGCTGTAGTCAGTCTGAGTTCTAATTGATATTACATATTTCCTCAGATTTTCTTTGCTCAGCATTATTGTTTCCTTCTGCCTGCTGTTGGGAAGTGTCCCTAGTAATAGTGTAAGGCCTCTTTCACACGGGCGGCTATTCTGCCGCTGTTAAAAGCATGTTGTGTTATTTTGAAATTCCAAGACTCCAGGCACAGCGACCACTTGTAGTTCTCAGGAGAAATAGTGCACTGTGATTACCTGCGATTATGTGCAGATAGATGCACTAACTCGGTCCTGGACACAGTCAAATTTATTTTTTCTAACCGCACAAAACCCCATGTAATTAAACCGTTGCTAAACACAGTGTGTGAATGGGGCCACGGGAAAGTGTGTGTGAGTTTAGGTGTGGTAGATAACTTCACCTATCCGCAGCTAAAAGCTGAATTCTATCCGCCCATGTAAAAGGGGCCTTAGAAGATCCAATAACCTAAGTTATAAATATTTATGTCTCCCTGGCTAACCGCTAAGAGGTTTATTGCTGGTCATACATGCTGGGAAAATATATAAATATTTATGTTGATCGTGGAAAACTTTCTTGCCTCCCAGATTCTGCCTGCTGAGGAAGCAGGTGTACCTGTGTGTCTTTTCCTTCCAGGCCTGCTCCCTCCTCCCGGGGAGGGAATGTGTGCTAGAGATAAGCTAGAGATAAGCCTAACCTGGGGCCTGAAGCTTCCTGCTGGAGGGCATATCCAGCAGAGGAAAGTGATATATTGGAGCACTAGGGGTGAAACCTCATTTGCCAACGAGTGTCAGGAAGAGCTGAGTAGAAGTTGTGGACATCGCAGGAAGTTCTATTGGCTTATAAAAAGAGCATGTGTGCTGCACTGAAGCTGCTCTACAGTCTGCAGCATATGAAGGTGTCTTGACTGTTAGTAGCAATACCCACATTTGTGGTCTTTTTCAGTATACTGTGGACTAACCTCTCTCTCTCCCTAGATTTATTGGCTATAATAAACTATGTTAAATCTTATTATAGTGAGAGCTGCCTGATTTTTGTCACCCAACAAGAGTCAAGAATTGCACTCTAAGGGAAATACTAACCCACCAAGCCATCTGGGGATCCTCCACCACTGCCTAGGGGTAAGAGGCTGTTAAAATAGTTATCTGCCTTTGTAGCTGATTTTTTGGAAATGGGTTAGTAGTTTTCACCTAGAATACCCACCTAAAAAAACAAGTTTTGGATGAACTGAAAAATATTTGTTTGGTAGGACATCCAGTGTGCCTTTTTTGCAATCCAAAATATTAGTTATACCTGTTTTGGAATCTAAGTGGATTTTTGAGTTAGCTTGTGTAAGTTAATTTGTGTAGGTAAGTTTTGTGTATATGTAGCGCCACCCCCGAAGGAGCCGCTTGGTGATTTTGGGTTCTCTGTTCTGCTTCTCAACTCCAAGAATGGCCTCAGCCCCTCTGGCATACCTGGTTAGTTATAAAATTTCTGCAAACACTTTCAAAAATGCAAGTGAAGAAAGTATCAATATCCTGGCTGTGGATTGATATCAGAAACAGACAGACACAACTGGTAGTGATAAATGAGCTGAATATATTATCACGGTTTAAAGCATATGGAAACTTACAACACGTTTAAACCTTGCTGCAAAGACATAATATATTAGAAAAGATAACCTTCAATGCTTAGCAACTATAAGTATGGAAAAGGCAGTAATCTATATGTCCTTAACACAGGCACTGAGAGGGAGGAGAGAAGTCTGGTCCACTTCTCAGCTCCTTCTGGGCTGCAAACACCGTTAAGAGGCAAACATACAAAGAAAAGAAATACGTTACACAAGTACAGTAAGCACAGTTCTGTAACGTTACAGGTCCTGAGGTGAAGACTAGTAGTGTCTTCTGCTAGCAAACGGTGGGACACTTGTTTTAAGAGTAGGTTTAAACAAGCTTGCATGGAGCAGTAATCATCTAGAATGTTCCGTTGGGTAGTGATTTAAAAGGACAAGCTACTAGAGATGGCAACTAAAAACAAGCATCCCGTGACACTAAAAAGGGAAATTGGTGTCTACATGCAGTGTCAGTATTGTGTCAAGAAGGATGTTGGGTTTTCACCCACTTAACTGTCCTCTGTGCGATGACACAACGATAATCCCAGGTGCTGGTTCAGGCTCCTGATGCTCCTAGTGATGTTGTAAGGCACTGGATCTCTTGCTGATGGCCGATCGAGATGACTGGTAGTGAAACTTGCAAGGTGAACAGGCAGCGGCTGAACCCGATACCCGGATGGGTATCGCAGTCCCTGAAAAGCGTGGGTCATCTACGCTGAGCTGAGTGATGCTGGGCTACTGAGTAGGGTCCTTGGACTGAATAGTGGTGGACCACTTGGCTGGCTCTGCTCCTGGCTCCCCTCAGGCATCCTCACTCTTCAGTCTCCGGGGAACACTCTCCTAGCAGTCTCTGGAAACGCTTGGCTTTTTCCCTCTTTGATGCTGCCAGAGTCTGGCTCTCTCTCTCTCTTTCAGTAGTTTTTTTCACGTCCTATCACCTCACCACACACTCTCTCCTTTTGATCACTCTCTCTCTTTTAGATCACTCTCTCTCCTTTAGATGGCTCTCTCTCCTCAGCCTGATACTGGCCTGATACAGCTGCTTGCAGTGTTCTCTGTGCAGGGGGGATTAAAGAGTGCGGGCTGTGGTGGTAGCTGGCAAACGTTACACATGCATCTAGGCCCCCTAACAGGGAACAAATAAATTAAAGGTTTATGGGTCAATCCAGCATTGGAATGTCTGTGAAATGTTTATAAAGTATATGTGCATTGATATATTCAGATTTTTCCAGTGTGTATATTTGCCTAATTGATCTGCTTTCACACTGAAAAAAGATGGGCGTTAGCAGTAAAGCGATGCTCGTTTTAGCAGTGCTTTACCACTGTTTAAGCGGTGCTTTTTGGCAATTTTTTTTGGCCACTAGCGGGGTGCTTTTAACCCCAAACAAGGGGTTAAAAAGCCTGTGTTGCTTTCAAAGTGCTTTTCAGGCGCTTTGGAAGCGCAGCCCATTCATTTCAACGGGCAGGGCGTTTTGGGAGAGCTTTATAAAGCGATCCCAAACCGCCCCAAAAATGCTGCTTGCAGGACTTTTCCTAACGTCCAGCAAACGCACCTCCCCAGTGTAAAAAGACAAACTGAAATGAATGGGAGGCATTATTTAGAGGCTATTTCTAGCACTAAAATGCCTAAAAACTGCCTCAGTTTGAAAGGGGTCTACTGTATATTGGTAAACATTTAGCTACTTATTTAAAACCTAAATTTCCACATTTTTCTTCAAAAGAATATAGATGTTGCAGATAAAAAATTGTAAAATACAAAAGTGCATGTCATTAGCCATGTTTAGGAGGTCAAATAAGATGTTAGCTCTTTTTGCATTAAAATATTGGGGTTTATTTTTCTAAAGGCAAATCCACTTTGCACTGCCAGTGAACTTGGAAGTGCGGTCGCTGTAGAGCTGAGGGGGACATGCAAGCAAAATAAAAAACAGCATTTTAGCTTGCACATGATTGGATGATAAAATCAGCAGAGCTTCCCCTCATTTCAGAGCTTCCCCTCAGATCTACAGCGATCTACAGCGACTGCACTTACAAGTGCACTTTCAAGTGAACTAGCAGTGCACTTGTAGTGCAGAGATGATTTACCTTTTGTAAATCAACCCCATTGTGTGTATAGTGTGTACTGTATTAGGGCATAGGTTAAACTATTCTGTGAACAGTATTTTTTAGTAAAATGCATCTGGGAATAATGAATTCCGCTACACTGCATGCATAGGCTAATGGAAAAGCTCAGTGGTCAGGTTTATTCTATTGTCTGCTATAGTTATCAATAAATGCTCAGTAAATCAAATGGATATAATTTATTCCATACAAAGTACCTTGATTCACTGAATATTTTTATTCATCCAGCTTTCTTCACCAAGATATAATGGAATATCAGCCATATACTTCAAGAGCAATGCTTTGCCACTGATTGATTCTTGTTGTATATATGATAATAAAGTTTCATCAAGTGACCTCTTAGGCTTGGAAGTACTCTTGTTTTATCAAATATAATACAATTTTAATAGAGTATGGCACTTAAATTGAAGCATAGAAATGCAATAAAAAAATCTTTATTCCACTTACCTCAGCAAAGAAATGAACCCATACATCTTAACCTACTTACAGGTAAAAAAAAAAAAAAGCTCTATGGAAAGTCAAGGTAACACATAAAAAAGGGCTATTGCAACCTGTTAATGTACGTTTTGCAGTTTTAAATTAAAATAGACTAAAGGTAAAGCAGTATTAAAAACAAAAAATGTATTATATTGTAGCTTACTTATACTTAGATGTGATGGCTGCATTCTTTTTCTTTTTTAGGCTTTTTTTCCCTTTATTTTCATCTTATGACGTGGGCACTGGGCAGTTACACACTTCCTGACTTAGGGTGTCTTCACTCTAGATAGACACTACAGAGACACCTGCTGCCTCGTCATTCCGGGGAGAGTAGTAATACATGCACTAGCAAATTTGGACCTGGTGGGTGAATATACAATTCTTTAGCAAACAAGTGGACCTGTGAAGGATCCTTCTCTGCTCTGGTGGTAAAGTGGGCTTGCAAAAAAACAGTGTGGGGTCCCCCCAGGTCAATACCAGGCCCTTCAAGTCTAGTATGGATTTGGAGGGGACCCACCCATGCTAACATTTTTTTAAAAATCGTGTGGGGTCCCACCAAAATCCATACCAGACCCTTTTCTGAGCATGTAGCCCCGCAGGTCAGGAAAGGGAGAGGACAAGTTAGCGCCCCCCTCCTGAACCATACCAGACCGCATGCCCTCAACATGGGGGATGGGTGCTTTGGGGCAGAGGGGCTCTGCTCCCCCCACCTCAAAGCACCTTACCCTATGTTGATGGGGACAAGGTCCTCTTCCCAACAACCCTGGCCAGTGGTTGTCAGGGTCTGCAGGTGGGGAGGTTATTGGAATTTGGAAGCCCACTTTAACAAGGGGGCACCCAGATCCTGTCCCCCATGTGAATGAGTATGGGGTACATTGTACCCCTACCCATTCACCAAAAAAAGTAGTGTAGTAAAGTGGTGAAGAAGACCATTTTAATAAAAGACTTGTCAAAAACGGTCTACTGTATTTTTTCACACTACACTACTTTTTTTGGTGTATGGGTAGGGGTACACAGTACCCCACACTAATTCACATGGGGGGAAGCCAGAATCTGGGGGCCCCCTTGTTAAAGGGGGCTTCCAGATTCCGATAAGTCCCCCGCCCACAGACCCCGACAACCACCAGCCAGGGTTGTTGGGAAGAGGCCCTTGTCCCCATCAACATAGTACAGCCACCACCCCAAAGCACTCAAAGCTCATCCCCTCCCTTTTTTGACCTGCTAGGCTGCATGCTCTAATAAGGGTCTGGTATAAATTTTGGGGGGACCCCACGCCATTTTTGTTTTACATTTTGGTGTGGGGGTGTCCCCTCCGAATCCATACTAGACCCAAGGGCCTGGTATGGACCTGGGGGGACCCCACACTGTTTTGTTTCACGATTTTCTTTTAGCCGGCAATTCTTTTTTTTTTTTACAATCACTGGAAAAGCCCACTGACAGCTGACGGCTCATCGGTTGTTAAGGATGCGGCGGCTGGCTTCCCAGCCCCCTCTTTAGCAACCAGCTATATATATTGTAAAAAAAAGCAAAACACAAATCGCAGTAAAATTGCTGTAAAAATGCACTGCAGAAATGTTCAAAAGCAACATGCATAGATGTGAATCGAGCCTCAAGGCATGGTCCTCCGGACAGATAATATTTTTAGGACCAGTTCACACCACATGCAGTCCAGTGCATTTTTTTCTGCATCAAAAATGCATGGTTATAGTAGGTTATATGGTTTCCAATGGCATAGTTCACATCAGTGCGAGCAGTTCCAGGGTGATCCAGTTCTTGAAAAAAAAAGTAGAACATGCTGCATTTTTCCTGCCCTGGACTGTACTGGAATGTGGTAAAATGCATAAAAAATGTACCAGAATGCACTGGAATGCATCACAAATGCACTGAACCCAAGTACAATAAAAAAAACAGGAAAAAAGAAAAAAAGCACCTGGAATGCATCTAGAAATGTATCAAAAGCGCACTGGAAAGCATTAAAAACGTGCATCTGGAAATGCATCTGGAACCGATCTGGAATGCATTTTTGTGCTGTGAAGCAGCCCTTAGAGTAACACTATGTACAACAAAATACAATAACACTTCATTATATCCCCAGGCAAAGTTCCACTTCAAATGCCAAGATTTTCACTATAGACCAGTAATGAATACATCATACATGATGATTTGTGAATGTCTGAAAACTTGTTCCATTAACAAGTGATGGTAATTCGTTGCTACAGCCGCACAGAATAACAGGTTCATCTATTCTCCAGAGGCAGAATCTACATTTTCAATTTTTACTGTCTTTAGTGATCTGGGTGATTTTCCTGTCTAGACAAAGCCATAAAGTTAATGTGCAACGTCCTGGTATCTTTATTCACAGGAAAATCACTGCAACTAACTTGTTACATTTCATTTCCTTAACATGCCTTCATGGCATAAAACTTTTTCATTGTTGTATCTGTTTTCTTTGAGTTAGTTTTGCTACACTGCACCATGTCTCTGTTTCCTGTTTTACTTTTATCCATCACTGCACTTTGGACACCTGCTAAGATGTATTCTTATTTTTTAGCTTGCTTGATCGATTATTGCAATGTTGAGGAAAGAACTTGTATAATGCATTATTACTCATCTCTTTATGATGAAACACAACTATAGTAATTTAGTACATGACATACGACAATGATACAACAAAACAGCATTATCTACTTTATTTCCTGCAAAATGCCATCTGTTTTAACTTCATTACCATAATCCCGAGTGTTCAGAAAGTGAAATTATTTGTTTCTGGAGCATTTTACTCTACCAATTTTGTTTGCCGCCAGGTGTCATACACATTTACAGTAGTCTGCTTCCCTGAGGTTGGATACATTTGGACACATTTCAGTTGTCATAAAATAACTTTTTGCATGCTAGTAGAATAACATGTGGTGTTACGCACTGTTCCTAGGTTTATAGAATTTTCTATTCATAAAAATGCACAGTGTGCCATTGACTATATTGAGTCACAACATCAGTGGAGGTCTCAGTTTGTGCTTTAGGTTATTACCCTCTGATACGTGTACTTTCACTTGTGTTCAGCATACATAATCAGGTGGTAGCATGTGGCAAAAGATTATTATAGTGTGTGTATACCCCAACAATGAACTCCTCTTATTTGCTACCTTTTGGTCTGAAAAAAGTTCTGTTGTACCTGTTAAACAAGTGCAAAAATTACTCATTGACCATGTCGGAAATGCAGAGCTTCCCTGTACACAACTATTTGCTGTCTCAAGAAGTCTGATTAGTCCTCTAGTTCCTATCTTAGGCCCCTTTCACACAGGGTGGACTCCATCCAGCAGATCCTCCTGCTCAGCAGGGATCTCTCTTCGATTGTTGAAAATTATTTCTTAAAATGAGGCATGTTTTGCCTATAAGATGACCACTATAGAATATGAGGTGGAACTGTTGTGAAAAATAAAAATTCTTCCAGGGTTTAGGGGTGAGCTGTGTACAAAGTGCAGGGTTTAGGGGTAAGCTGTGTACAGAGTACAGAATTAAGGGGTGAGCTGTGTATGAAGTGCAGGGTTTAGGGGTGAGCTGTGTACAAAGTGTTGGATTGAGGGGTGAGCTGTGTACAGAGTGCATAATTGAGGGCTGAGCTGTATACAAAGCGCAGGATTTAGGGGTGAACTGTGTACAGAGTGCAGCATTGAGGGGTGAGCTGTGTACAAAGTGCAGGATTTAGGGGTGAGCTGTGTACAGAGTGCAGAATTGATAGGTGAGCTGTGTACAAAGTGCAGGATTTAGGGGTGAGCTGTGTACAGAGTGCAGGATTTAGGGGTGAGCTGTGTATGGAGTGCAGAATTGAGGGGTGAGCTGTGTACAGAGTGCAGGATTTCGGGGTGAGATGTGTATGGAGTGCAGGATTTAGGGGTGAGCTGTGTATGGAGTGCAGGATTTAGGGGTGAGCTGTGTATGGATTGTAGGATTTAGGGGTGAGCTGTGTATGGAGTGAAGGGTTTAGGGGTGAGCTGTGTGCGGAGTGCAGGATTTAGGGGTGAGCTATGTACGGTGTGCAGGATTTAGGGGTGATCTGTGTACAGAGTGCAGGATTTAGGGGTGATCTGTGTATGGAGTGCAGGGTTTAGGGGTGAGCTGTATATAGAGTGCAGGGTTTAAGGGTGAGCCACGTACTGAGTGCAGGATTTTGGGGTGAGCTGTGTACAAAGTGCAGGATTTAGGCGTGAGCTGTGTATGGAGTGCAGGATTTAGGGGTGAGCTGTGTACAGAGTGCAGAATTGAGGGGTGAGCTGTGTATGGAGTGCAGGATTCAGGGGTGAGCTGTGTACGGAGTGCATGATTTAGGGGTGAGCTGTGTATGGAGTGCAGGGTTTAGGGGTGAGCTGTGTACAGAGTGCAGGGTTTAGGGGTGAGCTGTGTAAGGAGTGCAGAGTATAAGGTTGAGCTGTGTATGGAGTGCAGGATTGAGGGATTAGCTGTGTATAGAGTGCAGGGTTTAGGGGTGAGCTGTGTACGAAGTTCAGGGTTTAGGGCTGAGCTGTGTACGGAGTGCAGGGTTTAAGGGTGAGCTGTGTACAGAGTGCAGGATTGAGGGGTGAGCTGTGTACGGAGTGCAAGATTTAGGGGTGAGGTGTGTACAAAGTGCAGGATTTAGGGGTGAGCTGTGTACAGAGTGCAGGATTTAGGGGTGAGCTGTGTATGGAGTGCAGAATTGAGGGGTGAGATGTGTACGAAGTGCAGAATTTATGGGTGAGCTGTGTACGGAGTACAGAATTGAGGGGTGAGCTGTGTACAGAGTGCAGGACTTAGGGGAAGTCATAAAAGGAGAGAGATCTCCAAGTTAGAAACCAGATTTTTTGTAGATAACACTTTTCTGTTTTATGATTTCTGTTTTTTTTTTTTTTAACATGTGGGTTATTTATGTATTTTTTGGTAAATTTGTATTGAGTGTTTTCAACCACAAGATAGCGCCAACCATGCTTGGCTATTTGTATATAGGACTGAACTGAACTATTTTTTGCTTTGCATAAATGTAGCTATTTTTGCTCTTCTTGCCACCTCTATAATTTTCCAAGCAACCTGAGCTTCTTTGGATTTAGGTTCCGTTTTTGCTATTTGCATATGTTGTGAGGTCAGGCTTTTTTAAGATCGGAACCTTTGATTGTAGTTCCGTCTTTTTGGTTCCCCCCATGTCTGCCCTTTTTGGACGGACACAATGTCACTTCCGGTTCCGGTGGGACGAGCAGTTCCTGGTTTTGGAACCTAATTAAAATGGTTTAATTACATATAAGGCATCCAGTGCACGAGACCATGTCCCTGATGACGTCTGTATGACGAAACAAGATGGGTAGAGCTGGATCATGTGACACTGTCAAGTTTGGAGGTCGGCCATCTTGATGGTTGGAAACATTCCCCTGTGGGTTATTGATGCAAGTTTTTACGTTTCCTGTGCTGAGTCAGTTTGCTTGATTTTGATAAATTTTACATTGACTGTATTAAACTATATAGTGCTTTTTTATCTATGGTGGAACTATACATCCATTGAGGGCCCTATAAAGTGGAATCTATACAAGGGTGTAAGAGACTGTTGCTTGATCAATTGGATTCTGTAACAAGTGCATTCGTTCACTGTATGTAGTGGTTCACTCTGGATGGTAACAGTCAGTGTGTGTGCATCTGTCGGTGTAGGATCTCTCACAAGATTTTCTATTTCAGATCCCGCACTTATTGGACTTGTTTTGTTGAATTTCTTGTCATGTACTTTTTGTCAGTTTTTAGCACCGCACAGTGGTGGCGGGTGGTGGAGGATTTTGAGACTGTGCAGGCGGCCCTTTCCAGGTCCGCACTTACCCTACGGCGGAGCTTCCCTGGACTGTCTGTAAAGCAGGCTGCTCCTCCAGTCTCTCCTCCCTCACTCTCCGGGCTGCTGTCATCGCTGATTTGTCCTCCATGTACACAGTGCTGCCTGTCACCACCCCTGAGTCACATTTTGCACACTCTCCCTCTCTCCCTGTAGGTCTCACTGACAGCGGCGGGCACACAAGGGGTTAAGTCATGTGTCCAGCCAGAAGAGCTTCTCTCCCCTCTGGCACTTTGTCACCGCTCTCCGCCGCCTCACTGGTTTGACTGACCTGTCAGTTATGAAGAGGGTGGCGTCTCTCTGAATGGCCAATGCTGATTCGCTGGCATTGCCAGGTGGGAGGGCTCGTACAATGTACAACAATGTAAAACTGGCCACATAGTGTGAGCTGGGGGGCAGTGCCACGGGTTGGGGGGCAGCGCCCCTGCACTCCTTGTGGACTGGCCGCCACTGGCACCTCACCTTTTGTATGTTTTTATCTGAGAATAATTACTTGGTTGTTTGCTTTCTACAAAATACCAGGATGTGGGTGAATCTGTCCAGATGATGGCAGAGTGGGATTAAGTGATGAGCAAAAGGAATAAATGCTCTTAGGCCTTTAGGCCATCTAGGGCAGTGGTTCTCAACCCTGTCCTCAAGTACCCCCAACAGGCCATGTTTTGGGAATTTCTGTTAAATAAAATAGCTGTCCAAAATACACAGCCATTGACTCTGATTTAAAGCACCTGTGCAAAATAAAAGAAAATCTTGAAACATGGCCTGTTGGGTACTTGAGGATGAAAACCACTGATCTAGTGGACCCCATGTGCTCAAACAAAATTTCATACTGTTGTGGTTCAAATGCAATATAAATGCATAAAACTGTATGATACAAAGGTTTTTGTTTTCTTTACGATTAATTTAAATGAACTTGCTTAACTAGTTGCCGTCCGCCCACCACCAATAGATGGCAGGGTGGTGCAGCTCTCATATGACGGCATCCCAGAACGACTGCTCTCATGATCGCGGCCTTTGCGTTCGAGGCTCTTTAACCATGTGATCGGCTGTGTCCAATCACAGCCAGTCACATGTAAACACGGAGATGCCAGTAATCGGTGCTCCTCGCCTCACACTGACAGAGTGTGTGGCAAGGAGAGCTGATCAGCGGCATCTCCTCACAGGAGACATCTACACATGTAATAAGGGCACTGATCATCAGTGCCCTGATTACAATAACGCCACAAGTGCCACAAATCAGTGCCAGCGATTAGTGCCCACCACTGCCAGCAATCAGTGCCTACCACTGCCAGCAATCAATGCCCATTACTGTCCATAAGTGCCACCAATCAGTGCCCATTAGTGATCCCAATCAGTGCTGGATATCAGTCCTGCCTATCAGTGTTGCCCATCAATGCCCATCAGTGTCGCCCATCAGTGCCACCCATCAGTAACACCTTTCCGTGCTGCCTATCAGTGCCCACCAGTGCCGCCTATCAGTGCCGCCTATCAGTGCCAATCAGTGCCACCTATTAGTGCCCATTGGTGCCACCTAACAGTGCCCATCAGTGCCGCCTATCAGTGCTCATCAGTGGCACATATCAGTGCCACCTATCAGTGCCCTGCTAGGCAAGTGGTTAACATACATAAATAATGGCCCGTACATGCGATCAGAAAATTATATGAAAAATACTGCTTTCAAAGCAATTGTATGATAATCTGATCGCTAGTTCACAGCTTTCGAGAGCTGATCACGACAGTTCATCCGATATTATCCAATGAACAAGCGCAAACATTTTTCTCATACGATACCAGATTGTACGATTTCCGTTTAATCAGTACAGTTGTCGCTCGAAAGTACAATGCAAATACATTACAGAATTTTTATTCTGTCGTACGAGAATTTTAGGCACTTTAGTAAATTCTTAATTTTCGATATGAGGATAGCATGCAAAAAAAAAACAGACGATCATTCGTAATATAATCCCATTGTGTGTACCAGGCATAAGTCTTTTTAACAAAAATATATAAAGTTGCAATGCATGGATGTGAACTATTCATAGTAATCAAATACATTAACAGGAAACCAGACAGGTATGAACAGGCTCTACAGAAAAATGTATTGAGAGAAATTCTGATGCCATTACTAACCACTTTCCTAAAATACTTCTTACCTGGCTGTTTCCGGGTTTCTGAGTCACTAATCAGGAACAAGCATATAGATTAAAACTCAAAAAGGAACAAAACAAGCATACAGATTAAAAAATCAGAGCAACATCACAGTGCACAAGATCACCACAGTTCTTTATGAAGGCACTGGGTCAAAATAACAGCCAACCAGCTAGCATTTTAAACAAAAGAGACTAACTATGGAAACCTCCAAACATTTAGAGAGAATGCACATATTGTGCACACTTTTTACCTGAAATGAATTTTATTTGTATATAATTCTTATATGTGATCATCATATTTTTGCTTGCATGCTGTGCTATGCTTCCCTGAATGTCTTTGATAGATACATTTAGTGAGTCTCCCTGTAGTGACTATCTGTATGTCAGACAGTTACTGATAAAATCATCTGATATCAAATGATATGCCTCCGCATTTGCTTTATATATTATAATATATGACTGCTTGCTGAGTTACTGTTGAGTACAATATGTTAAGGTGTATTATGTTTTGTTAGTAATATTGTTATTTTGCATGTTATGTTTAAGTGTCAAGCTGTGATGCATGTGGTGGTTGTTGAATTCATTTTTGACAAACTGTGTGCTTATATTGTAGTTCTGCTCTGTTATATTCTGGGTGTTATTCCACACTAAATATGTTGCTGAGCTTGTACAATGCAGAAGCATTAACTGTTTTGCTGTATTTAATGCTGAGTTAGTACATTGTGCAACAATTGTCATTGTGTGAGATGGCATGTGTTGTACAGTGTGGATAAGGCACTATTTCTATGTATTTGTAATAAACAAGGAGGAGACCTATGAACTTCAAATAACCCATGTCCCAAGGTATGTCAGATGATGAATTTCAACTTACATTAGCCCTAACAGAATGTATTCTATTGCTGCCTGAAATGCTGCAGAGACTCAGTAACTAGAAAGGGGACAGTGACAATATGACAAATCCCAGACTGGTGCAAGTTGCTTTGTAGTGATTCTGTCACTGTTCATGTGTTGCTAGTAGTCTGAAATGGTCCTTACTCTGCCACTGTTGCCCTCCTCTTCTCTCAAGCCAATGCCAGATAAAAAGGTTTATGTGACCTGCTTACATCCATGTCACTTCATTCTAGCCCTGCTAGCTTGAGTTGGGCTCCTTCCTAGTCAGTGCTACATTGCCAGTGTATCTCTCACCACTATTTCTGTTTCACAGAAGCCAAAGCACTGTGTGCATAATCAATACAATGGACTCCCAATCAGAGGTATTACTAGAACCTTCAGGGGCCAGGTGAAAGAAACCATGAAGGCCCCCCTGACCTCTAGTCCTTGAGCCCTTCCCACAGATCCCAGGGTCCTTTTCTCGCATTGAAGGGCCCTTTATTATGGTCCTAAAGTGGGACTCCTTCCTGATGTCTTGGGTAGGGTTGCCAACTTTTCTTCAAGCCAAACCGGAAGACTTTAGTGGCGCACTGCAATTTTTCATTTTGTAGTATACACTATACTTATATTTTGTGATTAAATAACAACTCTAATTGTATATATTTAGTCACAAGAGTCCCCCTTACATCAGAGTTCACAGAGTTCCATCTTTACATCTGAGTCTAGAGTTCCGCTTTACATCTGAAACCACAGAGTTCCACTTTACATCTGAATACGCAGAGTTTTTTTTTTATATCTGAATCCACACTGTTCCCCTTTATATAAACTTGCAGAGCTCCCTTACACTGTAAGGGGGACTCTGCAGACTCTGAAATAATAGAGAACTCTGGGGACTTTGATTTAAGGAAGAACAGTGAGAACTCTGATGTAAGGGGGAACACAGCAGACTCTGGTGTGAAGGGCAACTCTCATATAAGGGGGTCCCTGGTAACCAAAGCCCCCACTTACATCATTCTTCCTAGCATTCACCTTTAATTAGCGTTCACAGAACCCCTGTTACTTCATGGTCTGCAGAATTCCCACTGTAAGGGCCCTTTCATACGGGCAGACCGATTGGACCACCCATTTTTCTGTATGGGGAGGTGGATGTAAACAGACATGTGTCCATTTATACCCACCTGCTGAAAACACATGGATGGGGATCCAATCCCCATCCACCTGGCGGATGGGATCAGATGACAGTCAGATGTAAACAGACAGGTGGTCCATTTACATCCGACCACCCCATAGAGAACAGTGTGCTGTGTCCGTGTCCATTCTGCACAAGCGGAGCGAACATGGACCTGTCATCCGCCTGCTCAGTGGGAATCAGCAGACAGATCCCCCGCTGAGCAGGGGATCCAATTGGCAGAGCAATGTAAGGGTGCTCTGGGAACCCTGATTTAAGGGGGTCTCTGCTCACCAAAGCCTTACATCAGAGTCCCCATTTACATTACAGTCTACAGAGCTCTCCCTTACATTAGTGTTCTCAGAGTCTGGTGAGAGAAGAGGGGGGGGGAGGCACTTCACTCACTATAGATGGAGGCACATTTCCTCCACTAGATAGTTTGAGGCTGCTGGGCTTTCCCGCCTACTCATCCACTTTGTGACTCTTGCAAACCTGGTGGTTCATCCACTGCTCCCAACCCTGCTTCTCATCAGTACAAAAACCACTGTGGAGCCAAGCAGCGCATCCTCTTTTTCAGTTATAGGACAGTTACAGTTATAGGAGTTCCAAAGTCTCCGTTTTAGTGCCAAAACAGGAGAAAATTTAAAGTAAGCCCAAACAATAAGCTTATTTTACGTGCTGCCTTTTAGTATGTTAAATTTACCATTGAAAGTGTTGTGTTACTACCCTTACCCACATCCTATCCCATGGACCCTTTATGGTAAATTCTTGGATTTGTACGGAGGACTGGTACAAAAGTTCATCTCACTTGAAGCACTCTTTGAAATATTTAATGGTTAAAAACATCAAGCATAGCCAACACAATTCTGGAAAAAAACGTCCCTCCTCTTTATGGCTTCAACAGTCGATGTTAATGAAATCACAACAGAATGAACAAAGGGACCTGTGTTAAGGCTTGATGATGTCTAGCATCTCCTGACGGTACTAAAGGTAGAGGACTGTAGAGAGTCCTTCAAGTGATATAAATGTTTGTACCAAGTACCCCTAATAAAAAAATTTTAAAAAATAAAAATTTTGATCACTTTTATTGCTGTCACAACGAATGTAAACACCCCTTGTGACAGCAAGAGGCATGTGACAGGTACTCTTTATGAAGAGATCTGGGGTCTTTAAGACCCCAGATCCCTCCTCTGCCCTTAAAAGCATTTGATCACACCAAGAACGGTGTGAATAAATGCTTTTGATTCTTGAAAATGGTACCGTTTACATCCTTGTAAACCAGCAGCAATGTCAGGTCATCACATCTGGGTTACCATATCACAGAGCCAGACAAAGCCAATCAAGTCTTTGTTCGGCTCGGTAATCAGCCGGCAAAAGTGTCAGCTGGTCAATCGGGACTTCCGGTGGGACAGGAAATCTTGTAAACCAGCGGCTAGTTAGCTGCTAGGATTGCCTTTACAAGAGGGACAGCCAGCAGCTCTAAAAAACGATGCTAGGATGATGCCTGTAGGCATCATCCAGGTGTAACCACTTGAAGTCCAGTGATGTGCCAGGTACGTGGTTGGTTGGCAAGTGGTTAGCATTGAAACCCTTTGCCCAACCTGTATTCCAATGTTATCTTTACTCAATAAAAGTCTGGTAAAAAAAAGTGTTTTTTATTATATCTGTTCAAAAATTGCACGAAAATACTTGATAATCTTGCTTTATTAACCTAGTGAGCTAATATGTTCAAATGCACTTTGGACTACATACCACTTGCCCTGTGTTCTGTAGTTGTAGGTGCAATATAAAAATGTTATTCTTGTGTTAAGATACAGGGGATAATTTACGAAAGGCAAATCCACTTTGCAATATAAGTGCAAAGTGCACTTGAAATTTCACTGAACGTGCACTTGGAAATGCAGTCGCTGTAAATCTGAGGGGTAGATCTGAAATGAGGGGAAGCTCTGCTGATTTTATTATCCAATCATGTGCAAGCTAAAATGCTTTTTTTTATTTTCCTTGCATGTCCCCCTCAGATCTACAGTGACTGCACTTCCAAGTGCACTTTCAGTGCAATTTCAAGTGCACTTTGCACTTGTAGTGCAAAGTGGATTTGCCTTTAGTAAATAACCCCCACTGTGTTTTGGGTAGCCTTTAATAATATTTTGAACGTGTTCCCGAATTATTTATTTATTGTATTTGGCATGGGCATTAAAAAGCATAGACTACCCCCTAAGTTCTGCATGTAATGCATAGCTTCATTTGGTACTCTATTCCTGTGACTGTGGCTGTAAACTTGTCCCTTTTGGTCAAGCAAAGTCAAGCATAGCATTGTTTGCATGGGAAAAAACCTTTCCCTGAGAAAAATGTAAAATTTGGCTTTTTGGGGGGATCTACTATGTTTTTCCTTTTTCCTATTTTCTAGACGTTTAACCACTTAAGCCCTGGACCATATGGCTGGCCAAAGACCAGAGCACTTTTTGCGATCCAGCATTGCCTTGCTTTAACTGACAATTGTGCGACGTGGCTCCCAAACAAAATTGACGTCCTTTTTTTCCCACAAATAGAGCTTTCTTTTGGTGGTATTTGATCACCTCTGCAGTTTTTATTTTTTGAGCTATAAACAAAAAAAGAGCGACAATTTTGAAAAAAACACATAATTTTTTACTTTTTGCTATAATAAATATCCCCAAAAAATATATAAAAAACATTTTTTTTTTCAGTTTAGGGTGATACGTATTCTTCTACATATTTTTGGTAAAAAATCTCAATAAGCCTATATTAATTGGTTTGCGCAAAAGTTATAGCGTCTAAAAAATAGGGGATAGTTTTATGGCATTTTTATTAATATTTTTTTTTTTTACTAGTAATGACGGCGATAAGCAATTTTTATCCTGACTGCAACATTATGGCGGACACCTTGAACAATTTTGACACATTTTGGGATCATTGGCATTAATACAGCGATCAGTGCGATTAAAAATGCATTGATTACTGTAAAAATGTCACTGGTAGTGAAGGGATTAACACTAGGGGGCAGTGAAGGGGTTAATATGTGTCCTAGGAAGTGTTCTAACTGAAGGGGTGTGTGGACTGTTCAGGGAAGCTAACAGATCCTCTGTTCATACTCAGAGAACCGGAAACTGTGTGGGTTCTCCGTGTGCCCCGAGCGATCGCGGGAGAACGGATGATGGAGACTGCTGGGCACACGCACCGGCTTAGGGGGGGCACAGGCAAAGCGACGTTATATAACGTTGTTTTGCCCAGCCGTGCCATTCTGCCGCAGTACAACTGCGGCGGCTGGTCAGCATGTGGTTAATTAAGATTTCAATATGTTTAGCTTCTCTTACATTTCTGAGTTCCATTTGATGTAAATCCTGCACTACCATCTTTTTAAATACTTCGATGTGCCCATTATCGCTAACTGATGGGTTAAATATAGACTTATTTCTGAGTGATGTATATTGAAATTAATTTTCTTTGGGTGCAGTCCTTCTCTCCATTGGTTGAGACAATGGGGGTTATTTACTAAAGGAAAATCCACTTTGCACTGCAAGTGCACTTGAAAGTGCAGTCGCTGTAGTTTCGAGAGGGACATGCAAGGAAAATAAAAAAACAGCATTCTAGCTTGCACATGATTGGATGATAAAATCAGCAGAGCTTCCACTCATTTTAGATCTACCACTTAGATTTAGAGCGACTGCACTTTCAAGTGCACTTGCAGTGCAAATTGGATTTGCCTTTCGTAAATAACCCCCAATGCATATTTTTTGATGTTTAGTTTCCTTACATATTTTTTGGACATCTACAAGAAAATGAATTTTAACCACTTCAGCCCCGGAAGGATTTACCCCCTTCCTGACCAGAGCACTTTTTACAATTCGGCACTGCGTCGCTTTAACTGCCAATTGCGCGGTCATGCAATGCTGTACCCAAACAAAATTTGCGTCCTTTTCTTCCCACAAATAGAGCTTTCTTTTGATGGTATTTGATCACCTCTGCCGTTTTTATTTTTTGCGCTATAAACGGAAAAAGACCGAAAATTTTGAAAAAAAATGATATTTTGTACTTTTTGTTATAAAAAAAATCCAATAAACTAAATTTTAGTCATACATTTAGGCCAAAATGTATTCGGCCACATGTCTTTGGTAAAAAAAATGTCAATAAGCGTATATTTATTGGTTTGCGCAAAAGTTATAGCGTCTACAAACTAGGGTACATTTTCTGTAATTTACACAGCTTTTAGTTTATGACTGCCTATGTCAATTCTTGAGGTGCTAAAATGGCACGGCAGTACAAAACCCCCACAAATGAACCCATTTTGGAAAGTAGACACCCCAAGGAAATTGCTGAGAGGCATGTTGAACCCATTGAATATTTATTTTTTTTGTCCCAAGTGATTGAATAATGACAAAAAAAAAAAAAAAAATTTACAAAAAGTTGTCACTAAATGATATATTGCTCACACAGGCCATGGGCATATGTGGAATTGCACCCCAAAATACAGTCAGCTGCTTCTCCTGAGTATGGGGATACCACATGTGTGGGACTTTTTGGGAGCCTAGCCGCGTACGGGGCCCCGAAAACCAAGCACCGCCTTCAGGATTTCTAAGGGCATAAATTTTTGATTTCACGCCTCACTACCTATCACAGTTTTGAAGGCCAAGATGGCACAAAACCCCCCCAAATGACCCCATTTTGGAAAGTAGACACCCCAAGCTATTTGCTGAGAGGCATGGTGAGTATTTTGCAGCTCTCATTTGTTTTTGAAAATGAAGAAAGACCAGAAAAAAAAATTTTTTTTTCTTTTTTCAATTTTCAAAACTTTGTGACAAAAAGTGAGGTCTGCAAAATACTCACTATACCTCTCAGCAAATAGCTTGGGGTGTCTACTTTTCAAAATGGGGTCATTTGGGGGGGGGTTTGTGCCACCTGGGCATTCCATGGCCTCCGAAACTGTGATAGGCAGTGAAGAGTGAAATCAAAAATTTAGGCCCTTAGAAAGCCTGAAGGCGGTGCTTGGTTTTCGGGGTCCCGTGCGCGGCTAGGCTCCCAAAAAGTCCCACACATGTGGTATCCCCGTACTCAAGAGAAGCAGCAGAATGTATTTTGGGGTGTAATTTCACATATCCCCATGGCATGTTTGAGCAATATATCATTTAGTGACAACTTTGTGCAAAAAAAAAAAAAAATTTGTCTCTTTCCCGCAACTTGTGTCACAATATAAAATATTCCATGGACTCGACATGACTCTCAGCAAATAGCTTGGGGTGTCTACTTTCCAAAATGGGGTCATTTGGGGGGGGGTTGAACTGTCCTGGCATTTTATGCACAACATTTAGAAGCTTATGTCACACATCACCCACTCTTCTAACCACTTGAAGACAAAACCCTTTCTGACACTTTTTGATTACATGAAAAAATTATTTTTTTTTGCAAGAAAATTACTTTGAACCCCCAAACATTATATATTTTTTTAAAGCAAATGCCCTACAGATTAAAATAGTGGGTGTTTCATTTTTTTTTTTTCACACGGTATTTGCGCAGCGATTTTTCAAACGCATTTTTTGTGGTAAAAACACACTTTTTTAAATTTTAATGCACTAAAACACACTATATTGCCCAAATGTTTGATGGACTAAAAAAGATGATCTTAAGCCGAGTACATGGATACCAAACATGACATGCTTTAAAATTGCGCACAAACGTGCAGTGGCAACAAAATTGATACATTTTTAAAAGCCTTTAAAAGCCTTTACAGGTTACCACTTTAGATTTACAGAGGAGGTCTACTGCTAAAAATACTGCCCTCGATCTGACCTTCGCAGTGATACCTCACATGCATGGTGCAATTGCTGTTTACATTTGACGCCAGACCGACGCTTGCGTTCGCCTTAGCGCGAGAGCAGGGGGGACAGGGGTGCTTTTTTTTTTTTTTTCTTTATTATTTTTTTGCTTTTTTATCTTATTTTTAAACTGTTCCTTTCATTTTTTTTTTTAAATCATTTTTATTGTTATCTCAGGGAATGTAAATATCCCCTATGATAGCAATAGGTAGTGACAGGTACTCTTTTTTGAAAAAATTGGGAGATCTCTCCTCTGCCCTCAAAGCATCTGACCACACCAAGATCGGTGTGATAAAATGCTTTCCCAATTTCCCGATGGCGCTGTTTACATCCGGTGAAATCTAAGTCATAAAATGCTCGTAGCTTCCAGTTTCTTGGGCCATAGAGATGTTTGGAGCCACTCTGGTCTCTGATCAGCTCTATGGTCAGCTGGCTGAATCACCGGCTGCTTTCTCAGGTTCCCTGTTGAGACAGGAGAGCCAGAGAAAAACACGGAAGACGGTGGGGGGGGGGAATTCCCTCCCACTGCTTGTAAAAGCAGTCTAGAGGCTAATTAGCCGCTAGGATTGCTTTTACATGAAAGCCGACCGCTGGCTGAAAAGAATGATACCAAGATGATACCTAAACCTGCAGGCATCATTCTGGTATAACCACTCAAAGTCGTGAATGGCGTACCTGAAGACAAAAAAATGGATAACAATAAAGCACAGTAAACGGTAAAGTATAAAAAATTGCATATCTGAAAAGCAAACATGATAAAACATAACAATAAAACATTGCAGAATAGAATACAGTAAAAAAGAGCAGAACAATAGAGAGAGAATGGAGAAAGAGAGAACAATAAAACAACAACTATTTTTTTTTATTTTTGTTTGTGTTTTTTTGCAAACTTATAACTTTTATAACTGTAACCGGTTCTAGGTTCGGGTCTCTCAAAATGCAATGGCATCTTGGGAGACCCTGTGAAAGTGTGCCTAGCCTGTGGAATGCTGTACCCTACGCTAATACTCAACTAGTGAATGGTAGCGTTCAAAACATTCACCAATGCAAAGACCAGCATTGTCAGGACAGGAGGGACAATAATAGCGGGTGTCACGTCTATATCCGCGCTAGCTGCAGACACGACATCTATTTTGGGGGGTTTGTTGGGTAGGGGTACTCGGGAGGACATAAAAATGCCTCTCATGCAGCCGACTGCATTTGGTTGGGGATGTGAATGGGGGAAGTACGGGCGCTGCAGAAGTGGTGGGTTCCCAATTAGGATTGGCGAATGCAGCAGGAAGGGCATTATGGGCACGACGGGCCTGTGTTTGTCTTTTTGGTGGCAGCGGGACACTACTTGTGCTTGCCACCTCACCAGCTTGAACTGCACTTATGGGACTCGCCACGTCACCAAGTGTTACTGCAGTGCTGGTTTGACTACGACCGGGGTGTACTAGGCCGCTGGCGCTTGCCAGTTCACCAAAACGCTACCAAAAAAACTGTTAGCGATCGCAGGGATCAGGCCTGACTCTGCGAACGCTGCAGTTATGCGTTTAGTGTTCTGTAAGTGACAGTGATCGATCGATACTGCACTTGGCTGGGCTGGGCTGGGCCAGGCGGAGGGGCAAAACGCAGGTGCTAGCAGGTATCTGGGCTGATCCCGCTAACACTGCGTTTTTGGGAACCCTAAACTGCTGGGGACGCTAGTATAGATCTGATCGGATCAGATATTGATCCGTTCAGATACTATACCACTAAGGGAGGTGTACGGTGCGTGCGTGGGGGTTAGCGGTACTGGCGCTAACCTGACGCTGCCTGGGGCTGGTGCTTACCAGTTCACCAAAACGCTACCAAAAAAACTGTTAGCGATCGCAGGGATCAGGCCTGACTCTGCGAATGCTGCAGTTATGCGTTTAGTGTTTTGTAAGTGTCAGTGATCGATCGATACTGCACTTGGGGGGGCTGGGCTAGGCTGGGCGGAGGGGCAAAACGCAGGTGCTAGCAGGTATCTGGGCTGATCCCGCTAACACTGCGTTTTTGGGAACCCTAAACTGCTGGGGACGCTAGTATAGATCTGATCGGATCAGATATTGATGCGATCAGATACTATACCACTAAGGGAGGCGTATGCTGCGTGCATGGGTGTTAGCGGTACTGGCGCTAATCTGACGCTGCCTGGGGCGACGCATGTCACCGCCGGGCGATTAGGGGGCTAAACCTTTATTCGGTAATAAACGGCGGGTGCCCTGACGCTATAAAAAATAAACAAACTAACCAGCGTCACCCGTAACAGTTATACGGTGATCAGTGGTGAAAGGGTTAACTAGGGGGCAATCAAGGGGTTAAAACATTTATTAGGTAGTATATGGGGGTCCCTGAAGCTATAAAACGCTGACGGCGAACCTAAATATTTACCTCACTAACTAGCGTCACCAGCGACACTAATACAGCGATCAGAAAAATGATCGCTTAGCGACACTGGTGAGGGGGGTGATCAAGGGGTTAAAACTTTATTAGGGGGGGTTAGGGGGGTACCCTAGACCTACAGGGGGCTAATACTAACTGTCCTACCACTGCTAACTGTCACAAACTGACACTATGCAGTAATCAGAAAAAAAAAGAAAAAAAAAAAAAAACCTGCTTGGTGTCAGTTTGTGGCAGGGGGGGGTGATTGGGGGGGGATCGGGGGGCGATCGGGGGGGGGATCGGGGTGTTTAGTGTGCCTGGCATGTTCTACTGTGTGTGTTTGTGTTGTGCACTTACTTACATGTCATCTCCCCTCGGCGCTGGAACGGAAACTCCCGAGCCGAGGAGAGATGACATCACATCCTCTGCCTCTGTGTACTATACAGAGGCAGGGGATGTTTCTCATTGGCTGGGAGCGATCGCGATGGCCTCCCCCTCGTCTCTCAACTCTCCCAGCCAAATGCCGACCGCAGCTGGCACCGGGGGGGGGGGTTCGATCGGACCCCCCGCCCGCGGGAAGGCAATCACGTACCAGGTACGTGATTTTGCCTGCCCGTGCCGCTCTGCTCACGTATATAGGCGTGAGGCGGTCGGCAAGTGGTTAATATACATCCCTCAGATATAAGTCTATATTTAATCCCCCGGTTAGCAGTGGAGGAGGATTAGTTATACAGACAAAAGAGGCCTACAAAGCGGAGACAGCTAGATGATAACGATACATATATCCCCCTAAGAAGTAACCACTCAAGAAGTTATAAAAACGAGTTGGAAAAATTAGTGGATAAGGGTTTAAAGAGGGGGCTCTTGAATAAGAAAGAAAGTATATATCTTGTTCCTAACACCTGTAGGATCCCTATTATTTATACAGTTCCCAAAATACATAAGGACAGTTTAAACCCTCCTGGACATCCTATAGTTAATGGAATCCAATCTGTTGGAGCAAGAATGGGCCAATATCTAGACCACCACCTACAATCTCTGGCACAGAACAACAGAGCATACTTGAGGGATACAAAGTATCTTATCCAACTGCTGGAGGAAATTAATACAGTGATCAGTGCGATTAAAAATGCATTGATTACTGTAAAAATGTCACTGGCAGTGAAGGGATTAACACTAGGGGGCAGTGAAGGGGTTAATGTGTGTCCTAGGAAGTGTTCTAACTGAAGGGGTGTGTGGACTGTTCAGGGAAGCTAACAGATCCTCTGTTCATACTCAGAGAACCGGAAACTGTGTGGGTTCTCCGTGTGCCCCGAGCGATCGCGGGAGAACGGATGATCGAGACCGCTGGGCACTCGTACCGGCTGGGAGGGCCACAGGCAAAGCGACGTTACATAACGTTGTTTTGCCCAGCCGTGCCATTCTGCCGCAGTACAACTGCGGCGGCTGGTCAGCATGTGGTAATTAAGATTTCAATATGTTTAGCTTCTCTAACATTTCTGAGTTCCATTTGATGTAAATCCTCCACTACCATCTTTTTGAATACTTCGATGTGCCCATTATCGCTAACTGATGGATTAAATATAGACTTATTTCTGAGTGATGTATATTGAAATTAATTTTCTTTGGGTGCAGTCCTTCTCTCCATTGGTTGAGACAATGGGGGTTATTTACTAAAGGGAAATCCACTTTGCACTGCAAGTGCACTTGAAAGTGCAGTCACTGTAGATCCGAGAGGGACATGCAAGGAAAATAAAAAAAAAACAGCATTCTAGCTTGCACATGATTGGATGATAAAATCAGCAGAGCTTCCACTCATTTTAGATCTACCACTTAGATTTAGAGCGACTGCACTTTCAAGTGCACTTGCAGTGCAAAGTGGATTTGCCTTTCGTAAATAACCCCCAATGTATATTTTTTGATGTTTAGTTTCCTTACATATTTTTGGACCTCTACAAGAAAATGAATTTCAATATACATCCCTCAGAAATAAGTCTATATTTATTCCCCCGGTTAGCGGTGGAGGGGGATTAGTTATACAGACAAAAGAGGCCTACAAAGCGGAGACAGCTAGATGATAACGATACATATATCCCCCTAAGAAGTAACCACACAAGGAGTTATAAAAACGAGTTGGAAAAATTAGTGGATAGGGGTTTGAAGAGGGGGCTCTTGAATAAGAAAGAAAGTATATATCTTGTTCCTAACACCTGTAGGATCCCTATTATTTATACGGTTCCCAAAATACATAAGGACAGTTTAAACCCTCCTAGACATCCTATAGTTAATGGAATCCAATCTGTTGGAGCAAGAATGGGCCAATATCTAGACCACCACCTACAATCTCTGGCACAGAAAAACAGAGCGTACTTGAGGGACACAAAGCATCTTATCCAACTGCTGGAGGAAATCCAAATGAAAGAGGGTCCCTGTTTATTAGCTACGGCTGACGTCAATTCATTGTATACAATTACCGGGCATCAAGAAGCAGTAAAGGCAACATAATGGGCATTGAAGCATCTGAGTGAAACACCTAGAAAACAGCAAGCATATCTGTTAGAAAGTCTGGAGTATTGCCTGTCACATAATTATTTCTGGCATGATAACACATACTACAAACAAGTTAAAGGTATCACAATGGGTGCTAAATTCGCCCCAAGCGTAGCAAATATTTTTATGGCAGAGTGGGAGGGGAATGCTATTTACCAAGCCATACCTAAAGAGTTAATAATGTATAAACCCTACATGGATGACATCATTATTGTCTGGAATGGCGATGAAACTTCTTTGGTCCAATTTCTGAATAAATCAAAATTACAGATACATTTCCTTCACATGCGTACATGATACAAAACAAATACATTTTTTGGCCCTAACTATATCAGTGTCGGATGGAAGGTTTAATAATACAACCTTTTTCAAATCAGTGGATAAAAATGGCTATATAGCAATAAAAAGTTGCCATTATGCCCCTTGGCTACTTTATGTACCTAAGGGCCAATTCATGAGGTTAAAAAGGAATTGCTCAGATGACAAAGATTTCAAAGAACAAGCAAAGCTTATTGGCCAGAGATTTGTAAAAAAAAGTTTATCAAGAAGTTTTCATCAAACAACAGATTGAAAAAGTGCACCAGATAGACAGACGTAGCAAAATTGAACACATCTCAAGATAGCATGCCCATTGTCCTCAACTATGGAATCCAACATAAAAAACAGAAAAAGTTTTTAAAAAACATTGGCCCATTCTGACAGCTGGAAAACACCTAAAACAGGTGCTACCCTCACATCCAAAATTCCTGTATAGACAAGCCCCAACATTACGCGATAAAATTGCAAGAAACATAGTAGATCCCCAAAAAAGCCAAATTTTACATTTTTCTCAGGGAAAGGTTTCTTCTCATGCAAACAATGCTATGCTTGCATCAGAACAAAGAAGAAGAATACCAAAAGGGACAAGTTTACAGCCACAGTCATAGGAAAAGAGTACCAAATGAAGGACTGCATTACATGCAGAACTGAGGGGGTAGTCTATGCCCTTCAATGCCCATGTCAAATATAATACATTGGTCATACTAAACAACCAATGTGGAAAATAATTTGGGAACATGTTCAAAATATTATTAAAGGCTACCCGAAACACAGTATCTCTAAATATTACACTATTCACCATAATAAAGATCCCTCCTCTCTTATATTCTGGGAAATAGAAAAATTACATCCCCATTGGAGGGGAAGTAATAAGGTTAACACCCTGAGTCAGCGCAAATCCTTTTGGTACACAAAATGCAGACCCTTTATCCGTTAGGTCACAATATTGAGTTTGATATTAATGTTTCATTAATGATTTTTAGTATTGTTTGAATATTATTATTTTTTATCGTTACATTTTTTGGCCATTTATATCAAATTACACTTATTTTTAACTTATTCCAATAACATCCAAAGAGTTCCTTATTGCCCATTATCAACTGTTTTTTATTGATTTTAATTATTGTATTAGTTAGTTCAATTGATCGTACTATCCACTCTCTGCATCACCCATTTTTGTTTACTATTTATATGTTATCCGGTACTCTCTTCATCACTTGATTGTATTTTTTCTAATTTTTTTTACTTTGGTTTTAATTATTAATTAGGTTGCTAGTCTGATGTAACCTTCTTTAATATCACGTTTAGATATTCAACCCCCTTTGTCTTCACCTTTACATTGGACAAACTATGTCCTCAAATTCAGCCATTTTTCTGGATCACTGTTTATATCGCCGTTGTCTGTTGTGGCTATGCCGGAAGTCCGTCACACTAGCGCCCACAGGAAGTACATGTATTTACAAATGCGCATGTGTGGACCTCTGGAATCGCTGTAGCTCATGGTGCATGTGCTAATTGACACATAGGCTTTTTATTTTATCTATAAATATACCCGCCATAGCCCCATAGCTCATTCCTCCAGATGAAGCCACGAGGTAGGTGGAGTAACTAGTAGAGGTGGAGCCTGGCGGTGGAACCTTGTTCGCTACAAGTAAGACCTGTTTGGATTTTGTATTTATGCTTACTACTTTTAAATAAATGTGAGTTTAATATTAGCTGGGGTGGTGAGGTTATGGTCATTTAACACTGAGGATACTGCACTATTGGAGAAAATTTTGTCTTTTCCATGTCATTTTGATTTCCTGGAGACAAATGTGGAACCAGCAGCTACATTGGGAGGATACTGCATTGGGTGCAGAGTGAGCTATACCATTTCAAAGCTTACCAGGAACTAGTAAGGATCAGAGTGGAGCCATCCCTAAAAGAGGATTGCACTGTGTGCAAGGTGTGTTTGACCCCTTGCAGAGTCTTATAAGGAGGTGATTGTGCATTGCACTCGGTGGTGGGAGCACCTTAACAAGTGGTGTGAGTCACAGTGAAGCACAATTGCAAATTTACCCATGATTTTTTCACTTTGATAAGATGATTTATTTTTATTTTTATGTCACCTTTGGACTTTTATTCAATTTTATGCACTGTTTAAATGTGATTGTTATATTCTTTACCTATTAATTCATTAGCAGCACTGTTACATTTATATATCTGATTTCATTTATTTGTGGGAACACATAGGTGACAGCAGCAGCTATTTTTAAATCATTTGTTTAGTTTGTACTATTAGGTGGCAGCGTGCAGCTATTCCAATTATTTCAATGCAGATCATTACTTTAAAGCATTATAAAAGAAGACAGGAAAACTGGCATTAAAAGTCCTGATAAAAGAAAACATTTATTCCTTGTTTCTAAAGCTACCTGCAAGCTGGCCAATTCCTTCCCTTTTCTATGGATGAAAGATCCCACATTGCTAGGGAGATATCTGCCTACCTGGCCTTTAGTCTCCTTCTGCCTGAGCAAGAACTAACGTAAAGTAGCTGTACACATTAAGATTATTAATAGAAATTTAAATTCAGAGAAAAGAATTATACAATTACTAAAAGGTTCTTTCTTGTGTAGATGGGAAGAATGTGATTAGCTAGCTGCCTCAATTCCCCACAAAGCTGCATTGTTTACTATAAATGTCTATGTTGTAAATTGCTGATTGAATAAAAGTGAGGTGAATGCAAGCTAACAATGAAATTCTGCCTGTGAGACAAGTGAATGAGCGCCTTTACATGTTAAGTGGCAGGCTTTCAGACAAAAAAGTGACAAGCTCCTTTGTTCAGCACTTTTAAGTTATTGCCCGTTCCTATTGTTTACGGTTAACATACCAAGTAAACATGATGGTTTTCAACTTATACTGCAAATGCTCCATTCTGATCTAAAATCTAAGTGATATACTAGAAATAGTGCTAGAAGTAAGACCCCTTTCACACTGGGGCGGCGGGTCCGTTAGCGGTAAAGCGCCACTAGTTTTTGCAGTGCTTTACTGCTATTTTAGCGGTGCTTTTCGGATGCTAGTTTTGCGCTTTTAACCCCTGCTAGTGGCCGAAGAAGGGGTTAAAAGCGCCGCGCTTCAGCGGTTCCGAAGTGCTTTTCAGGTGCTTCGGAAGCACTGCCCGTTCATTCCAAAGTGCAGGGGCGGATAGGAGCGTTGTATACAGCGCTCCTACACCACCCCAAAGATGCTGCTTACAGGACTTTTTTTCCTGTCCCGCAAGTGCACCGCCCCAGTGTGAAAGCACTCGTGCTTTCACACTGGTTAGGCATGAGAAAGGGGTCTAAAAGCAAATTACAAAATGTATCTTTTACTGAGATTACCACAGGTAAAAATAATGCTTAAACACATTACATGCCTGCCAAATACGTAGACTAGAGAAAATCCAATATTTGAATGAGGCATGTTTTCACAGGTGAAAACCAGGTGACCTTGGGCAGGTACAGATTACATACAGCAAGTATATCAAAATATCAGAGGCTTGGATTGCTTTTGATGACTCTGGCCCACCCTGTCCCATCTGCCATCCTGTGCTTGATGCTGCCTAAAATAAGTTGTGTAATGCACCTTGTGTGTGAATGCCCCATAATGATGCTCTGGAGTCATGAGTGTGAAATGAACACACCTGTGCGCCCAAACTACCATCCCATACCAATGCGCATGCAATGGCATCAGTGGGTACTGGAAAAGAGAAGCTGCGCTGTGTGAAGATTCGATCCAACAATGGCTTGTAGGTATCAAGATATGGATGAGTAACAGTTCAAATGCATCCAAACAAACACCCAAGTGAGACTGATCCACAAATAAGTGCCACCACTAGCTTACCAGATGGCAAGCAAAACCCAGCAGAAGGCTATAGCCCAGCCAAGGCCTTTACTTGTGTGGAAAGATCGTCTGGACAGGTATGAATATGGATTGGTTGCCTATTTACTCCACACGCTCCGATGCCGTGGAACTTCGATAGATCTCAGTATCTCAGCGGGGTATAAGAGAAAAAACCAAACATAGTGTAATATTGCTTCCACATATTTACGGGCCCATGATGACCCATAAAGGAGAGAAAGACGCCACGGCCACAGCGACCATGGAGTCCCAAGTTGGTGCCCACTCCCCACAACCTCAGAGAACAGCGCAAGGCGCTGATAAACAACAGGAGGTCAGCGATAAGTCCCTCAAGGCTCACAAGTTGCAGGGGAAGGAGCAGACTCCTGCACATGAGCCGGACAAACAGCACAGCATCTCAGCTTTAGATGACACACTGCATCTGGATATCTCCCCTGTCTCCTGATCTATTTGACACGCTGCAGGATGACACACAGCAACCTACGCTGAAATCCTACATGCAGTCCAATGGTGCACAGCCTCAGTTGATGGCCTAAAAGAGCAGTTTGCAGGTCTCACAGAAACGGTCTACCTTCTGCAACAAGACCTCCAGAAAATAAAGGAGAGAACCACTGCTGTGGAGGGCAGAATTAGTGACATGGAGATCAATTGCCCCCACGCCACCAGAGACACCAGGGTAGCGATACAACAAGCAGCACAGGCCAATGCCAAAACAGATGATATAGAGACCTGTCTGAGGCGGAACAATGTCCACATAGTGGGGCTCCCCGAAAAAGTTGAGAGCCAGGACCCCACAGCATTTACAGAGCAATGGCTGCAAGATGTATTTGGCAGAGAGGCCGCTGTTTGTGGTTGAGCGGGCCCACCGCTCAGTCGAACTTACAATCGACTGAAACATTGGGCTCATCCCTACTAGGAAGCTGTGCTCTTGTACATAACCCATGCTTACTCTTCTCTTGAGGCCTCATTCCATCTTCCGTGACTTCCAGACTGGTTCCCTAGGACACCCTGTGCAGCGAGGTCGGACCCAGTAATTGGAAAGGAGCCTAAGCACAAATGCTCCTTCACTAGCAGGGCCTCCATCACCTCTGCCAAGTCACTGCTTCCCAACTGGCTGGCTGCCTATGCACTCAACATTAGTATGGTAGTTATTAGCAACTGCAATATAACCTCCTCCGAATAGCTTCACTGCAAGTTAGACATTGGTACTGTATTTTCTCTATTTCCTCTTCTCCCCTTTTAATCCCTGTTCTTTGTGATTCACCATACATGCATTGCACCCCTTTAAGTGTGTCGTCAAGTAACTTCAGACCAGGCCAAATTGAATAACAATAAGCTTTCTTTACTGAAGTTGTTAAAAAAGTATCAAATAAACAATTTGCATGATATCTTCAATATACATTCCTGAACATGTTCTGTTAATTGTCACATAGCTGTTCTTCTAGTGCACCTGAATACCCATGAGGTAGATGTATATGTAACCTTTTTGGGACCCAACACTGGAGGGTTCTCCGATGATGGGTAATCAACCTACTCCACAGGAATAGCAGAGCCAGCCACCAGGTATTTAGGCTCCAGCCGGCTGCTCTGGTGCAGATATGCCAGGATCCAAGACAGGTAGAACCAAAGTAGGAGTAGCAGGTTTTACAACAACTTCCTCCTGAGGTGCTGTTGTAGTCTCCATAGCTATCATATCCTGAGGCAGAATAGGAGCAGGAAACGCAACACAGCCCTGCAAAGCAGCTCCCATTAAGGCCTGTCCCTGCACTGACTCAACCCAGGCCAGATAGGGGAACCGAGATGTCTTCCCTGGGATCCATCCAGTAAGGGACTCAGGGAACTTAGATCTTAGCAAGGTGATGTGGCAACCTCCGATGGCAGTGCAGTTGGAAAAACAGGAACTGTAGGTAAAGATAATCCATGCAAGCTCAAGTCCCATGGTTCCTCCACTTCTGACAGCCTGGTACACAGCAAGGTGTTGCAACTGATACAGAAAACCTGGAGGGGAAGGGAGCATACAGTGTCCCGATCATGGATGCAACAGTGATCCAGTCCCATAGTTGGCTAATATTTCAGTCCAGTGTCCAATACAATTGGCTCTATCTCTGAACCCAGCTTCCAGCATTTCCATGACAGTGGCTGTGAGTAGTAAGACCACCTTTAAGGCAAGGGGCTTCTGCACCAAAGCACAATTTATCTTCCCCTTTATGTTGCAATGGCCAATCACAAGTCAGCATGCTCCCTAACATCACTGATCACAAGCTGTTCACACTTCCTTTCACATCGGTGATAACATTTTCTCTACACATGCCATGATCTCTTTGCTAGCTTCAGGTGCATGCAGGGAATGTATCCTGCTGACTATGCCACGTTGTGGGCAGGCCTTACTGCACTCACATGAGGATCCTTAGAAAGCACTTGCTAGTGCACATATAAAATAATCACAACAGTTGAATCTGTATGGTTTTGGAAGCTGGGTGTCAAATACTTGCATGCAATACATTAATTAGTAACTTAGTAAAGTAAAGAGATGATAGCATTGTGTTCTGTACACTTTTCCCTGTGTGTAGCTCAACATGCAGCTAAACCCTCCTATTCTGCAACAAGCCGGACTGAGTAAAACCTTGAGGATTTATTAAATCTTATTGAAGATTGTCATCTTTTGTTCTTTGGAAGACACTGCACACTAAATGGTCTGGTCACTGTCACAGGCAAGGTTGTCACTAGAGGGGCCTATGAAGGAACAAGGCAAGTGGGTAGCGTATGGCAATTCCTTTATGAGTAAGTAGTTGTGGCATGGCTGGAGAAAGAGAGGGACGGCCGTTCTCTAATGTACTTGTAAGCATGCTGTTAACAGAGGTAGGTTTGTGCATATTTCCTAGACAGACATCTCCTTCAAAAAGACCCATCCTAGCCCTAACTTCTGGGCATAGGGAGCATTGTGAGGACCATTCATTTAAGCTCTTGCTTTATGGACTCGTAAGATATCTCTCTCAAGTAGTAGGATTATCTGAGCCTGAGGATTAAGTTCTGGTATCAAGTGCGCTATACGTTTTAAGTGTGGGTGATGAACCACTACATCTGGTGTAGGAATGTCAGATCTGTGATCAGAGATCTGATCGCATTTAAAAAGTGTTGGTAAGGACAGGCAACTTGTGCATCAGTAGTCTCGACTAGGTAGCTAGACGCTCTCCTCCCGCCGTGTCCACTATTCCTGCACAAGTTCTTAAGGAATAGGGAATGTTGGAACCTTTGGTGCCAAATTCGTCAAAGAAGGTCGAGCTGGATAAAGACTTGTTACTTTGATCATCAAGAATTGCATAGAGCTTAATGGCTTTGTTCCTCTGGCCTGCTAGGTAAACTGTAACATGACAGATTTTGGAACAGGACCTGCTACCTATGGTTCCTTTACAGACCTCTGTGCATCGTGTAGTGATCTCTGATGTAGTTGTAGCAGTGTGTTCCTCCCCGCCATGCTCATTAGTGCTTTCAGTGCATTGTAATGTCCATGGGGCTGGCTCCGGGTGTAATGTTGTGAAGCACTAACCCCCGAAGGAGCTGCTGAAATAAATTGGGTTGTTGCTGTCACCCCTTTACCTGTAATTTCACCACATCAGGAACCTAGAGTCCATGTTGAGCTTTGTATCTGACAATGTATGCACCAGTCACTTTAGTATTTTTCCAATGCTTTAATGAAAACTTTTTAGGAAGTAGCAGTGAAGAGGTAGAAAGGGATTGCAGGAAAGTTCAAATACCTTTTTCAGATCATTGAGGGTTTGAAGATCTTAGATACGATTATACCTTCAGTCCAAAGATCTTTTGCCCACCCGGAAAATCTCTCTCTCACTGACCTAGCAGCCGGAATGGCACACGAACAAAAAGTCTCTGCCACAGACTTTAAAGGAACAAAAATTGCTTTACAATCCTCTGCCACAGGATGTAGTATTAGATGAACAGTCCTCTGCCACAGGACACAATGGTTTTTAGATGAACAGCGACACAGTACCAGAACATTTAAGCCGACCCGGCAGTACTGTGCGATAAGTTAGGTTAGGATGCATCCTCCAATTGAGTCACCAGGCCCCTCTTGAGACCAGCCTTCCACACGGCCCTCTCCAAGATGAGTTCTCCCCTGGATCTTCTCAATTGCTTGGCTTCTTCCCGCAGGATAGACAGCACAGGACCACCTCTAAACCAGCGGGCCCCAGACGACCTCTGGAACCCCTTGTAGTAACGCAGATTCGGGCCAGCATGGCCCAGAGACTGAAAGGAAGCCGTCACATAGCTTTAGGCCAGGAGGGCCAGCAGGTGAAAGAGAAGGAAAAATGGTGTCTGCCCCTTAAGTACTCTCTCCCAGAATGCATAGCAGTGGACCACCTCTGCCGAATTGCTTCTGAGAAAGAAGAGCACTCAATACACTTCAGCCTGTTGCTTTTCAACACTGGCCTGTGGTGACAACAACACCTACAGGTGACAGTGTGAAACTGCACACAACACAGCCAATGCTGGAACAGAGGCTAGGTTAGCCATAGATTAAATCTGAACTATGTACAGAACAGATAACCCACTAAATTTACATATAAGCGCCTGATCAACAGGAGCAGGGCGCCACATACTCCCCTCACCAGAAAAGACGGTGTCCTCTGGTCGTCTGTCAAAATTATGACTCTCAAGCCTGAGAGTAGGTATTTGAACCCAAAACTTGGATGGGTAAGATGAAAGACAGCAAGAATGAAGGTTACAATTTCAAACATTAATCAACATATGTTCACATCAGTCATGTTACAGTAACCTCACTATCTATCTAACTACAATGCCTCTAACAGCTTGATAGGAGATCTGGTTTTACCTGAAAAAGAACAAAATTAAACACACAAAAATATACATCAGCATCACTAATCAGTTAGGAGCAAGGCCTCACTCCCAGAAGAATGAAACTTTCTTCCACACATTTTCCTTTAAATGAAAAATGAACTAAAAGTAACCTAAAAGTCCATCCCTATCTCTGGGCAAAATCCACTTTTTAGCAGAAGAAATCTAGTACAACAGAGTCTTTGAATATAGAATATAGAGTGCTGAGGTATATGAGATCTCTTGACCACGAAGTTCTCTAAACCCTGACACTATCTGGCTATATACCCCAAAGTTCTCTTTTCTCTAGCAAAGCAGAAAACAACAGTCCCTTTGCATAATCACCAATAGAACCAGGGATCTGGTAAAGTCAGTTTCTTCCCCTGTTTATTCACGGTGGTGAAAAAATAAACAATGTCATCCTTTCCAGGTCTGCAAATGACCACTCTGTCAGCATAGATGTGCCGACCGTAATTCCAATGCAGCAAACACCCATTGAACCATTCATCCATAGTAGAAGAATAACCAGCTTTCCGGAAAGGTTTTGGTACAGACAAATAGTCCCAGACAGCTTCACGGTACCACTGCTCTCGATTAGCCTCAATTTCCTGCATAACTTCTTGAGTAACATAAGGAAATTCCA
This sequence comes from Lithobates clamitans, assembly GCA_037952925.1. Classification (NCBI taxonomy): domain Eukaryota; kingdom Metazoa; phylum Chordata; class Amphibia; order Anura; family Ranidae; genus Lithobates; species Lithobates clamitans. The sequence continues at coordinate 3,920,037 of JBBGZY010001336.1, read as the reverse complement.
GACCATACTCTTTAGCAACTTGTTTGGTGAGTACTCTCTGTAGTCGGGCAAGTCTAGGTAAAGCTCTGGTTTTTCCGTGACCAGGAGGAACACAAGAATTTGGCGATTTGCGCACCATAGATGCGATGAGCATTGGCTCAGACTCAAACGAACCAGTAACTTTAGACAATGTCTCTATAATAGTGCTGTGCGGCTCCACACTAGGTGATGTCTTCCCAGAATCCATGGCTATCCATTCTGAGAAGGTAAAAGTAGAAGCAATATCTTCACCCTGGGCCCACAATAATTCCTGTGACATTGTCTCAAACAAATTATCATCACCGGAGAGATCTGACAAAGAATCTATCTCCGAATCTCTCAACTCTTCTGCTGGTAAATATTTACAAAGAGTCCCAGATATGTTCCCCTTTGATCTCTCACCCGTGGCCTGGTCATTAAGGGGGAAAATCTTCCGGCGCTGAAGTGGTTACCAAAACAGTGTGGGGTGAAAGTTTTGAGAAAAGACAAATACAGATACATATAATCAGTATTTGAAGTATACAGAAATACAATTAATAAGCTAGGCTGTAGATTGTGATAAGTAATTGCTAAACGCTGCATTGAGGGGATACAGGTTGTAGTCCAACATGTGCTCTGATAGCTGGTTCCTTTTTTGCAGTCTACAAGGTGGAGTCTGAGCTCCCAGGTGTCAGGAGCATCTAGTGCCCCTGCTCCTCATTCCAGCATCCAGGTTTTGGCTATGGCATTCTCCCCATCTGTGTCCATCTGCAAGGTGATTGATGTGGTCAGTCTCTGGGTGGAAACCAAACCTGTTATAAGCCAGCCAAACACTCACTCGCATGCTTGTAATAGAGAGTGATACGTGTGTAATTCCTAAACAAGCCCCCTTTCTGTCTGTCCTGCTCTGCTAGATTGGATTTCCCTGTATATGACTTTGGACTGGATTTTGGACTATTCCCTGAACTCAGCCTGCCTTTTACCTGGACTGTCATAGAACCACGCTACCTATCTGCCAACCGCAAGTACCTGTTTGCTTTGCTCAGTTCGTACCTGCCCTGGCATGGTGGCCAGGCACTATAGCATTGTTTATAAGTATAAGTTACGATACAGGGATGTCACACACACCTGTATATATGTCAGCCCCTCCCACACACACCTGTATATATGTCAGCCCCCCACACACACCTGTATATATGGAAACCCCCCACACACACCTGTATATATGGAAGCCCCCCTCACACACACCTGTATATAAGTCAGCCCCCCACACACACACCTGTATATATATCAGCCCCCCCACACACACACACACACACCTGTATATATGTAAGCGCCCCCACACACACACCTGTATATATGTCAGCGCCTCCACACACACACCTATATATATATATATATATATATATATATATATATATATATATATGTAAGCGCCCCACACACACCCGCACCTGTATACATGTCAGCGCCTCCTCCCCACACACCTGTATATATATATATCAGTGCCCTCCACACACACACACACCTGTATATATGTCAGTGCCCCCCCACACACACACACCTGTATGTATGTCAGCGCCCCCCTCACACACACACCTGTATATATGTCAGCGCCTCCACACACACACCTATACATATATATATATATATATATATATATGTCAGCGCCCCCCACACACACACACCTGTATATATGTCAGCGCCCCCCCCACACACATACACCTGTATATATGTCAGCCACTCCCTCCCCCACACACACACCTGTATATATGGCAGCCTCACATACACAAATCTGTACACACACAAGCCTCTGGCCCCTCCCTGTACACTAACAGCCCCCTCCCTTACCTTCACAGCCCCTACTTGTAGCTTCCTACCTGGTCCCAGCTCATTTTCAAAAAGCTGACATGTTGCTGAGAAGCATAGTACAGGCAGATCACTGTCACACGAGGGGTGCACATGCACGTAGTAGCCAGAGTTGGCAGTAAAGAGCTTGATGCCTGAGTCAATGACACGAGAACAGCAGAAACTGTGAGAATGTTTCTGTACTGCACAGCACAGATCCCCTTCACCCTTCCTCCCTTCTTCTGGCCCGGGCGGGCCCCTCGGGCCCCGGGGCCCCTTACAGTTGTAACAGCTATACCCCCCTGATGGCAGCCCCGCCCATCTCCACACCAACAAAGGCTAATTGAACATTATTAATGCCTTGTTTTTGAAAAACTGTGCCCATGTATTGCTTTCTAATAATTTTTCAGAGGGTAAAAGCTGTTCATTGAAAATCTAGAAGAGGTAATTGTATTGTATCCTCTTGTCACCTCGGAGAGATTGGTTTTCAGCTGTAAAAGTCTTTAGGCTGTTTGTATTATCAAGTTTGATTTCTTTCAAATGCATTACTCTAGCTTAATATACCATAATGCTGTGATAGATCTGATGTAAAAGTGAAAAGGTTAGGCCACAGCAAAACCTGCAAAATGTATATAAACTGTGGATCATCTTTGGCTAAGTTTACATTTACATTGAGAAATCATTTTGGACAATCTATAAAAGAAAAGGTTCTAATTTTTCATACGTTTGAAGGAGTGTTATCCAACCTAGTTTGGCAATCTTAAAAAAATCTAATGCTAATAGAATGTTGATGTCCTAAGAATGGAAAAAGAATATTCATATTTTTCACCATTTAACTCAATTGGTATTCAGAGGACATATTTGTTTTTTTTTTCCAATGTGTGAGTGGAGTGATTGCCAAAACCCTATTGGCCTGTCATTAATGCTTGATTCTCATGTGAAAGTATGAATGATTAAGAAATGATCTGGTGCTTGAACTCCAGCAAAATGCTTATACTAGAATAGAAAGCAATAAATCATCTCCTGCGTTTGACCCATATTTTATCACTGCAGTAGGATTCAGTTATTCAGCATTAATTCACTAAATGAATCGCAGGCAGAACTGAATTCAGAAGAATCTGTTTAGTAGACATGGCTTACAATTTAGAATAGCTCGGAACACAATATTTTGTTTTTTTTCTTTTGATAAACCCATTTAAATAATTAATCTTTTTCCTTGTATGTAAATGATGTTCTCAGTTTCAAGTAGAAGAGTTTGGTTCACAGGGGAGTTTGGCTTTACTGATCAAGGCAGCTCATAGATGGCACCACAATCCTGGTGCCAACTCACACCCTTTGTAACTTTTCCTGGCATGGGTTTATTAACTGCTTTATTTTAAGAAAGGAAAGTACATTAATAGCCAACCCATATTTTGCCTTTAACAATTTATTGTTCGTCAAGGTTGCCATTGGTTTAAACACCAATAGCACAGGAGGGGATGAGCTTATTCTTTACTTTCCTTCTTTAAACTTACCGTATATTTCCATATTACAGCTATCTGAGTGTCTAGGCAGGGAGAACTCAGGAAGAGGTTTTTTAGGTAGAAGGAAATATCTACTGTAGATATCTGAACTTTTTTTTATCTGGTCATGGTCGCTCTATATCTTTTATTTTTTATTTTTTCAGGTAGGGTTACTTGAAGTTTGTTTTAGTATTATTTTTCATCTAGTTGTCCCAATGCACTGATTTGCTGTCGTAAGCTGTCATAATCATCCTCCTGCTTTTTCTGGCCTGTGTCAGTAGTTTCAGGAAACTTCTAAAGTCTTACTAAATGCAACATCATTGCAAAGAACTGTTTTATTTTTCAATCAGTTGACTTGACTCATTTTGTCAGTGAAGATTAGATAATCAAAGACGAAATCTGCTGCTTGCTATAGGCAAAAATTACAGGTTTTCTTTTGTTTTATTATTTTTCTTTTGTACCACTATTCATCAGCAGAATTCAGAAATGCAATCAACAATCCTCTGGCAGGGGTTATGATTTTCTTTGTTTAATATGTGGTTGTTTATGTATTTCAATATGCCATGTTCTTCCATATTTCATTTGGTGCGATATGTGGAAGCTAGCTTCATCACACAAATACTCTCCTTTCTTTTTAAGTAAAGTTGTACTTTCCATGCCAGGCATTTTTTCATTTATGACAGACAATATGCGCTCTCTGACAGAAATTTAAATGCACCAAGAATGTGTTTTACTTGTGGGGATGATTTAACATTTTTGTTCTATATTGAGTTGCTGGTTTTAGACCTATGCTGCTTTAGGTTATATGGTCTGTAAAGGTAAAAATATTAATTTTGAGTTTGCTAGACTGTAAGGGAACAATTTATGAAAAAAATTGCATAGCCATTTCTCCAGTGAATCTGCATGTACGACCGTTCTCTGCGAATTGGGCAAAAATTCATAATATTTAGTCTATTTTCTTTTCTGAACGAATGTTCTTCTATTATAGACAGTAGTAAAATGCCATATTATGGCCACTCCGAAGAGCTGAGAAGCATAGGAAAATGTTTTTGCAATGAGATACAATGTAACAATCCTACAGAATGCTAAGGGAAATAAGCAAATAAATGTTACATGTTGATGGTCAGTGGGAAGAATGCCCTGCTTACATTGGTGATCAGTGGGGAGAATGCCTCTTTACAGATGTTAAGGATCATTTGTGTCAGTGGTTACTTATCTAAGAGGCAGAAATTTCTCATTGGTCAAGAAACCCCTAACAACCTCTGGAGGAACCTTATAGTTCAATTGAACCTTGGTTGGCAGATGCAGCTCTGGGAATTGTTTTCAAATTATAGTACTGGTTCCTTAACTTGCCATGATTAACCAGAATCCACATTTCCAAACATTGTTACCTGTTTTTTTTCCACATTCATATGGAGAGTCCATCAGGCATACAAGAAAAGCAAACTCCTTTATGTCTTTATTGGGACTGAATACAAAACACAATCTTCTGTGGTAAAATTCTATCCTCTTAAGCCATGTTCACACCTAAGCGACGCTGCCACATTGCAGTTTTTTTGCATGTTTTTGGAGCAGCACCATTCATTTTGAATGGGTCTCCCTCTGCTCCAAAAAAGCACCAAAGAAATTCATGTACCAAATTTTGGCACTGAGACAGGAGCATTTGGCGTCCCATGTTTTGCATGACAATCACGGCAAAAACGCACTGCATTTGGAGTGTCATTAAAAAGCAATGGCACAGCAAGTGCGTTGCACATTTTGCTGCAATTATAGAATTGCATAATTCTGTTTGCGACTCCAATACGCTAAGTGTGAATGAGGCCTTAGATAAACCCTGAAGTTCAATATCTTAGCAGAATAGGTGTTATTTGCACAACTGGTTTTCCCAAGGAGCTACCCTAATCTGGCCCAGTTATGCTACTGTTTCCCCAGGGAAGAAACCCTTCCTGTTGTTTGTTAAATACTTTATATTTGAAGGGACAAAACAGCTGTTGGCCAAAGAAAACAAGAACAATGCATATTGTAACGAGCCCCTCTGCTTGCTCGGTTCCACTCTCCCGACACTCCTTTGTGGCTATTGAATCAGATTGCAACGTCTAATGGTTCGGTCATCCGATGCTCCGGGAATTGAACTACAGCTATGTGCCTTTTAAATCCAGTTGTGATAGCTCAGAAAAACACCAGCAGGCTATATGTAAGTTCAACCAGGAATCTCTTTTATTGAAAGGAATACAGGCTCTTTTATACAGTAAAAGAGGAGGTGCATACCTCCTGCTCATATTACTCTGAACATACACCTGTGACCAGAAACCTAATTAACATGGGCTAATTAACTAATCCCTTTAGACAGCCTAGATGACTCAGTCATGACCTTTAGGCCAGAATGGCCGTCTTGTAGCTCAGAAAACACGATCAACATTATCACAAATCAACACCAAACTCTTCTTCAGACAACAGCAGAGTTAATTAAAACAAACAACAATGGGGATCTAATGACTCTTAGATCCCATACTAGACTTATTTACAATAAACACATTCTAACAGGCAACAGACAGACAAGTGGCTGGAATTGACATCAGCATCTCCTAACAGTATTTGTCCCAGCATTATGAATCAGTCTTATCAGCAGGGGGGCTGCTGGAGGAATCCCCCCTCCCTCTACAGGGACACACATCCCAAATGACCACAGCAAAGAGTCCACAACAGAATGAGACAACATACAATATATACACAACTGAGTCTGATTAGTACAGATCTAGTACAGTTTCTAATTCACCTTGCAGAGTATTGTTCCCTTAAAATCCAGGGCCCATAATCTTTTGGCAAGAGGCTCACATTCAGTCCCCTCCAATAGCCTCTGTCCCGGGTGAGTCTGTCACACATATTTTCTGTGAAGATGTACAAATTAAGTACTGTGGTGCTAAGACTGATGACCCAGAAACATATTGTAACTACTTTCGCACATAAATAAAACATTCTTTTATGAACATTTAAGTTTAAAACACTTGCATGTGAGCATTTATAATTGTTATTTTTAAGTGCTTCTACACAAATTTAAATTGTTCATAAAATGTCATTTTCAAATTGGAAAGCATATGTACCATAAGTAATGCACAATTTACAACAAAACAATTGCACCATGGCTTATTATGCTTTTCTGCATCCAATTTCATAGTTTGACTAAGAATAATATGTACATTAATTAACTCTGACTGCAAAATTGTGTTTTAAAAATGTAATACTTTTGAAATTTGTTTGTACAGTGTATAAACAAAAACTAGGTAGCTGTTGCAATTTACTAGCATTTTAAGAGCTTGAAAATATTCGTTTAGGGCCCTAGTTCAGACATTTTTTTATAATTTGAGGGGGGGAGGATTTGTGTTAGGCAGGAAGATTGGGGGGCATGATTGTACTATGATGGGTACATTTTGGGGAGGTGATTGATGCTAGCAGGGAATAAGAGGTTTTATGCTAGGATAAAGGAATGGGGGGAGGGGGGATTTGTGCTAGGACATGGGGATTGGGGGAGTTGTTATAAAATGGGGGGATTTAGGGGAAAAGGATTTGTGACAAGAGGGGAATTTTGGAGGAGAGGATACTTACCTGAGCCCTCATTTAACCAGCGCTATGCCTATGTGCAGCTCTTCTCTCTACTCATTTCCTGGTCTCTCTCGCTTTGCTGAGGCAGAGGGAGCGATTGGTTCTAATGCTGTCAATCAAATCCAGTGACTAGGAAGGAGGCAAGACTGAGTACTGCTGTCTGTGTCTAAAGACACAGACAGCGGGGCTTGGGAGCGAGCTTGCGTGAGTGCCCCCAAATGGGGGCAGCTTTCTTTTTTTTTTTAATCAAAATTTTTTTTTTATTTTAGAAAATTATTCTCATTATACATACCATTTGTGCATTTTGTTCAATAAAACATTACACATAGAATATACATGCCTATTCCTGCACTCATGCACTATTCTATGCCGTTCTTGTGTATTTACTTCTATATCATATCACTCTATCTTCTTTTCGCTTTTCCCTCCCTTTCCCCCCTCCCTCTAATCTCATGGCTACATCCATCACCTGTGTCTCCTAATATTTATTCACCGCATTCGTTTTTCCCTTTCTTCCCCCACTGATGCTTTTTCCTGTCTAAATATTCAACCTTTACTCCTTCAGGCCTTTCTTTTCCTCTCCTCTTTGCCCTTTCCTCTCCTATACCTCCCCCATGGCTCTACATCTGAAATCTTTCCACTACCAGTTGATGTGGTGCTAAATCCGCATCCCCCAACCATGATTGCCATATAGAGTCAAATTTACCTTTTTCTCTCCTACGACTATACGTCAATCGCTCTCTAGGAAGCAGAGAATTTACATAAGAGATCCACTGCTTCCCCGTGGGTACCGCTGGTGTCATGCAGTATTTTGCAATAAGTTTTCTGGCTAGGTACATCAATCTAGTTAACATGTAGTACATTCCTCTTGGGAACATTTCTGCATTTATGGCTCCAAGCAGGTACACTACCGGGTTTAGGGGGATAGGAACTTGCGCTAGTCTAGTAATACACTGGGAGACTTCTTCCCAGTACCTATGTAGTTTAGGACACCTCCAAATTAGGTGTATAATGTCCCCCTTATATATTCTACATTTAGGGCACAGAGGGGAGTCTCTTCCTCCCCATTTATATAGCTGCTCTGGTGTTCTATAAGCACTATGCAAAATAAATAATTGTGACAATCTATGGGATGCGGATACTGATACCGCTGGAATAGATTCAAGTGCCATTTCCCACTGGTTTTCATCTATCTCCCCTATATCTTCCACCCATTTGTTTCGACACTTTAACGAGGCATAGTCCTGAACTGAGGACAGCAATTCCCTATAAATTTTTGATGTTAATCCTTTCCTATTGTCTGCTACAAGAACTTCTCTCAACAAAGATGATGTTGATACTGTCAGAGGGTGCATTGTTTGTTGTGCCTGCAACGCATGACGGAGTTGGAGATATTGATAGAAGCTCCTGGGGTTTAACTGAAATTCCTTACATAGTTGTTCATATGTCTTTAGCACCTCCCCCTCATAAAGTTGTGCAAAGAACCAGATCCCCCTTTCTTTCCAGGAGGTAAAACCTTGCAATTCTTGTACCTCTGGGTATATTTTATTGTGCCATATCGGAGTAAATGGGAGTACACCCGTTATTTTCAGCGCTTTCCGGATCTCCCCCCATACCCTTTTGAGAAGGATGCTCGTAGGTTCTGAACCATTCATGCTTGGCAAATCCATCTCCATATGGGAGGCCGCCTTTAATGCGGGGTCTGATATGGTCACCAATTTACATATAGGGTCCTCATTTCCTTCCCGCCCCCACCCTGCCATCTGCTGTAGCTGTGAGGCCAAAAAATACATTTTGGAATGGGGTACTGCCAGTCCTCCTCTATCCTTTCCATATTGCAATGTGGCTAAACTGATCCTAGCTACCTTTTTTTTCCATATTAGTTCCCTCATCAATGTGTCGATTTTCTTGAACCATTTGTTTGAAATCCACATTGGTGAGTTATGGAAGATATAGAGTTGCTGCGGAGCCCATACCATTTTTATTAAATTTGCCTGTCCTATTACTGATAGTGGAAGCTTACACCAGCTGTTACATTTCACTTTCTGTCTAACCAACAGTGGACCCAGATTTAGCTGAAGATACTCAGCCGGATCTGGGGATACCATCGCTCCCAAATATTTAAAGCTGTTGACTATAACTATTTGTTCCACCCCCTCTGGTAGCTGTTCCTTCAGCTGATCTATGGGCATTATAGTTGATTTTGACCAGTTGATGGTAAAGCCTGAAAAGCTTCCAAAATCCCCTATTATCTCCATCACTGTTCGCAATGAGGCAGCTGTATCGCCTAAATATATAAGCGCATCATCTGCATATAAAGATATCTTTTCTTCCCTCTGGCCCCTGCGGAACCCTACCACCTCTGGTGAATTGCGGATCAATATGGCCAGAGGCTCTACCGCCAGAGCGAACAGTAATGGTGACAATGGGCATCCCTGTCGGGTGCCTCTATATAACTCAAATGGAGAGGAGAGCATATTGTTAAAATGCAGTCTGGCTCTAGGCTTAGAATAAAGCACCCTTACCCACGCTATAAATCTATTCCCCACTCCAAATCTCTCCAGTATTTCCAAGAGGTAGGGCCACTCCACACAGTCAAATGCCTTTGCAGCATCTAGTGACAGAATGGCCCTACCCCCCGGATTATCCACCGGCACCTGTAGATTCATATATAATCTCCTTATGTTATTGGCCGTGAAATGGGTGGGTATAAAGCCAGACTGATCACAATGAACCAGTTTACCGATTACTTGGGATAGCCTTTTAGCCAGGACTCCAATAGGAGTCCAATAGAAGCTTATCTTTTCCTGGTTTTGGGAGTACTGTTATTATTGCCTCTTGCATGCTATCTGGTAAGCTGCCCACTACCTCTGCCTCCGTTATAGCCTGCAACATTGGAGATAAAAGGTCCTCTCTATAGTGGGAATATACCTTCACCGGTATCCCATCTGGGCCTGGAGATTTATGGTGTGGTGCCCCCTCTAATGCCTCTGTCAGTTCTGCCAATGTAATTGGGAAATTCAACATTTCCCTGTCCGCCGCAGATAACCGTGGAAACGGGCATCGAAATCGGCGATTCGATGTTACAGTAACATCCAGCCGTACCCAAAATGGAGAGTGATCGGATAATAGGCGTGGCTCATAGGCCGAGTCCACCACCCGCTGCATAAGTGCCTCATTTCCTAAACCTAAGTCAATACGGTAGAGTCCGTCATGTGTTGCAGAGTAGCATGAATAACATCTGTCCTTTTCGTGCCTCTCTCGCCAGACATCATGAAGTCCCAGTTCCAAAAGTAATGAGGCGAAAGCCGTCTTACCAGCTATCTGTCTCACTACTCTGGCTGTCAAGGACATTCTATCCTGGGAATTATCCAGGGTATTATTATAATCTCCCAGTGCTAATACCGGAACGTCCGGATATAGGGCCATGAATTGCGCTAAACTTCTAAGTGGGGTTATTGAAAATGGTGGGGGGATATAGATTGAGGCGATAATACATACTAGTCCATTAAGTTTGCAAAACAGGAAAATAAATTTTCCCTCCTTGTCCACCCTCTGTTGAATACACTCAAAGGAGACTTCAGTGGAAACCATTACACTAACTTACATCATTAACTCCCCTCGAATATAAAGTGTGCATTGAATGAAACTGTATTGGGTATTTCCGTGAGTACAGAAGGTGGACAGAGTCAGGGCACATATGCGTTTCTTGCAGGCAGATTATCTGGGGTTTCATTTTATCAAAATATTTAAACATTGCATTTCTTTTGTCCTTATCCCCCAATCCCCTCACTTTCCATGTCATTAATGCTATATCCCTTCTGTTCACATTAACCATTGAGAGGAACAAACCAGGAACTGTGCTAAATAAAACCAAAAATAAGTATAAAAAGAGTAGGTCAAGACACATTTGCCCTTCTGGGTGTCACCTGTCCCCAAAGACCTGCCAGCATAGGGTACATATCTATATAAATTCCCAATTTTTTCCCCTCTATCGGCGGTGGAGCATAAAAAACATATATAACAAAACTTGTGTTTGTGATATCTTCCACTGTTTGTTTGTGATGTACCTCCCCCTCTCTCCCTTTCCCAACCTCCCCCTCCCCCCCCCCACTATCCCTCTCCACCCCCCCTCCCCCCCACCCTCCCTTTCAGTCTCCCACACTGATTTGGGAGCTGCCTTTGTGTTTTAAGCTCAGGATCCTTAATATTAGCAGTTTCTCCTTTAGTATATCAATATTTCAGTGTAGCCAACTTTTACCTAGTAAGCTCAGTTCAGGCTAGCAGTTTGAAGGTAAAGTCAGATATGGCAGGGAGAGAGAGAAAAGGAAGGGCTTTCACCTGCATCCAGCGTCCACACGTTCATCCTCAGAGTCAAGGTTCACAGCTTTACACACACCGCCACTGCTACTGCTGGAGCTGGTTCCTTCATTAGCTGTTGACAAGCAAGGGAGGGCCTCTCACACTGCCACTGTGAACCCGTCCACAAAGCATGCACTAACGCCAGGTTTGTCCAGAAAAACAGTTCACATGAAAGCTATTCATCTCAGCCCGGCTGCTCTCATCCATCGCCGGCCGGCCGGCCTGCATGCTCTCAATCAGCGTGCCAGCTGTTCAGAGCAGAGGGAGAGGGAGCCACACACACATCCTCTCACTTCCACATCCGGTCACACCCCTCAACACTGGGGGCAGCTTTCTATGGGGGCACTTGCTACAGAAGAGGAGCCAGGAGTTCTGGCGGAGGAAGAGGAGGTTCAGGGCCGCTCTGCGCAATTCCATTGCACAGAGCAAGTGAGTATAAACGTGTTTGTTATTGTTGAAAAATAAAAATCATACATTTACAATCAATTTAAATGTGGAAATATTACACCCAATAATCCACCTGTCACGTACCTTGGTTGGAGGCCGAGTTGATGAGAGGACTTCTTTTGCGGCTGTGGTCCGAGCACCCCTGAATGTAGTGACAAAGGTACAAGGCTCAAAGAAGCTTGGGTAGATTAGTAGCAAGTGACTGCCATGGACAGAGGTGTAGTCAAGGTAAGTCAGGGTCATACACAGTAAGGCAGCAGCATGGACAGGAAGCAGGCAGAGCAAGGTCTCGTACCAGGCCCAGATCAGTACCAGGGAAGCAGGCAGAGAATAGTCAGAGGCAAGCCAATGTCGGAATCCAGAATCCACAGAGCAAGGTTAGGAATGAGCTGGGTGAGTAACGGAAGATCAGTTAACAAAAGCAGGAACACAGGAAACCTGAAGAATATCCAGTAATTAGCATACACTAGGATCTCTTTTAACCACTTCACCTCCGGAAGGTTTACCCCTTTCCGGACCAGGCCATTTTTTGCGATACAGCACTGCATTACTTTAACTGACAATTGCGTGGTCATGCAACACTGTACCCAAATAATTTATATTAATCATTTTAAATTGAGGTCCTTTTTTCCTACAAATAGAGCTTTCTTTTGGTGGTATTTGATCACCTCTGCATTTTTTATTTTTTGTGCTATAAACAAAGAACGACCCACAATTTTGAAACAAAAAAACAATATGTTTTACTTTCTGCTCTAAAACATATCCAATAAAAAATGTAAAAAATCAACGCAACTGGGGGGTCGATTTGAAATAAACTTCTGGCAGGCACTACAGTTGCGCCATTTCTTTGAATCGTTAGGACCAGTGATAAACTACTGACGACAATTGACTAGGTTTGAATTATACTGTGAAGAGAAAGAACCCCTCCCCCGGACGATCTCCAAGATATATGCAATGTTAATTGCTCCTGCAGATAACTTCGTGATGCCCGGAAATGGAAAGTGGGAAAGAGATCTAGATAAGATCTTTACGCCAGTTCAACGTCAGAAGATAATATATCTCTCGTTGAACTCATCGATTTGTACACAAACTCAGGAGTCTAATTACAAATTACTGATGAGGTGGTATTACACCCCGTCAAGACTTTGTAAGTTTTTTCCAGAGGCCTCAGACCGTTGCTGGCGATGTAAAAAGGAACGGGGGACTTCGTCCATATATTCTGGTCATGTCCTAAGATCAGACAATACTGGCTAGAAGTACAAAGGATTTCCCAAAAAATTCACAGCCTTTTCAATACCAGATGACCCTGCTTCTTTTTGCTCCACTGTTCACAAATCCCTTTACAGGCATATAAGAACTCTGTTTTATGTCATTTTGTTAATGCTGCTAAGGCTTGTGTTGCTCTTTGTTGGAAAGACCCTAAGCCGCCATCGATTGCATGGTGGCTTAATAAGGTCAGAAATGTTGGGGCTATAGAGGACTTGGTGCTCTCGGCCCAAGATAGAAAAAAGCAGTATACCAAAACCTGGACAGCATGGAACTTATTTGAAAATTCAGAAGAAGGAAAGGGACTGCTGGGGAACACAACTGGGGAATGAGGCCGCCCGCCTTTGAACCTTATAACATTATGGAAGTCCTCCACCCTCCACAAGGAGAGGGGGTTAAGGGGGAGGGAGGGTAAGAGGGGGGGTTCGTGGGTTTTTTTTGTTTTTTGTTTTTTCCTTTGTGGTTTGGATTATGATTTGGGGTATTTTTGTAAAAGATAAAATAGAAGGGAGGATCAGGAAGTATCTTGTCACTTAGTATGTGAAGATAAGAATATATTTAGGCAGGGAAGTCATTTTGTTACACTGGGAATGTGAAATACAGTGTATATAAAAGTATTATGCTTGAAATAAAAGTACAGCTTATTCAATAAATAAACTAAACTTTCTTTTTAAAATTGTATTTTTTTATTACAAAAAGAATAACAAGGACAGTATGTGTTAAGAAAATTTCAACTACACATGAGAACAGGTAACCACTCCCCCTCCCCTCATAACAATTTGAAAACTTCCTGCCAATATGTATTTTCAGTTATTGACAATACTGGTCCAGAAGCATACAGTCAGGTCCATAAATATTGGGACATCGACACAATTCTAATCTTTTTGGCTCTATACACCACCACAATGGATTTGAAATGAAACAAACAAGATGTGCTTTAACTGCAGACTTTCAGCTTTAATTTGAGGGTATTTAAATCCAAATCAGGTGAACAATGTAGGAATTACAACAGTTTGTATATGTGCCTCACACTTTTTAAGGGACCAAAAGTAATGGGACAGATTAACAATCATCCATCAAACTTTCATTTTTTAATACTTGGTTGCAAATCCTTTGCAGTCAATTACAGCCTGAAGTCTGGAACGCATAGACATCACTAGACGCTGGGTTTCATCCCTGGTGATGCTCTGCCAGGCCTCTACTGCAACTGTCTTCAGTTCCTACTTGTTCTTGGGGCATTTTCCCTTCAGTTTTGTCTTCAGCAAGTGAATTTTTTTTCTGGGCCTTCCCATCTCTAGTGCTGGTGGGAGTATACCTGATAGCCCAGGAGTAAATTATCCCCCATAAAGAAAACATATTTGAAAACAAATAAATGCAAAAGGAGATGCACATTGTGTAGTATTTAAAATAAAGACCATTTTATCAAAATGTGAAAATATGTGAAAATAGCAGTACAACCTATAGTATTAGATATCCAATAGCATCACAGATCCAAGGGACACTGATCCATGGCAACTTTGTGTGATCATGTCACGTTTAGCCCTACCCTACATGTTTCGTCATAGATGATGTCCTCGGGGTGTTTGCTCTTCGGATCACTCTTTTTGCATGAAATATATTATTAACATGCAAACATCCAGCCCCTTCTCAGCCTCCTCAACCACAGTAAAGAGGGACAGAAAAGAATTCTCAATAATGGATTATCTCATCAGAAATGTGAAACCTTCTCAGCTCACGCAGAACAATCATCGAAATGTAAACCCTTGCCAGGTTTCAGTCTCTCCCTGTCACCTCCAGACATCCTGTTTCCCAGGCGACTCTAGACTATACACTCAGGTGACACACTTTTATTATTAAAATATTGTGATACTCACAATTAAAGTAGTATCATCGCCATGTCAAATAGTACACCACTCAAGGCCAGCACTTTTTTGGGGGGCAACCAAGGGCAACCACTCCACTCCTCTGATAACACTCATCTCATTTACACTTACTATTCCTTACTCATGGATAGGCCTCTCCGTGTCTTCTTAAAATGCGAAATCACTGGCTGACAGATGTTCCTTATCTTTTGGCTGAAAATAACTTTTTCATTCCCACAGTAACACAGTAATTACGGCCAGATATAGACTTATCCAGTTAAAATACCCACATAGGGTATATTATATGCCATTACGGCTATTTAAAATGCGAAACAAGATACCCCTACCTGCCATAAAAGTGATAAGGAACCTGCCGATTTTCTACACATGATGTGAGCAGTGATTTCATTAGACCTTTTTGGTCGCTGGTGACAGCATTAATTTCTGCTACCTTTGATTTACCCAATGTGTGTTGTCCCAAGTGATGCCTCCTTGGCGTTTTTGAAGACTTGGATGTCTCTATGATCACCAAAAAGTTTCCCCAGCTCCTATTCTACTGTGTTACATATTGGATTATGGAAAAAAATATTAAACAAACACTATCCCTATACAAGCTCACATATGAAGTTAGACGATGCCTTAGGAAATGTAATACATGTAATCCTATTGGTTACTAGAGGCAGCACCGGTCATATAAGACCTTGGTATTGTTTTGGTCCCTCTCTTTTCTATATGTGCTATTAGTGTCACCACACACTGATTTATCCTCTGCTATCAGAATTTTTGGGGATTTACAACCACAATTTGTGTTTGCATTGCTCTGCTTGTACAGTATATACAGATGAAAGAGTGTTTGAAGATCTGAAATCTTTACAGGTTGCATATGTTTTGTTCTGTTTTATGAAACAGTTATGGAAAAGAATATCTTTTCCCAATGTTTTGTTTTTCTTTGTTCACAAGTTTTGTTTTGTATGATATACAATATGAATCTGCCTATACATTCACTCAGATCTCTCTATTGTGGACCGTATATCTCCTTTTTAGAGCTTATATTGTGTATCTTGGTTTTTCAAGGGAATACCATCTGTCTGTACCTATGCCTTTTACAATTCTCTGTGGATGTATATTTTATTATTGCTTATCCTCAATGAACTCAGTTTAAACAAAACAAAATCCCACAGAGGTTTTTGGGGAGATAAAGTTTTGTTCTTTTGCTTGGCCCACACAATTAGGCTCTACAGGATTATTTAAATAATATTTATTAAAAGTGAGTTTACAAATACATTTCTGTAATACATTTCTGACCACAAAGGCTTCAAATACATCCAACTTTTTTGTATGGGCAAACTTAAAGTTGATGTAACCCCTGACATCATATACCCAGTGAAATGAACAGCCACAGATGATACACAGGGATAAAACAAACCTCCCTATATAAGTATTACATCTATATCTGCAGTCTTCAGCTTTAGATACTGTTTAGAAAGTGCCCTTTGTGTTAGGATCTTTCTCTTCCTGGTTATTGTTGAAGAGCAGCCTGGGCACGCAGCCAAGACAGCTGATTGGCGGAAAGGCACACACCCCCTCTACACATAGGTAGAGACTCTCAGTTTTCCCTGTTGTATTGTCAATGCTCTGATAATCTATTTATAGCAACCTCCCCTGACTCCAAACTCCAGCTGCTATTATCATAATGTGATGGAAATTTTTCAGGCTGATAACAGAGGAATGCAGCAAGAGACAGCTACAAGACACAGGGCTTTGGAGAGAGACAAGAAAACACTACAGATATATGTACCCATCTCAAATTTCATGAATCAAGTTTACATCCACTTTAAGGACCCTTTTGCAACACCAACCCTGCCTTCTTTGTTAGAATCCTAGCTTTAACTAATGAGGCTTTTTACATTACGGTTCAGCCACCCAGGTTTCACCTTTGCTCTTCTATATTTATTGCCCATTGAAATGCACTGTGTGATACCTTTGTTTAATATGCTCCGAAAGCATTCCCATTTATCTTCCATGTTCAATGTTTATAGGATTTGGTCCCAATTGATGTCATGTGGTAGTGACCGCAGTTTACAAATATTGGCTCCTTTGAAATTTAGTGTTCTTGTGCTACCCTTGTGCTTCCTTTTTCTAGGATTTACGCTAAATATGATCATCCTATGATCTCTAAATCCCAATTTGTCTCATATTGCCACATCTGAGATCAGACTTGGATCGTTCGTAATTAATAGATCTAGCAGGGCATTCTTTCTAGTTGGGGAATCCACTAATTGGGACATGAAGTTGTCCTGTAAGACATTCATGAAATGACGGGCCTTTAATGAGTGAGCTGTCCCCCCCTGCCCAGTCAATATCAGGATAATTAAAGTCCCCCATTATGATGACATTTCCCTGTCTCGCTGCCATTTCTAACTGTGATAGTAGGTCCAGCTCCTCCTCTTCCTTCAGGTTGGGTGACCTATAACATACCTCCACTAATAATTTCCCACTTACTTCTTCTCTTTGAACTTATACTCACACAGATTCCCCATGCCCCTTGTCCCATTCACAATGTCACTCCCCTCTACTACCCTTGCATAATTTTTTACATATACACACCCCTCCCCCTCTTCTACCTCCCCTGTCCTTCCGATACAAGGAATACCCCTCAATATTTGCCAGCCAATCGTGTGAGCTGTCAAACCAAGTTTCCGTTATTCCCACAAAGCCTAAGTCCTCCTTGTATAATAGCAGCTCCAGTTCCTCCATTTTGTTAGCTAGGCTCCTAGCATTTGTGTATACGCCTCTCTAGTGTTGTACGAGCGCATATTCTTTTCTTCTTATAGTTCCTCTGGCTTTGTTTTCGAATTGTTCATGCATTCACCCCAGGATTAGATGTTACAGCTGTATTATCACTGTTGACTCCACTATTACCTTCTGTCCTTTGCTCACTTTCGGCTATTGCTTCCTCTGACCCCCCCAATACCTAGTTTAAAAGCCCCTCCAACTTTCTTCCCAATAGAACTACCCCATCCCCGTTAAGATGCAGCCTGTCCTTACTAAAGAGCTGGTAATTGACTGAGAAGTCAGCCCAGTTCTCCGGGAACCTGAACCCTCTTTCCTACACCAGTTCCTCGGCCACTTGTTCAGTTCCCTAAGCTCCTGCTGCCTCTCTGGTGTAGTTCGAGGCACAGGTAGTATTTCTGAGAAAACTACCTTGGAGGTCCTTCTCCTCAATCTATTCCCTAAGTCCCTGAAATCATTTTTTAGGACTCTCCACCTTTCTCTCACTTTGTCATTGGTACAAACGTGTACCATGACCGCTGGGTCCTCTCCAGCCCCAAAAATTCTCTCCACCTGATCTGCAATGTGCTGAACCTGAGCGCCCAGTAAACAACATACCGTTCGGTGACTATGGTCTTTTTGCTGTGCTTTGTGCAGAAACATTTAGATGCCCTGTGTGACCTTTGACCTAATCTGGATCTCTCATAGGTTAATGGAGCAAATTAAGAAAGCCACTAGAAAAGCTTTCTTTTAAATGTATATATTGCTATGTACAATATGTTTAGTCCCACAGACTAGAACACAAAGGTGGCTTAAATGAGACGTTGCATTAATCGCTTCCCAACCAGCCCCGCAGTTATACTGCGGCAGGTTGGCTCCCCTGCGCGAGCCATCGTAGCTGTACATGGGATCTGTAAGATGCTGTAGCAGGCAAACACGCGCCGCCAGAGGCGCCAGCACCTGCAACATGTACCCGGAGCCGATGCGCATGCCCGGCGGGCACGATGACCGCTGGGCACCCGCAATCACTCGTGACAGAGCGAGAACCGGGATCTGTGTGTGTAAACACACACAGATCCCGGTTCTGTCAGGGGGAAGGAGGCAGATTGTGTGCTCCTACTAAGTAGGAACAACAATCTCTCTCCTCCTCTAGTCAGCCACATTCCCCCTGTTGTTAGAACACACATAGGGAACACAGTTTACCCCTCGATCATCCCCTAACGTTAAACCCCTTCCCTACCAGTGACATTTATACAGTAATTAGTGGCTATTTATAGCACTGATCGCTGTATAAATGTTTCAAAAAAGTGTCAAAAGGGTCTAATTTGTCTGCCGAAATGTCTCAGTCCCGCCAAAATCGCAGATCGCCGCCATTACTAGTAAAAAATAAAAATAATAAAGATGCTATAAATCTATCCCGTATTTTGTAGACGCTATAACTTTTGGGCGAACCAATCAATATATGCTTATTGCAATTTTTTTTACCAAAAATATGTAGAAGAATATATATCTACCTAAACTGATGAATTGATTTGGTTTCTTTATTTTTT
This sequence comes from Lithobates clamitans, assembly GCA_037952925.1. NCBI lineage: Eukaryota > Metazoa > Chordata > Amphibia > Anura > Ranidae > Lithobates > Lithobates clamitans. The sequence continues at coordinate 3,900,831 of JBBGZY010001336.1, read as the reverse complement.
TGGGGGATATTTATTATAGCAAAGTACAAAATATTGTGTTTTTTTCAAAATTGTCCCTTTTTTTGTTTATAGCGCAAAATAAAAACTGCAAAGGTGATCAAATACCACCAAAAGAAAGCTCTATTTATGGGGGGAAAATGACTTACATTTTGTTTGGGTACAACGCCGCACGACCGCGCAATTGTCATTTAAAGCAACACAGTACTGTATCGCAAAAAATGGCCTGGTCATTAAGGGGGGAAATCTTCTGTGGCGGAAGTGGTTAAAGTGAAAAAAAAATGGCCTTTAAAAAATAAGAGAGATGGGTCATCGTCAGCATTCCAACACTACACGAAATAGAATAAGAAGTGTAAAAATGCAATTAGGGCAGCTAAAAAAGACTGAGAGACACAAAGTGGAGGAGAGTAAAAAAAATCCAAAGGAATTTTTTAGATATATTAACAGTAAAAAGGCAAGATCAGAGCACATTGCACACATAAATGAGGATGAGAGGATGATTACAGATGACAAAGAGAAGCCAACTGTACTAAATGCCTTCTTCTCCTTGGTTTTTACGCAGAAAAAGGATGGGTATACCAACTGCGACTACTGTTAGTGACCCATCATAGGGCATACCCTTGTGGCTAACAGAGGCCGGAGTGAAGGAAAGACTTAATAAACCTTAATACAAATAAATCACCAGGACCCAATGGCTTACATCAGACAATCCTCAGAGAACTCAGACAGGTTATAGCCAGACCATTTTTCCTAATCTTTGTGGACAGCATACTGACATGAATTGTACCAGCTGATTGGAGGAAAGCCAATGTGGTACCAATATTCAAAAAAGGGCAGAGACAAATCCCTGGAAACTACAGGCTAGTCAGCCTAACATCAATAGTAGGTTAATTATTGGAGGGGATGATAAGGAACTATATCCAAAAAATTAACGGAAGAAAAAAATATCATTAGTAGTAATCAGCATGTGTTTATGAAAGGTCGTTCCTGCCAGACCAATCTGCTAACATGAAGTGAGCTGCCATCTAGACAGGGGAAGGCCTGTGGATTTAGTGTATCTGGATTTTGCAAAAACATTTGATACAGTTCCCCATAAAACGCTTAATTTACAAGCTGAGGTCTGCAGGTATGGACCATAAGGTTTGTTCTTGGGTAAAAGACTGGTTACAGGGGCGTGTCCAAAGAGTGGTGATAAATAACTTGTACTCAGACTGGTCTGGAGTGTGGTAAATTGAATAGAATTGATCCCAAGGTTCTGTCTTGGGATCAATTCTATTCAATTTATTCATAAATGATATAGAGGATGGGATAAATAGCTCAATCTCAGTTTTTGCAGACAACACAAAAATAAGCAGGGCAATAACTTCACATCAGGATATAGAAATTTTACAGAAAGACCTAAACACCTAAACAAAATAATGGAGTGGGCAACTACATGGCAAATGAGGTTTAATGTGGAGAAATGTAAAGTAATGCACTTGGGGGCAAAAAACATAAATGCAAACTACTGACTAGGGGGAGAACTGCTGGGGGAATGGAGAAAGATCTTGGGATCCTAGTAGACAGATTGAGCAATAGCATGCAATGTCAAGATGCAGCTACCAAAGCCAATAGAATTATGGCATGCATAAAAAAATTGATTTACACCAGGGATAAAACGATAATCCTGCCACTTTATAAAACTTTGGTTAGGCCACATCTGGAGTACCATGTCCAGTTCTGGTCACCAGTCCTCAGAAGGGATGTGCTGGAACAGAAAATAGTCCAAAGAAGGGCAACAAAGTTAATAAGGGGATTGGAGGACCTCAATTACGAGGAAAAAAGGGGGGAAATGGGACTTTTAATGAGGCAGAGATCAGGTGTCTCTAGCCTCCATCCTGGTTATATTGAAGAAAAGGAAAGCAAAGTGGGACTTTAAATGAAACATGCAGTCACCAATGAGGGGTCAAACACGGCAATTTTAATGTAAATCATTAAAAAATTCATACAGGAATTGCATAATAGGACAGTAAAATTCATATATTCACATATTAGGAACATGAATTACATGACCGTGTGTAGAGACTTAGACTACATCAACTGAAAAACTTTCCATATGCTTGAAAACACTGATAGCATTACAGATGTCCATATGAATAGAAATAAAATACATGATCGGTAAAGCTTTGCATAACTAAGGCTCTACGCATTTCGTGGACTATTTTTATCCACTCTTTAGGAGCAGCAATGTGTATTTATTTGAAAAAAACATAAAATTATCTGAGTCACTGCCTTAAAAGGGGGAGGGACATCATAGGGACAATTTAGTTGGAAAATGTGATCTCCTCTAAAAAGTACTCACTACCGCCGTGTGGAGGTGCAACCCAAGACCTGGAGGCTCCCCTAAGGGCATCTTGTCCGGGAGCTGTGGCAGCATGTGGTGCAAGCAGGTCCCCCCCCACACACGGCCCCATATACTAGGGTGACTGTCCGTACAACGGTGGCTCATATAAAGCATTGACAGGTGCTGGCTAAGCACCTCTGGAGTAACTCTAAGAGAAACATAAAAAGTATGAAAAATATATGAAAAGTATATATAATTGACAATTACTGTACTTGGATGAGTACTATGTAATGCAATTATATTCAAGTAGCTATCTATATTACCTGGTGTTGGGATACAGGCAACTATGATGTGCATTGAATGAGTGCTAGCCGAGTAATGAAAACGAGCCTTTAAAGTGGACAAAAAGCCCCAAATGTGGCTTAAGAAGGGGGGGCCAGCACGTCCAAGCGCCGCCTAACACCGCGTTAGCGTGCCGAGAGAGTTTCATATGCACATCTGTAATGCTATCAGTGTTTTCAAACTTATGGGAAGTTTCTCAGTTTATGTAGCCTAATGCCCCATACACACGGTCGGATTTTCCGACAGAAAATGTGTGATAGGACCTTGTTGTCGGAAATTCCGACCGTGTGTAGGCTCCACGAATTTTCCATCGGATTTTCCGACACACAAAGTTTGAGAGCAGGCTATAAAATTTTCTGACAACAAAATCCGTTGTCAGAATTTCCGATCGTGTGTACACAAATCCGACGCAAGTGCCACGCATGCTCAGAATAAATAAAGAGATGAAAGCTATTGGCTACTGCCCCGTTTATAGTCCCGACGTGCGTGTTTTACGTCACCGCGTTCAAAATGATCAGATTTTCCAACAACTTTGTTTGACCGTGTGTATGCAAGACAAGTTTGAGCCAACATCTGTCGGAAAAAATCCTAGGATTTTGTTGTCGGAATGTCCGATCAATGTCCGACCGTGTGTACAGGGCATAAGTCTCTACACACTGTCATGTAATTCATGTTCCTAATATGTATATATGAATTTTACTGTGCTATTATGCATTTCCTGTATGAATTTTTTAATGATTTCCATTAAAATTGCCCTGTTTGACCCCCTCATTGGGGACTGCATGTTTCATTTAAAGTCTCACCTTGCTTTCCTTTTCTTCAATTACGAGGAACGACAACAAAAACTAAATTTATTCTCACTAGAGAGGCAACGCTTGAGAGGGGACATTATAGCAATTTAAAAATATCTCAATGGTGATCCCAGCATAGGAAAAAAACTATTCAGTCTCAGGGAGTGTAAGAGGACATGGGGTCACATAATGAGATTGGAGGAGAAGCGGTTTAACTTAAACTGCGCAGGGAGGTTTTCACTGTCAGGGCAATAAGGCTGTGGAATTATCTTCCACAATCGGTTTCGGCAGTGGGGAGTATGGATATTTTTAAAAGACTCTTGGATGTGCATCTTAACCAGTTCCCAACCGGCTCACGCAGATATACTGCGGCAGAATGGCTCTCCTCGGTGTAATCCCATATCAGTATGTCCTTCCCCTTTTCAGCCACCAGAGGGCGCACACACGCCCACTGCACGGCGGGGGGCACGATGCGCGTGGCCGGCAGGTCCGATTCCCGCATGCACGAGCGCCAGCATGGGGATTTGTGTGTGTAAACACACAAATCCCTGTGCTGTCAGAGAAGAGGAGACATGTTGCTTGTTCCTAGTAAGTAGGAACAGCGATATGTCTCCTCTCCTACTCAGTCCTATCCCCATACAGTTAGAACACACTGAGGGAACACACATTTAACCCCTTGATCGCCCCCTAGTGTTAACCCCTTCCCTGCCAGTGACATTTACACAGTAATCAGTGCATTTTTATAGCACTGATCGCTGTATAATTGTCAAAGGTCCCAAAAATGTGTCAAAAGTGTCCAATCTGTCCGTCGCAATACCGCTAAAAATCGCAGATCACCGCCATTACTAGTAAAAAAAAATAAAAATGCCATAAATCTTTCCCATAGTGTGTAGACCCTATAACTTTTGAGCAAACCAGTCAATATACGCTTATTGCGATTTTTTCTTTTACCTAAAATTTGCAGAAGAATATATATCAGCATAAACTGATGAAGAAATGTGGTTTTTAAAAAACTATTTGGGGATATTTATTATAGCAAAAAGTAAAAAATATATATTTTTTTTTTTTTCAAAATTGACGCTCTTTTTTAGTTTATAGCGCAAAAAATAAAAACCGCAGAGGTGTTTAAATACCACCAAAAGAAAGCTCTATTTGTGGAAAAAAAGGACGCAAATTTAGCTTGGGTACAGTATCGCATGTCTGCGCAATTGTCAATTAAAGCGACGCAGTGCCAAATTTTAGAAAGTGCTCTGGTCTGGAAGGGGGTAAAATCTTCCGGGGCTGAAGTGGTTAAAGAACACAACATACAGGGATATGGGAAATGATTACTGACACACTTACACCTACATAGGTTGAACTGGATGGACTATTGTCTTTATTCAACCTTACCTACTATGTAACTATGTAAGAGGTGAGAGAAAGCTGTCCAATCAATTTATAACAATCTGGACAGGTAAATAATGTGAAGGGCCAATCGGTTAGAGCACATTACAAACATACTGCATGCTCAATCTATTCAACCAGCAATGAGAATCTTTCTGATGGGCTTAGGGGATGGCCGTTTGGTAAATCCATAGCAATGTGTACAAAGGAGACAACAACAATCACTGTATGTACAATAGGCAATAAGCTGTGGTCACATGGTGTGTTTCTTTCTGCATAGACTAGGAGGCCATCCTAACCTACCAGAATATTGGCAACATTGTGTTTTTCTACAGTAGAGATTTTGCAGAGTGGTATGGAAAGTTCAAAAATGGACCTTTAAAGTGGTTGTAAAGGTGCAAGGTTTTTTACCTTTGTGCATTCTATGCACAAAGGTAAAAAACCTTTTGTGCAGCAGCCCCCCCTCCAATACATACCTGAGCCCCCTCTCGATCCAGTGATGTCCACCAGAACCTTTGGCTCCCTGGGGACTCGCACTCCTGATTGGCTTTCGGCAGCAGCAAAAGCCAATGTCAATCACAGCCAGTGAGCCAATCAGAAGACAGAGGGGCAGGGCAAAGCCGCAACTCTGTATGTAAATGGACACACAGAGCCATGACCTGGGAGTGCACCTGTTTGGGCACTCAGCAGGAGGGAGGGGCCAGGAGTGCCCGAGGACCCAAGAAGAGGAGGATCTGGGTTGCTGTGTGCAAAACCATTGCACAAAGCAGGTAAATATAACATGTTTGTTATTTTAATGGGAATAAATTAGGGTTTAGTAACACTTTAAATAAAGTCTAATATAATCAACTAGAAGGATTTAGGACTGTATTTAACACTGCTTTCAAATAATTAAAATGATACAATGAGCTGTAATCTGTTGTATTTATATTGATATATTGGCTTCTTACAGCAAAGACATTCACATTTCAAAGATATATCACAGTTCTTTTTCACTAAGATTTAGTCTTTTTTAGCCTGTGGCCACACGTTCAAAAGTTTATTGTCTTAATAAAGTTGTTTCAACATTAAAGACTCCCTCTCATATTTCTTCAGAGAAATGTACCTGTGGAGATTATCGCTGTCTGTTCATAGAGAAACAAAGCTAAAAAATACAGGACTCTTTCTTTGCCCAGCATTTTATGAAAGATGTATTGCTTGCTGTCTTTGAATATTGTAACATTTCAAAGTATAATAACACAGCCTTATTTTTTTGATGTAAGCATACTTTTCAACAGGCTACCAGTACTCAGTTCCCTTTATAGGTTTATAAAAAAAAAAACTAAGAAGCGTATTGGAGAAGTAAAGAAATGATTGAAAATTAGGATGTGGATGACTAGAAAGATGATGGTGGGCAAGTACAGGAAAATGGTTAATTATTGAGCCATGGCTTTTGTTCTGTCCTTATTGCATGTTTCCCTGTGTGTAACTCCACATGTAGCTAAACCCTTCTATTCTGCAATGAGCCAGATTGAATTTAATCTTGAAGCTTTATTAACAAAACCGGGTGGGGTGAAACTATGGGAAAAACATATGAGAAATACATATAATCAATGTATGAAACATATGCAAGAGACAATGAACTAACTAGACCGCAGTTGGAAATAAGCCCATGCTCACCAGCGACGCTGCCTGTAGGAGATGTAAGTTTAGTCTACAACATGTGCTGCAGGTAGGATAGCTAGTTTCTCAGTTTTTAAGATGGAGTCTGAGATCCCTGGATGCGTCTGTTTCCTTTTCTTAGAATGAGGGATGATGGAAGCTCTTATTAAAGCCAGTTTCTAGTTTCTGTAAAGCAGTAAATTTATTCTGGGCTCCATCTAGTGGTCAATTTTAATATTGCAGGGAGAACAACATAATGAATTTGCTGCTGGAGGCAGGACACTCCCCGTCTGGTATCAACGGATACCACTATTTGGTTCCTCAAAAGAAAACAAGACTAAAACAGAAACTGGTCTAAGGAACAACTTTGCTTCCTTGTTCCTATGAGCTGTAACTATGACCTTTTTGACTCTCTAATCTTCACTTGGAAGAGTTTTGGTGACAAGGCCATTTTGATCAAGAAAATCAAGTTTTTGCAGAGCACTGTCGGTGGAAATTGATTTCTTGTTTAGAATACAGTTAATCTCCCTGGCATAAGTTTTATATTGCACAGTGCGTATAATGAAATCTTGAGACTGCTGGAGTTCTACTGCTGAATTATACTTTTGACAGTAATGCCAGCTTTTACAGTCATATTCATTTGCATGGGTGGCATGTTTAACCACTTGCAGATCACCCATAGCCGAAAAACAGCTGCAAGGTGGTCAGATAACTCTTGGATGGCGTACTATAATGTCCTCCCGGAATCCCGCACCCCCTGCAACCGGTAATATCCGTGGCCGCCAGTTCGGGGGACCCGGCACGTCACAGATCACAATATAGGGCAGATGGCAGTGACCTTTTCCATGTGATCGCTCTGTCAAATAATGGGCAATCAGTTATAAACAATCCCGCACATGCCTGGTTCATCTCTCCCTCTCCGTACCGATCCGTACAGTGTAAGAGGAGAGGGGGAGAGATCGGGTGCAGCAGTGCTGTGGGCGGAAACTGTAGTGCCCACAGCATTGCTCTTTGCCCAATCCAGCCTCATCCATCAATACTCAGCCATCCCATCCATACTCACAGCCATGCCATCCGTACTCAGCCATCCCATCCATCCTCGGCCATCCAATCCCTAGTCAGCCATCCCCATCCATGCTCAGCTATCCCCATCCATGCTCAGCTATCCCCATCCATGCTCAGCTATCCCCATCCATGCTCAGCCATCCCCATCAATGCTCAGCCATCCCCATCAATGCTCAGCCATCCCCATCAATGCTCAGCCATCCCCATCCATGCTCAGCCATCCCCATCCATGCTCAGCCATCCCCATCAATGCTCAGCCATCCCATCCATGCTCAGCCATCTCATCAATATTCAGCTATCCCCATCCATGCTAAGCCATCCCCATCTATGCTCAGTCATCCCCATCCATGCTCAGCCATCCCCATCCATGCTCAGCCATCCCCATCCATGCTCGGCTATCCCCATCCATGCTCGGCTATCCCCATCAATGCTCGGCCATCCCCATCAATGCTCAGCCATCCCCATCAATGCTCAGCCATCCCCATCAATGCTCAGCAATCCCCATCCATGCTCAGCAATCCCCATCCATGACTCATCCATCCCCATCCACAGCTCATCCATCCCCATCCACAACTCATCCATCCCCATCCATGGCTCATTTATGCCTCATTCATGCTCATCCATGCCACATCAATTCTCATCTGTGCAACATCCATGCCAATACAGTGCCCATCAGTGCCACTAACAGTGCCTCACAAAAGTGTAATAGGTAGTCAAATTAGATTTAAAATGTATGCCCCTAGAACACCTGATGGTGCTCCCTGAAATATATACTTGCTCATCCATGTCTTTATTGACCTTGCTTTGTGTGAGCGTCCAAATCATTTGGCGGAGGGGGGATTATGGTGTGGGGTTGTTTTTCATGGGTTGGACTTGGCCCCTTAGTTCCGGTGAAGGGAACTTTTAAGGCATCAGCATACCAAAGTCATTTTGGACAATTTCATGCTCCCAACTTTGTGGGAACAGTTTGGGGATGTCCCTTCCTGTCCCAGCATAACTGTACACCAGTGCACAAACCAGGTCCATAAAGACATGGGAGAGCGAGTTTGGGGTGTAGGAACTTGACTGGCCTGCACAGAGTCCTGACCTCAACCTGATAGAACACCTTTGGGATGAATTGGAGCGGAGAATGCGAGCCAGACCTTCTTGTCCACATCAGTGCCTGACCTCACAAATGTGCTTCTGGAAGAATGGTCAAACATTCCTATAGACACACTCCTAAACCTTATGGACAGCCTTCCCAGAAGAATTGAAGCTGGTATAGCTGCAAAGGGTGGGCCAACTCAATACTGAACCCTACGGATTAAGACTGGGATGCTATTAATGTTCATGTGCGTGTAAAGGTATCCCAATACTTTTGGTAATATAGTGTATATGGAGCATCAGAACAAGTTCTTAATTATTAATGTTATGAGCATATTTTGAATATTGAGGAAACAAAATTTGGTTACAGGTAAATCTAGTGGAATATTATCAGAGGATTGTTGTTGGAGGATTGGCGCTGTAGATGTATTGTTTTATATACACTTATTTTATGTGTTGTATTTCTTCTTTTTTCAACAGTGATATAAGGCTATAAGTGGAACAGGTCTAGGGTAAATGAGAGAAAGGAAGGTAGGTAGTGTTGGAACTATGATGAAAAAATTAAAATATCTCATACATTTCAGAGGGAGATGAGGGGGTGCAAAGGCCTCAAAACAGAAGTGAATCCCAGGACAGTTACATGAGAATTTTTTTTAAAGTAGAACATACTGCGTTCTTATCCCTTAATTAGAGATCTGTAAATAGTTTGTCTGACCAACGTAATATGTAAAAATGTTTACTTAATTTTATGATCTCTAAACAGGATTCATTTGAGAAGCTTTGAAGTAAAATTAAAGCTGGGGAAACCCAGCAAGCGCCATTGTTTTCCCAGGTGAGACAATCAATTATCAAACAATCTTACAAGAAAATTGTGGGGGATGTTTACCCAGCTGGACCCTTCTAAGAATTGTAAATTTGTCTACTTAAAATTATAAACCATGTAGGAATCCAAATACATCACCTATAATCTATGGACATTCTATAATGAATATCCTAATGTGCCTAATATGCCTAAAAGGAACTATTACATTTTGATCACATGTTTAGGGCAATAATTTATTGAAAATTGTACCATCTATGCAGATAGCTAACATGGTATGAGTATAAGATTATAACTTTATGTATTATATCTCATGAATTAGAGGAAAGTAGAGGAAGATTTTTCTTGTTTGCTGATGTAATAATAATATCGTAGGTACATGTATTCACCTGATTTAAAAAAAACACAGATGGAGAAATGGTTTAAATATACAGATTATTGTATTTAGAGATATATATTCTAACTATATATCTACATACCCAAAGAGCTTCCTGCTTTTACCTATATGTGTAGTTTTTTATATATATATACTGAAGTAAACGATATATTTATTATTATATCTGTGTATTAATTTGTCTAGTCCCTATAATTAGTTGGTATATTAAACTCTGAGCACATGCTATTGTTAATATCACAATAATACCAGGTTAGCTATGAAACCAAACACACAGTGCTGCTAGTAAAACAATATCTTACTTTATTTCCCAAGGAGTTAGGAAACTATCATAAAAGTACTAAAAGGGTATTACAATGTTACATAGCTTACAATCAGAACACACTATACTAACAGCATATCTCTACAACATATAACAACAATGAAATATCAAAGATACTTATCACACATGGTTTCCTCTGCGGGTTCTGGATGATAAAAGGGGTCTGGGCCACATGTAATATAGGCCCAAGCCCTCGGTCAGAGCAAGGTCCAAAGATAGCAGAGGGACGACCTTATGGCAGGCTTCTCAGCAACAAAAAGAGAGCAAAAGCCTGTGTGTTCCTTTCATTCAAATATACACGCTCAATCATAGTCACCCCCATTTGCCTTTTATCCAATATACATTGCCGAGAGGTATCCCTTCAAAATGTCTGCCCATTCTCCAGGAAGCATGCTATATTGTCCACCAGGGCCAGCGTCTCTATTAGCCCTGTGTCAGATCTCAATAGACATCTTGGCAGCAGTGGTCTCTTTGAAACTTGTAATCCCACATGTCACAGCAGGTGGACTTGAGCCAAGGCATTGTTCTTCTGATCACAAAGCTTTGATGTGTTTCATTCCTACCTGGCTGTGTCAAACAGGAAGTGAAATACCAGAAGATATTAAACCATGTCGCTATCCAACATATACCATCTGTGATTTTTCTAAATCAGGTGAATACATGTACCTACGATATTATTATTACATCAGCAAACAAGAAAAATCTTGAGCATATATATATATATATATATATATATATATATATATATATATATATATTATGTAAACATATATTCCTAAACAGTATAATATGCTGCATTTGGAATGCAAAATCATTTAAATGGGGTTACCAGCCAGACCTCATAAACTCTATAGATATATATTAAAAAATATCAGATGACCACACCTGCACCATGAGAAAAGGGACACTCTTACAACAGATACACGTTATTAAAATTGAATATATTACTTAGAAAATATTTCAGAGCAAATATTTCTGCTCTTAGATATGTCTGGTGGTTGAAAGAGATATTGCCTGAATCTACAATAAGATACTCAATAAATTTTTCAACCAATGGAAAAGAAGTTACACCTTCTGGGCTAGGCTTATTATACATTCTATGAGCCTATTATTCGAGATGGTATTTAGGATCAGGATAGATGCCATGGAGACACTCAATCAGACACGCAGTCACACACACTCCATTCATCAACTTATACCTTTACATTCATGAATATTCCTGGACACCTTATGCTTTGAAACTCGGAGGTCGCAAGAAGTATTTCCTCTTTAAGAGTAGCCATCTTGAAAGCTACAGCAGCCATTCTAAAAACTCGTAACCAGCAATTCGGACCAATAGCCTTTTTGAAACTGATAATTATGTTGTGTTGATTTTTACTTTATATTCATTTGTGTTATCTTAAATCTTTACTTATTGATTTTTATACAGTTGGATAACTATTTCCCTCAAATCAGTAACTGCCTTGTAGATTTTTCTCTAAGCTTAAATTTTTCATTTTAGTTTCCAATCTATTGACATAACAAACGTCTAATTTTTATTTCACATTGTTAACCACTTACTTACCTGCAGTATAGTAACAGAATTTGTGAAATACAGACATTCTGTCTAATTGTCATTTTTACAAGGTTATTGATCCTACAGGGAAGTATATCATTTCTGTGTCATTTAAAAAGTACAACATTCCCAATAGCGGGCCTTTCAATTGATATTCTTAATTTTATGTAGCACAATCGGTATTTTTTAACGTATGTAACGTATGTTTTTGTCATATATATATATATATAATATATATATATATATATATATATATATATATATATATATATATATATATATATATATATATTTTGTATGAATACATGTCTGGTGAATAAATCTCCTATTTTTAGTCTGTGTTCATAGCGATTGATTCTGTATCTTTTTTTTTTAAATCCCTTTATTAGTTTTTTCCAGATCCAAATATACATTTCACAACTTACATTTATCTACTCTCTCAGGAGCTTCCATAAAATGTAATTAATAATCATTTCATCACAAACACAAAAACACTTTTATTCCCTTCCTTAACCCTTTGTTCCAGTGGTGTGGTTTACCCTATTTCCATTCCCCCTTACCCTGAAGCCGTCATAGAATTCTCTATCCAGTTTGCCCATGCTTTTTCATATTTCTCCCCATTTCCTCTATTACAGTATGTCTCCCTATACAATGGTAGATTACTATTCATTACGTTTTTCCAATATACAAGAGAGGGGGCTTCAGCCTTCTTTCAGTTTAACACTATTGCCTTCCTTGCATAGAAGAGCAATAGGCCCACCTGTATTTTCCTTTCTATAGAAGTTATATTTTCCCCTACTAATCCTAATTAGGTAGATTAAACAGAGAAACTGATGTTACTATAGCGATTACTCTCAAGACCTCTCTCCAGAATACGACTATCTTCGGACAGGACCAAAATATGTGAATAAAATTTCCTGGAATATCAGCACATCTCCAGTAATTTTGAGGATTTGATGGGAATATTTTATACAATTTATACAGTGTATAATAACTCCTATGTGTTATTTTAAATTGGATTAATTTATCTCGAAGTGATACTAAAATCTGAAATGGGAATCCATATATCTCCTTCCAGTTTTCTGCTACTAATTTTGTGATAGTTTTTTAACTCCAAATTTTGTCCATACACCTGGATCTTGAATAGAGTCTAGATGTGGAAGCTCGGGATTTCTCCATAGTGGAGTTTTTGGGGATACATTAGTTTTCAAATAACTCTTCCTTGCTACACCAGCTCTCCATATTTTTACTGTTAAGATCGCCGGGGTCAGGTTATGTCTGGATTTTAACCCACGAAATGGCAGTGCCTGCAGTGCCTCCAATTGAACCACCGCAGCCTCTAGCATCGTAGCAGGGTCATATTTATCCAGGTTCAGCCATCTCCCTATCGTCACCAGCTGTGTAGCTAGATAATATTTATATAGGTCTGGGAAGGCTAGCCCCCCCTGTCCTGCCGGACGCATGAGTGTGCTTAATTTTATTCTAGCTAGTTTATTTTGCCATATGAATGAAGAAAAGATACCATGTAGCTGTGTAAAGAAACTCTTAGGCAACCATTGTGGCGAGTTTCTGAACATGTACAGAAATTTAGGAAGAATCTTCATTTTTATTAAATGTATGTGTCCTAGCAGGGACAGAGGCAGCGCCTCCCATACCTTTAATTTTTTCCTAAACTCCTGTATCGCTGGATCTAAATTCAATATTCTAAATTCTTCAGCATGTTGAGATACTATTATACCCAGATATTTAAATTCTGTAACCCATTTTAATGGCAGGTTTGGGGCAGCTGTATCCTGTGCTCCTTGGTCAATAGGGAATAACAGGGATTTACCCCAATTTACTTTAAGCCCTGTAAACAATGAAAAAGTAATAAATAATTCTAGAGCTCCCTCCAATGATGGACCCGCGTCTCTCAAAAACAATAACATATCATCGGCATACAGGGCTACCCTCTCTTCCAGCCCCCCCACGCGGAGCCCTTGAATATTTTGCGAAGTCCTAAGAACCTCTGCCACTGGCTCTATTGCTATTGCAAAGAGTGCCGTAGAGAGAGGGCAGCCCTGTCTCGTGCCTCCGTGTAACTGAAAAAAGGATGACAGTTTTCCTCCTAATTTAACGGCTGACATAGGTTTTCTATATATTATTTGTATCTAATTAATGATTATTAGTGGAAGTCCCATCCTTCTAAGTATTTCCCATAGAAAGGGCCATTCGATTGTATCAAAGGCCTTTTCTATATCTAGGGAGGCCACCGTCCTAGATCCTTCACAGACGTGATGAGTATGTATATTTGTATATAGTCTATGTAAATTGACATCCGTCGTTCTCTGTGGCATAAATCCCGTCTGGTCTGAGTCTATAATAGTTTTTAATAAAGGTTATAATCTCAATGTTAATATTTTTGTCTATATTTTAAAATCTATATTTAGTAATTCTATTGGCCTATATGAAGAGCAAAGTTTGGGTCCTTCCTTTCTTTATATATTGAAGTTATATGTGCCTGCCTCATTCAGTTTGGAAGTGCCCCTTTCAACCCACTTGTGAATACTTCTGCCAGTTTTGGGGCTAATAAAGCTCCATATCTTTTTATAAAATTCAACAGGAATTCCATCTGGGCCTGGTGCTTGTGAATACTTCTGCCAGTTTTGGGGCTAATAAAGCTCCATATTTTTTTTATAAAATTCAACAGGAATTCCATCTGGGCCTGGTGCTTTCCTGGAAATGTATTTATGATCGTCATAATATCTTCACTTGTAATTGGACCAACCAATCCCTCTCTCTCCCTATCCGTCAACCACCCGAGGGCTACCTGGTCCAATAGGTCCACAATAATCTTCGGGTGGAAGTCAGAGGGGAGAGAAGAGGCATACAGTATAACATACCATAGTACTCTCTAAAGGCCTCCAGAATCTCCTCAGGTTCTTTTACTCTTTCCTTCTGGTGTTTCAATTTCTGATAGCTGTAGCTTGGTGTTCTTGTTGTGCCAGTCTTGCCAGGAATCTCACACTTTTATCCCCTTGTTCAAAAATATTTTGTCTATTTCTGTATAATTCTAACCTTGTTATTTCCTCCATGTGTACATGTAAATCCCTTTGTGTGGCCATCATTAGATCAAAATTGATAGTACTAGAATCTTGACCATACTTTTCCTTCTGGAGTTTTATCTGTGTTTGTAGCTCCTGTATCCTAACCTTCTGTTTTTTTATTGACAGCTGCGATATTCGAGATATATTGTCCTCGTAGATACGTTTTATCGTTTGCACCGTTTGCATCCCAAACGATATCCACTGAGGACGATCCCGCATTATTTTCCCAGTATTCCATTATTATAGATGTCATTTTTCTGCTATCTCTGGGTATAGCACCCATTGTGGGGTTAATCTCCACAGTGATGCATTTCTGGGGGTAGGAGTATGTATTGACAGAAATAAAGGAGAATGATCTGAAAGGCCACTCGGTAAATATGCAACTTCTGCAATATCTGCTAACATTGCAGAATCTGCAAATGCTAGATCTATTCGAGATGCCATTTTATAGGAGGTGGAAAAACAGGAGTAGGCTCTTTCTTCTGGGTTTCCCCATCTCCATATTTCTGTTACCCCTGTCGTCTGCGCCCAATTATACAAGTCAGCCGAGTGCTGCTTAGGAGGTTTTGGTCTGTCCAACTCTGGGGATAAGACCGAATTAAAATCTCCAATAAGCAGCAACTTTGCTGGAAGATATTGAAAAATTTTCTCCGTTATCTCATTCAGGATTCCAACAGAAAAGGGAGGTGGAATATATACTGCCACTATAATACAGCTTTGTTGCCAATCGTGTATAGTAAAATAACATATTTTCCCTGTACATCTATATAAGCTTTTTCACCAGGAAAAGATTTATTTACTAGGACTGATACCCCTCAAGCATAGGAAGAATAGGTAGCATTATATACTTTTTGTATCCAGGCTTTTTTTAAAGTTGTTAATTTTTTTCCTATTAGGTGTGTCTCCTGAAGTATAATCAACTGAGGACTATATTTTCTTATATATTGGAACATTAGGGCACGTTTAAACTTGGAGTTTAATCCTCAGATATTCCAGGATATTACCGAATAGCAATTATTTTTACCTAACATTATACAGAGAGCCTGGGCAAGAACCTCCACCGTATCTTATATTCGCCTCACCTCCCTCCTCCCCTCCCACCCTATCCCTCTCCGCTCCCTTCCCCAATCTATATCTCCATCCACTCATGGAGGGGGGTAGAGAGGAACTTCACCTATCCCCTTCTTCGCTGACCATAGTGTCTATTCTATACTCAGTACCCAACATATCCCAAACTCAACCCTCCCCAAAATAAAAAAACAGTCTACCTTCCATTCAATTGTGTGACGGTCTCTTTAATAGGCAGTAAATCTCAGAAACGCCATATTGGTAAACCATTTACCCCAAACATTTAACTTACTCATTGTTGTTTCAAAAAGATGTGTTGTACATTATTAATATATAGTGCTATCATCATTATTCAAAAGAGTCTATATTTAACATAGATACCTTCTCCCAACCCCCCACCCTTTATGATTCTATACGTCATAGGAAAAGAAAAAAAAAGGGGGGGGGGGGGCCCTCTCACCTCCATTTGTGAATTAGGTGCTCAAAAAAAAAAAAATTATCTAAGGAGCGCATTTAAATCAATTTGAGTGCATATTGGTCTTACACATAAAATCGTGACCCTGATACCATACTTTCCACGATCAAGAGAAAAAAAAAACTTCCCTCCTTCCCTCTCCCCCAATAACACTCCTCCCATTCCCCTTGTGATTATCAACTTCATCTGTTTACCATTTCCCACATATATTCACCGTAACCACAGGGAACAAAACAACTATCAATTTCCTAAATTTCCCCCCTAACAGAGGGGACACAGACAGGATCTCTTTGGTGTCCAACCATTCTACAGCTGCAGTTGGTGTCTCAAAAAATCGGGTATGGTCTCTGTCAACAGCACGTAGTTTAATGGGGTATGAAAGGCTGAATTTTATTTCATTTTCTCAAAGTCTTTTCCATACATCAGTATACGCTCTACGTTGTTGCTGTATCTCAGGGGGGTAATCAGGGAAAAAAAGTAATTTAGCATTTTCATATTGCAGGTCTGGTCTTGTCCGGGCTATTGTCAGAATGCGATCTTGATCTCTGTAATTTAGTAAGCGTAAAGGGAAAGGACGAGGAGGTGATTCCGGCTTTGATTATCAAATAGAAATTCTATGAGCTCTTTCCACCGCAAAGGTTGCAGACATATCTGTAAAGTGCTAAACATTTAGCAATAATTTCTCTGTAAATCCTACCGGTTTATCTCCTTCCGCTTGCTCTGGCAGGCCTATGATCTGAATATTGTTTCTCCTCAGACGGCTTTCTGTATCAATTGCTCTGTCTTGTAAGATATTTGTTTTTTCAGAGCATACAGTTCTCTATTATCTGCTCTCAACATATCTTCTACTTTTGAAACCTGGGATTCCATCTCTGAAATCCTTTGTTTTACTTTATTGAACCAGTGCCTCATTATATTAATATCTACAGCCACTGCATCAATTTTAATTGTAAGTGTCTCACTACATAGCTTAATAGCTGCTATAATGTCTTTTCCAGAGGGTAAATGCTCCTGCTCCATTTCCTTATCTATTGCTGTTTGTGTACCAGCTGACATTCCAGTCTGGGGAGATTTTACAACTGCCTTTCCTGCTGTGTTGGCTGCCATAGAGGAGGGAGAGGAGCAGGGAGTGATAGTCTGGGCTTTAGACATGCGTGGCTTACCTGGGGCCATCCAGACCTACTGCTCAGGGAGCCTCCGGACTTCTTTAATTGTACTTCTCCTTCCTCTCCTGTTGCTGTATACACTCCTCCACACCACCACTCCATAGATATGTGTCTGTTAACCGGCAATGATACCACAGAGGGAAATCAGGAGCAGTCAGCATCCATCCATCTACCCGACACCGCAGGGGGGAGGATTAGCAGCCACGACTTCAAGTCAGCCTGGATAGGGATCGTTCACCTGGTCATCCACCCTGGATGTTTAGTGGACTGGAATTTAAGGACGTCTACTGCCCCCTCTGCCACTCTGCTGCTGGTCTACTATCCGTTCGGGGTTGGTGATCCATCTGCGCTGGTCACGGGTTACTGCTTGGAGTCGCTACACGAAGGGGAATCATCGATCGATTTGACTGAAGCCGGCGTCTCTCGCTGGAAACATTGCGGGATCAGAGCCTGCTACATCACACGTCTCACTCTCTCTCACACACTCATCTCGACCGCGAAGTGTCCCCCCCCCCCCCCCGCTTTGATACTGTATCTTAAAAATATTATCGTTTAAAAATTATCAATCATTAATACCGTGCAGGAAAATTATCCTCATAAGCATGACAGTAGTATGACAACAAAGTAGAAAATATGGCATAAAATTATATAACTGACACACACTGTGAGAGTAAAAAAAGCAGAGCCTTGGGTAAAGAGCCAGCAATTGCCTCCTGTAAAAAATATAAAGTTGTTCTCATGAAGAAGCTCAAGAAACAACAGAGTTCTTAAATGTGGCTATGTATTGGAAACAAATGACTTGCAGCATAATAGTGACTTG